>NCVS01000385.1:101518-146502 GCA_003055095.1 Goniozus legneri
TCCTTTTCGTTTTCTTCAACGAACGTAAACGAAAAAGGGTTACCGGTCGAGAGAATCGTGAAACAATAGACCGTGTGCGAGAACCGTTATGTAAATAGTCAAAAGAAACCATCGGCTCTGAAACAAAAAAAAATTTTTTTCGACCTTCCCAAAAGAGGGGACCTCGCGAAACGTGAGAAAGAGATGTATGTCTAGCGGAAGATATTCGGTCTTGCACTTCTAATGAACAACGAGCTAATATACAATTGAAAACTCTCAGACGGTGTAAAAATTTTACTTCAATTTATTGAGCGAATTTGGTTCTGATTTAAGAGTGATGAGATTATCGGATGATGAGCGAAAATTGGGAAAAGGTCATATTCGGCGTTTGCGATAAACAAAATAATACCATGTGGTCGCATCTCGGTTGAGGATGGTATAATCTAAATAAAATTGTTATTCATCAATTATTCCACTTAATACACGACCTCGTGTGAAGTGTTGTACCGCGCATGGCGGCCACTAAAACAATGGCATTGCGCCGAATCAATTTGCATTCGTTGAAACAAGCAGTGCAAATCGCGTCGTTAAGTACCTCCCGTTCTTCTCGTTCTGGCATTGTAGGGAGACCGTGAAAAAAATTTAAAAGGAAAATTTTTTCCACCTTCTCGTTTCACAAGCGCCAGTTCCTGTTTCGCGCAGCTGTCAACGATCCGTGGATCGAAATTATCCGATGATTCCGGGGCGAATCGCTCCGAGCCCGAAGACCGGTTTTTGAATGAACGTACACGGGCGAAGAGAAACAGTGGTGGGCAAAAAGGAACTAAAGAGCTAACCGAATGAGAAGAAAGTACTCGGAAGACAAGAGAGAGTGAGAGAGAGAGAGAGAGAGAGCGAGCGAGCGAGCGAGAAAGAGAGAATAGGGTTAAATGCGAGGGAGAAAAAAAATTCATTTGAATCAACCCTGGATAGGGTCGAAGCGTCGAGATAATTGGATTTTAATTTCGAGGTCGGCGATATGCGTTTATATGTGAAACGTAAAAAAAAATCCGGGGGTGTTTCCAAACCACTTCCGCACCCCATCGAATTACGAGCGGCCCGTACGAACCGCACTCGACGAATGTTTGGATAACATTACGCGGTTTTTGATGTTCGCATACATCGCCTCATCTCTTTCTCGTCCGGCTGTAAAATTTTTTTACCGATTTCATCATTTTCATTTCGTCGTGAATTATTCATGACGATCCAACATATCCGATTAACCCGTTGATTTTTCCCGAGGGAAAAATTATTTTCCATCGGCGCGAATTTTCCGTTTCACGGTTATTTGCGGTGACTGATTTTTTTTTACCACACCTTCCCTTTACGCGGGGCGCACAACCGAGGGTGTGCGACGGACGTCAATTGGCCGAGGGCGGTGTCTTTTGTGTCGTTTCGGCGAGAACGAGCTTTTAAAAGCCATTGACGGGGGCGTGTGTCTAGAAAAATTGCTGGTCCGGAAAAAGGGTGCGAAATATCGCACGGGTGCGACCTCCTACCAGCATCCCCCACCCATTTTCCGCTCTCGATCGCTCTCACGTACACGACCGATCGAGGCCTTCGGACGTATATGGACTTTGCGTCAATGGCGACGTGAACATTTTCAAAGAATCTTTTTTTAATTAAATTTCACGATAATGCGTGATATTCTCTAAGCGCTCTTTCGCGTTTCTTGGACAAGTTTTTGCTCGGGCCGTTCTCGAGCAACCGAGTTCGGGAGTTTTTCGCCGTCCGGGCCGTGGAAATAAAAGAAAAGCCACGAAAACAAAAGAAGTAGCGGCTACTTAACCAAACAAATTGTTGCTTCGTCCGTGGCGAGCGAGAAATTAAAAAGTTTTCACGTAGCCAATGAGCCTTTCTTCTTGTACTTCTTTCACCGCTTCTTTCATCTCCTTCTCACCCAATCCTCCCCCTTTTTCGTCAAGTTTATCCAGAACGAACGCGTAATAAAATTCCAATCTCTTGCCGTTACTCGGTGTGATTAAATCAGCATCCGTAGTGGGAGAAATTACGAGGACGGTATATGAGTTGTACATTGCGCAATTTTGTTCGTATTACGAGAACATATTAGAATTAACGAGATTTCGTTCTACCTGAAAAATGTGTCTTCGTAATTAATACGAGAAAAATTTATATTTTGCTCACGCGCGCAATATGAAATTAATAAACAAAGTTTTTCCGACTCTCGGAGCATTACGTTGTATTTTTCGAAAAGTTTTATACGGCCGCTTTTCGTCGAATTCGAAAATAAAAACGCAACGATGAAAGAAGAGAGCGTGCGCGCGGGCAGAAGTTGCTTAACGAAATAAATTGTTACACCGCTGCCGGAATGAGAATTTAAAAGTTTCCCGGTGGCTCGCGTACCGCCTACTCGTTGGTTCCCCGCACCCCACCTATCTTTCTCTCCATCGCCATCGTCCAACGCTTCTTCCTCTTCTTTCGGAACTCTTCTTCCTCGCGCGGCGAACAACGCGTAACACAATTCAGCGCTCGTTAACGTCGCTTTCTTTTACTCAAGGTTCTCTCACTCGCTACTCCTAAGTAACAGAGAAAAAGAGGACGAGAGAGGGAGAGAGAGAGAGAGAGAGAGAAAGAGAGTCGAGATGCCAATTCTCTCGACGTGAAATTGCGGCCATTAAAAATTTCTTGTATTTACGAAAATTTTCCAATCGGAATGGTGGAAGCTCGTGAAGATGAGCGGACGTTAAATGGCCATTCTACAAGAAACGCGCCAGTAATAAGCCCGGCTGTAAAATTCGTATTGTAATTTATCGTCTAATTTTACATGAAAAATATTAGGTGTCCGGGTTTTTTGCGCCGTAATATGATTTACTGGGTGCTCTCGCGCAAGAAAGCGGTCCCGCGGTGTGTGCACATCGCACGGTCTTGTCGCGCCAACTCGTTTTCTGTCCGCGACAAGAAAGAGAGACGCGAGAGAGAAAGAGAGGATAGATGGTGCGCTGCGTGTACGAGCAGCCAGGGTACGCGTTTCACGAGACAGCACTGCGTTGTCGATTATGATTAGTGATACGATCGAGTTTTAAAATCGGCGAATTATTCACTCACTTTTACTCATTTTCCTTCGTCATTAACTTCGCCGAGGAATTTTAACGAGACTCCGATCTCCCATACGAAATTATAAACCAGAAATCTTTTTTTTCTGCTTTTTCGTTTAGCAAATAACTTGTTATTCATATTTTTTATTCAGATGCGCAGTTTCTCATCGCGAAAAGAATTGTGTAACTGGTAATTCGATATCACGACACAACCGCGAAGACGATCGTGAGCGCAGTGAACGATAGAGAAAATAGTCGATCGTACGAAAAAAAAAACAGATTACCCTAGGAACGGATGTTCTCGCGAAAAAAGAAACCATGGTTCGCGTAGGAAATAAAAATTATGGAAATAGAGGAAACAGGACGAAGTAAGAATTTATTTTGAAATATTTATGAAGTACGAGGGCGATTCCGATATTATAATGGACAAAACGACCGGATATCGATAATTTGTACATAATTTGTGGCTCGGTCAGAATGTCGAATTACCAATTCCGATGTGTCGTATCTATACGTATCGAATTGGTATGGGTGCGTAAGTAGACACCGGAATCAGTTCTTATATGCGAGATTGTTCGATTAAGCCCCATTATCATAATACGGACACCTGTGTTTTTTTCCTCCGCTTCGTGAATCCCGGTGTGCACCCTGCTTTTTCTACGTCATTTACGTCCAGACTGAATTGCACATGTAGTCGAGAATTTTTCGAACCATTGTTATATCAATCGACACATATGTACGTTCACAAAACAACATCAAGCATAGCATCTCATATTTTGATCGAGCAGGAATAAAAATTAATATGCACAGTCATCATGCCAACAATTTCGATTAGAAAAAAAATGTAACGGGGTTTCGATATCGTCGTATCGAAAATCATATGCGAAGAACCGATTAAAACCAAAAATAAAAAAAAGAGGATTTGAAGAATCGGCACGTGTAGTCAGGAATAAAATTAATCGAATACGGCCAAGTACAACGACTCGTAACATACAAGCGATAGAAAATTAACGAAAAATAAATATCGCTATAAATGTTCATTCGTCAAGCAGCGTTAGAGTTTCGGCATGATCGAATCGAATGAAATTTATTCGCCGATTGACAAATGATCAGATTTTTTTTTGTAAATACGAAGATGGCGAATACATAAAAAAGAAAAATAAAGAATAAGAAAAGGGCTTCAACGGGCTGAGTATTCAACTCACTCGCTGCAGGGTGGACCAGCATTCCTCGAGGGTGCGCTCGTTGATGTTGCCCATTCCTCCTCCTCCACCGGCGCCTCCCGCGCCACCAAGTCCCGCCGAAGTGACACGAGACTGTCAAGGCAAGATACAGGAGGTACGTGTTAGTTCAATTTCGCACGTTTTTCGTTTGATCTTGTGCCGCGCGTCGTCTCCTAACCGCGTCCCACGGAGTTGAGATCATCGATAGGCTCGCTCGTCACCTTGTAAAACCAACCGTCTCGCGGATTCGCGAGAAAAACATCCTTCTCTTCCCGCTACAGTAACCCGATACGTTCTTGTATTGCGGAAAAAAATCATCAATTTACGGACCACCGTCGATGATCATCGATCATGAAATCCAATTATATAAAACTGAGAGGATATTTCGAATAACTTATTTTTTTTACTTTTCAGCGATATTCCGTAACCAGATACGTCTCCGAGATTCGATATTCGTCAGTTGCGGATAAATGCAAGGAAGAACCAGCGAGAGAGATTTTTATTCTCGTACATACGTACGTATACGTATACAGACGTATACGTTTAAAACACGCTCGCGATATTTTCTTGGGAGCATCTTCCCGGCGTATACTGTATGACGTATGCGTATGGTATTATCTGCGTTGCGCGGGTCAAGAACCCCGGGAGAGACGTATCTGCATCCCCGCATCGGTGTGCGTGGGTCGCGTTCGCATTTGCGGTCCGTATTCTCGCTCGGCACGGCTCGGCTCGCTCGCGTGCGCTTACTTTCCGCGGGGCTTGTGCATTGGTGTGCGTGCGCGCGAGCCTCGCGGTCAGCGTGCATCTCGACGTGGTTTCGTGCGCGCGAATGCGAAACGCGAGTCTTTCGTAGCGACTCGATTTTTCATCTTCACTCTCGAAATAAATCGAAAATTCATAGAACGCAGCCGAGTAAAATACTTCTCTTCTCGCGGATATTCAAATGATTTTGTTTCTTTTTTTTCCTCGTCTTTTGCAGAAAAGAACGAGTGGGATTTTCAATAATTGAATTTTTACTAATTAAAAACTGAGGAAAATTGTTCTCGATTCGAGTCGAAGTTACTTATTTCAAACTTTGCTCGCGGTTCGGCTTCTATTGAAAATTCGTAAAATAAAATAATACAGCTGGGTTACGTCTCTTTACGGAAAATTCCTTGGTGGGCTTGAAAAGCGTAAAGTTTTTGTAATACCGAGACAAAACAAAACAATCAGGCAGTTATGAAAAATGAAACACTTTCTTAGGTCATGAACGTCAATAAGGCGAAAGTATGCACAAGATGTGATTCAATCGGAAATCAGAAGACTACATCGCAGTGTTTCATTTGAAAAAAAATCGTGTTAGCTGCTCGGGAGGAGCAATCGTCGATTGAAATTTATCGATTCCACGACCGAGAAACGAGCGTTAATCGCGCCCGAGTCCCTGACGCGCGTGAACGTTCGATGTTTGCCCGCTTAACGAGTTACCCGAGTGCACGGATAAATATTTTCCTCCGAGTTGTTACACACAGTCTACAGTCGGTACGAAAGTATTGTCCGTCGTCGTAGTCAACTCCGGAGAGAGTGAACGACCCTATTTATCGAGGCGTTATATATTTTTATCGCTATTCGCCTCGCGTCCCACTTTATTTATCTCTTCTCGCTACGCAGGAATGGTCAAGAGAGTTTGTATAGAAAAAAAAAATTGACCAAATAGAGAAATATCTCGCGATAATGGCACGTACAAAAGTTGTATTTCTTGATAGACAATTATTCTCACCTGAAGTTCGTTGACGAGTTTCTCGGTTAGCGTGGCGTCGTGCGAATCCTGACTGGTGGCGCCAGGACTCAGCATCGAGTTCTGGGAATTTTGTTGTTGATTTCCCGTCATGTTCATACCAGCTAGACCGCCGTTTTGGGCGATCGTACCGGCCATATTCAGAGCCTGCTGCTGCAGATTTTGAGTGAGATTCTGCGCCTGCTGCTGAAGATTCTGCGACAGATTTTGCGCCTGCTGCTGCAACGTTTGCTGACTCAACGTCTGGCTCAAATTCTGACTGAGATTTTGCGCCTGCTGGGGCAGGTTTTGCGATAGGTTTTGCGCCTGATTTTGCAAATTTTGTTGCAGATTCTGACTGGCTTGGCTGAGATTCTGCGGTTGATTGAGCAATTGTTGTTGCTGCTGCTGCGGCGACAAACTTGGCGTCAGGCTCTGGGCCAAATTATGCTGTAACGTCTGTCCGAGGTTTTGTTGCATATTTTGCGTCAACGCTTGCGTCAATGCTTGACCAAGGTTTTGATTGAGCACCTGAGCCGCTTGAGCCGCTTGTACAGCTTGAACGGCCAAGGATGGGCTCGACGCTTGCGACATATTTTGTTGCGCTTGGGCCAGGCTGTGCAAGCTCTGGGCCATGCTCGAGGTAATGTCGCCCTTGTGATCCGTCTGTGGCGACGGCGTCGTGGGCGCTGGGGAAGACTGATGCTGTGCTCCTTGAGCATTTTGTTGATTCATCGACATAGCGTGTTGTTGCTGCTGCTGTTGTTGCTGCTGCTGCTGCTGTTGCTGCTGCTGCTGCTGCTGTTGTTGCAGCTGCTGCTGCGGGCTGGCGGATTGGTCCATGGCGGAACTAGAGTTCTGCTGAACCTGTTGGGATACGGCGGCTTGATACTGCTGTTGTTGCTGTTGACCAAGCGGACTGTGCATCTGCGACACTTGCTGCTGCTGCTGCTGCTGATTCTGGTGATGCTGCTGCACAGAATTCGACAGAGGACTCTGCTGTATACCCGGCGAGTACTGAGGCGGACCTCGTTGCGGTTGCTGCCAGTAATCAGACATCTTGAAGACGTGCTGGCGCAATGCGTGAAGGTTCGCTGCCGCCACGGTGACGGCCGAGGCCTGGACCTCCATTGGTTCGGGTTTGTATTCGAGATCGACCTCCGGAGAACTACAAGGCTCCTCGTCCTCCTCCTCCTCCTCCCTTTTGTCAATATCGTCGCTCTTCAGGTCGTGGATCCTCGTGGACCTATCGTGGTTTGGTCCGACGAGTCCACCACCGCCGCCGCCTCCTCCACCGTCACCGCCAGCGCCACTTACTACCGTGTTGTTGTCTCCCTCGGATCTTCTTCCACCTCCGTCTCCCCCTCCGTCTCCCCCTCCGTCACCTATCCCACCCCCCGAATCGCCAGAGTGGAGATAATTCCCTTGGTGGTGCTGAAAATGATGGTGCTGCTGCTGAAGGTGATGGTGTGGACGCGACTCGAGATTTTGGACCGGCTGTTGGTGTTGCTGCTGCTGATTTTGTTGTTGGTGCTGCTGCTGCTGATGATGATGGTGCTGCTGGTCCAAGCCAAAGTCCGATTGGGCTTGCGTCTGGGCGCGCAGGTCCAGGGCCGCCGTCGCGTCCGAAATTTTGAGGCCTTCGCGAGAAGCCCGGGCTACCCCCTTCCGGCGCAGCTTGCCCGCTTTTTCGCACCCCTTGCGGTAAGCAGCTCGACGGCCGGCACACCTCCGCCGTACCTTCTTCCCGGCCGATGATCTACACACGTAGGATCGTAGGTGTTACCTGAACGATCCACGAGTCGAGCTGTGCGGTGGGAGTCGGGCAACGTCAGTTGATCGACACCAGCTGCTGCTTCTTCCCGGGACTATACGTCGCTACCTGGCTCATGAAACTCTTCCGGATTATTATCACCACTATTACGCGAGTTGGTCTTCGCTTCCTTCCACTAGATCTCTCGAGTTCGATCTGTCGATACTCGCTATTCGGATTCACTTTTTACGATCTTCTATAATCGCCAATAGGTACTATGCACGATATATTTCGGCGTTCCCTCGTTTGTGTATTTTCGACGTTATTCTTCCGTAACGTTAAACAGTTGTATTTTTTTTCTCGTTAGCGTACGTATGTGTAGCTTGGGTGTGGGTGTATGTGTGTGTAGTGTAGTGTATTCGTGACTTACGTGAAATTATGCGCGTGCGCGAATCGGATGCTCTCTATTTCTCTTCCGTTAAGAGAACAACCTATTTATCTTCGTCTATCTACTTAAAGTCTAGCGTACACTTAAGTTCAGGTTAAATTCAGGATTGCCCAGCCCGGACGGTGTAAACGAGAAGGATAAAGTCCACGCGGACACGAATTCGGTAGTGGCGAAAGGCTCTCTTCTCTCCTCTTATTATTTTTTGGTCGAGGTGAGAAATCACACTGGTGGATATACTGCTCGTCCCGTTTTGCCCTGAGTTTTTATAGCCCCGTTATGTTTTGATGTGTGTGCGTGAATGTATGTGTGAGTGTGGACACTCGCGATATCACTCGATTTGCTGAGGAAATCACAGTAGTGCCACAAGTATGCTGAAGTAGTGTGTAGTTCTCTATTCGGGACGACAGTTTTCCTTCCTTCGAGATTTCTCTTCGCTTCGCTCGGATTTTTCACCAGTATTTATATTGTTATAACCGGCCTTTTCTCTACCAACGGTCCGTCGACGGCTCCTCCTCGAAAATGCGACTCTAGCGTTTATTTCTTTAAAAGGATTTATCGATTATCGATTACCGCGTCGTACCGATCGTCGATGGTAGTTGTAGTTGCTTCTTATTATCGTTTAGGTTTAATTAATATTGCACTTAGGTACACTCGTTTTTTGAACACACTGAAATATATGTATGCGGCGCGGGGGTTCTCTCCTTTGCTTCCTAATCTCGTGTCGTTTATCCGTAAAACTCGATGTGCACTCACGGATCTTGCTCTTCTCTTTCTCGTTCTCTTTCTCTCCCGATATTTCGATACGACACTCGATTCTCTTCTCAACGCGATCTCTTCTTTTATCGACGATCGCGTACTCCGTAACCCCGCTGTTATCCGTTCCGCTTTCTTTCCTTCCTCGCGCACCTCTGCTTCTGCTTTCTCGTCTTATTCTGCTTCTTCCGTTTTGTCCAGTCTTCCTCTCCTGCGCGGGAATCTCTCGCTGCAACGCGTCTCCCGCTCGAAGCTGTAAAATCACAAATTGCAAGATATTCATTAACACCGTCAACTAGGATGCCACTTTTTACACACTACATGCTACGCCGCGGTGATTAGAAAATTTCGATAACAGTGTACATATTGTATACAGCGTGTATACTCGTTCGAATAGCTTTGACGCACAGACGGACGCGAGTTAATGACAGGTTTCGGATTTCAGAGAATTCCCCGATCGTGTTAATTTGACAGACAATCGCAACGCGCCGATCGCCGATTGCGTATCTATTCGTCGAAGCGCACACTACTTGTCACTGCGAATTCATTCACTAACTTTCACTGATTCGATGTCGATTCTTATTTTTTTGTCGAAACATTCGCGAATCCCACAGTTACAACGAACAGCAAAGAACCGACATTCGTACGACGTGTCGTAATCTTCGGTGAAAAATTTCATCAACTGATAACAGAGGATCGAAAGTAAAATAACTGACGAAAAAAATCAAAATGATAGTTTATTTGGAACGCGGAGTAATTCGTGGCACAAATTTCATTTCCGACGCCGACGAATAAAATCACTGATTCTATAACGAAAAATGTCGACTCGCGCACACTTCAGAAGTTATCAAGGATTTCGACGAACCGAATTTTATTTTTCCCAGATTCAACGAGTTTATTCTGTTTACAAATGGATACAAAGTGAGATTAATCTCATTTGGAGGATGTTAACGAGGATATATTTTTACACGGAAAGTTCACATTCAGCGAAACCTTCTAGCCGTCGCATCATGCATCGTTCCTATTCGAAATCGAGAAAATGATCAGAATCGAATTAATAAAGGTGCGAAAGGTTTTCTTGGACAATATAGTATCGACGAACAAAATCGTTTGTCAAAAATTAAATTTCGCAAAAATTTGTATTTTTTACAAAAATTGAAAAATTGTTTAAAAAATACGAATGAATTTAATCGCATCTCGATTATTTTTCATAGACGAATGCGATTACGAAAAACGAATATCGCGAATGAGATGTTCGAAACAACGTGATCTGTCAATTACGAGCACACAGTTGACACGATTAAGATGAGTATGAAAACTACGGCAAACGTCTCACCGAATCGAACGTGAAGAATTCATAATCGTTGTGTAATCGAAACCGAGGTCTGAGATCGAGCTTATGTACGAACTCTAAATTTTTCTCGCGAAAGACGAAAGAGTACGAGCTTCTCGAGACACTTGGTCATCGAAACGACACGCAAAATGAAACGCTCGTTTCACGAAGGCACTTGATCTCCCGTCGAGAAGAGGAAGAGAGGATCCCGTAGGATCGAGTCGCCCGCTATCGTCACGAAACACTGGAGTGCGATGACGTACCGGGCATGTCAGAGTCGTGGCCAAAAGGGGTTTGGAGGGGATCCGGATAGGAGCACGGTCGGCCGAAAGTGGGGAAAACTCAAGTAAAATCACGTGAGAAACGAAGAAAATGCGAAAAAAACACGTAGAATAAGAAACACCCAAACGTCAACTGTCACTCCCGTAAGAAAAGTAAAAATTCGAATCACTGACGTAAACCGCACAAGTCGCCGAAAAATTCCTCGGTTAAAATTGGCAATCGGTATTCCAAGAAAACACGAAGATCCCTTACGAGAATTATGTGTACGATTGCGAGTGCGGTGAAATATTCTCGATTGGAAAGGTCCGAGTGTGATCCTAATCGAGAGTGGCTGTAGGTAGGCTAAGTCCACGACTAGACCTCAGTGGCACGACATCAACCAAGACACTGTCTTCCGTTTTGCAAAGACGACGAATACGACGGCGACGACGACGACAACGACGACGACGACGACGACGACGACGACGAAAAAGCTCTCTCCTCTTCCGCGTTCTCGAGTCCTTGACGGAGGAGGAACCGAAACTGACTCAGGTCTGCGGCTCGCGAGAAACGCTAAGTCCTTGTCCGTGGGGCTTGGTGGTGGCGGCGCGCTTCTCAGACCGCGTGCGTCTGACTAAAAGCCACCCCCCGTGCCTTAAAGAACGCGTGCTCGGGTAGGGGCGTTGTCTTAGGTGGTGCGCGGTCGCGAAATTTCTGTCCACGGCGCTGCACGAGTGTAGAGGCCCTTGCCGGACGATCCGGGGCGCGGATTCGGGGCCCGTGAGGCCCGGAAAACGGACCCGGGTGTGCCGGACCTTACGGACGACCCGATGCGGGTCCTCCTACGACGAAAATCCACCTCAGGTAGATCGAAAAACTAAGCTGCCCGGCGGACAGGAGTTTTCAAGCCACCCCTCTTTTCCTTTGCCCCCACCAGCCTCGACTCGCGAACGGCGCGTATACTCAGAGCGCACCCCGCTCACCCCCGCTCGGCGTGGGGGTGGCCGCCTCCGTCCTCGAGCTCTCGACGGGGATAAACGTCTAAGGGGTGAGAAAGAGTGGGGACGACGAGAGAAGCAACCCCAGGAAGGAGGGTTGTAAGAACCTGGATCTCCTGTCCTTTTCTCCCTACAGCTCGCTCCCTCGATCGCGCGCATCAACCCCACGCACACACGACGACGCGTGTCTATTTTTCACCCCCCCCCCTCTCTCTCTCTCTCTCTCTATATATATATATATATCTTTCTCCCCACTCGCGATCCCGTCTCGACTCGTCCTTGAAAACTCATCTATATACGTACACGCTATCGAAATTGTTACCATCCCCGATCGACGAATCTTTTTCTCCGCGCGAAGAAATATTCAACTTACTAATACGGCTTTCACCCGTCTTCTCCTGCCCGTACGTCGGCCATCGGTAATTTTTCGTAATCGACACTACCCACGAAGCACGCAAGTTACGCGTCGCGTGTAAAGAAGACATGCGAACGTCACGAAGCGGGGCTCACGACTGATCGAAAAATTGTGGGGGGGCCCCTTTCTGTTCGAGGAAAAAAAGGGGATGTTATAGTGAAAGTAGGCAGTAGTTACGTAGGAATAAAAAGAAGGGGGACCGAGCGATCGCATATAAAAATCGTCTCCTCCCCCGAGTGCGTGCCCCGTATGGCAACACATGCGTGACTAACCGTGTCGCGAGGGAGAGGCGGTCTTTCTTTTTTCCCCCTTCGAAATTCGACTTCCCCCGTACCTCCCTCACCTCGTCGGAAACGACTATTGGGGCGAGGGAGTCCGTCCGAAAAGAAGAATCGCTCCTAGCTCGTTTCGCGACAGTTTTTCGAGAAAAGTTACTCCGGTATGTAAATCAGCTTTACCTAGATAAAGGATTAATTCGCGCCGGAGAGCCCGGCAAGTCTCGTAAATCAGCCACCTTGGACGAGACTACGATTTTATCCCAGAGGCCTGACCTAAAATCTAGCGTTCCATCTTTGGCTATTACGAGACTATCTACGCGAAATTTATATCGCCGTGATTTAAAATCGCGCGCTCATCGGTGGACGGAAATCAAAACCAAAAGACGATTGTGCAATGAAAAGCGAGTGGACCGAGATCGATCGGTCAATCGGGAAGACCAAGTTGGATCGTCGACCTCGAGTACGTCGACTTTCCAACGCGTGTACATATGCACACACAACGACCTCGACGCGATGTTCATTTGCCAGCGGCGGCGGGGTGGTCGATGGTCATCCTCCCGTCTTACGCACCCTCCTGACGGTAGAGAGTCATCCCCCTCCAGCCCCTCCACGAGTCCCACTCGCCCCTCGTTTCGCTCGTCTAACGTGCCGCTACCCTCACCAGCTCGTCGGAGTTTCCATCCCCTCCCCACTCCCACGAACGTCTTACCCCTCCACGAGAGTTCGCGCTCGTCTCTCTTCGCCGTATCGCTGCCTCTCTCTCGCTCCCACCCCATTTCTCGTTCGGTTCTCCCCGCAATCTCACGAGCCACCTTCCCCGTTTTCCTATCCCTCGAGCGCGATCCTACTCCCTCGCCTTACGCATTCTCTCTCTCGCTCGCCTCCCTCTTTCTCTCTTTCTCTCTCTCCACCTTCCTTCGCACACCGACTCCCCACCTCTCCACTCTCACCGTCCTTCTACCCCCACGCGAACGCTTTTTTACGCCAACCTTCGTCCTTTTTTCCACGTGTCCGCCACGTGTGTGAGCCTCCGGCTGGTGGGGAGGCCAACGTTTTTTTTCTCCACGCTCCGCCACCCTCCCCAACCCCACCTCCCGGGCATCGTTCGAGCGCGTCGTTGGAAAAAAACGTGCCAGCCCGAGAAGAAAAGCGTCCACCTCCACGTCGTCGTTCCTCCAACGCGCGCGCGTTCCGAGGCTAGCAGTGCGCCGGGAAAGAAAAAAATCGGCCAATGAGACAAGGGGCCGTGAAAAGAGTAAAGAGCCGAGAGTGACCGCGCGAGCGCGCCTATTTGTGCCGGCTTCTCGCGCCCGAGATTCCACTCCGGTGACTCTTCTTCGCTACGTCGTCCGGTCGATAGATAGACCTTTTCGATAACTCGCGACTAATTTGCTTTTTAAGCCAAAGGAGAGGGACTACTTTAACTCTTTCCGCGATATGCAAACTCGATATATCCATCCTACAGATAAAGACACTTTCCGTACAATCTGCTACTTTTTATCAATTCTCTCAAACTACAGAAAAATCCAGTTACAAAACAAAACGTAATACTATATTGCAGTTTCTGGAATTTATAATTGTGGTCAAAACTTTTATTTTCCTAGAATAAATTTCGGTTGATATTTTTGATTCTTCGTCCACTTCTCACGCGGTAATTCCGAGTGGTACGATTTAATTTAAATTTATGGAATAATTAGTAGAGACCCCATTCCGAAATATTTGTTTCGCGATTGAAGCAACAAATTGCCAATCGAGATGTGCGAGTCTTATGGTAACGCACTTTCGAGCGCGCGATCGTTACCCCGTTTGGTGTTTTCGAAGCCGAGCCGCATCTATGTGTGGTATACATGCACGTACGTCGTACGAACGGCGATCGCGATCGGACTTCCGGCCGCGGCAGGCTGTTCTCGTGGCGCGAGAATTTCACGTGAGCCGGGGCTACGTGGGTGGGGCGGGCGTGCAATACGCCGAGGGGGGAGGGGAGGGAAATAAGGGATTAGCGGTGCAACGTTCTCTCTCGCTCTCCCTCTCTCTCTCTCTCTCTCTCTCTCTCTCTCTCTCTCTTTCTTACCGAAAATAAGTGCACGTACGATGTATTGGGTAATCGAGGCCCCTCGCTTTAAATTACAAATGAAGTCGAGTCGCTGCGAGCTCTGGAAAAACAGGTGAGAATCGGGCGCGCGGATGAGCGTGGGCGGATGCGAGCAAAAAATGCATGTATGCAAGCGCGTTTTATGAAGGGTCGAACCCAAGGGCCCGATAGCGCGCATTATCAAACATCGGCCGGGCTATATACGCCCGAGTCGATAATCAAACTCTCACGGAATAAGTACACGGATACCTAAAATTTCACGAGCTCAATTTCCATTTCTTTCAATGCGAAACTCCCGCGCGAGTGTTATTCCGCGAACGTGATAAATGACCGTGAAAGCCTCGCCGGCGAGATAAGATCGATTCGCGTTGGCTCGCGTCGTCGGAATATAAATTGTCCGTATATTGGAGAAAGAAAGAGAGTAGGCAAAGGAGAGGCAGAGAATTTGGCGGATCTCGATTTCGGATGGTGGGCTCGGGGCCGATCGGCAGCTGGACGCCGTACTATCCCGTTTTGCGCTTGACGGGAGGAGGTTTCGCGGTGGGTACGCGAGCGCATGCACATGCACTTTGCGCGCGCGGCAGTTGCGCTCGCTCATATGCATGCGGCCGCGCACGAGAATCGAGCCGATCGTTCGCCGCGATAAAGGCTCGCGCCTATAGGAAGACATTTGTCTTGCCTCGCGATACACTCTCTACCTACTTTCGATCGGCTCGCAGCAAGCGACATAACTAAATGCGGGGGTGAACTCGTACCCTCTTTTTCCTCCCGCCGTCCCGCTGCCGTTTCTTTCTCGCTGAAACTGCGCGCGTCAGGTGAGCCCTCGCCGAGCCCACGACTTGTGAATTTGCTTTCGATTCCACCGGAAAGCCGTTATCGCGCGGCATCTCGCTACCAAACGAAACGTGAATTTTCGTCCTCCCGCGGCGGCCCATTCGTCGATTAATAAGCGCGATAAGTCCCTCTCGAGACGCACAGAGGAGGAAACGTTCGAGCTCGGGCGCGCTTTTTCTACCCCTCCAAGCCGCCCGAGCGCGACGGAAAACATCCCCCGTTGCGAGGTGACGCCTAGCGGCGAAACCCCGAACGTGCATTCAGAAAGGGTTGACGTTCTTAGGTTTTTGTCTGTGCTAAAGCCGACGGTTTATCGATTTTTTCCTACCTCGTCGACTAACCGGCCGATGAATGACCAATTTTCCACTTGAAATTATCAACATTGGTGTTTTCGATCGTGAAAAATGCGTAGCGTACGTGCATAACGGTAATAATGTTTCTCGAATGACGAGCTATCGAAAGCGCACGGCCGGATTAAGAATTCTGAACGGAGGTGGTACGCGTAGCGCGTCAGTAGGATGAAATGAACGACGCGTCCGGCGCATTACGCAATGAAAGAAACAAATGAAGCTTAATAGAAAAACTGCCCGCGCTAGAAAAACCGTCCATTCGCGAGGTTGGTACAGCTGCGTCAGAAAGTGCGTCTCTGTTTATGTCCCTTCTTCTGCGCCGATGAACTCGGCAATTTTTCCTTTTGTTTTTAACCGAGTTAAAAAAGAGGCGACAAAAGGGGAATCGATCGATGGATAACTAGTTAGCCAGAGGGCGAGAGAGAGAGAGAGAGAGAGAAAGGGAGAGAGAGGGATTTACAGAGGGACAGGGAATTTTTAAATCGCTTAAATATTTAAACGCGAGTATGTAGAATGGGATATTGTTGGCCGTCGAACTGGCAGTTTGCGACGAGATAGAGAGCGCTGACACGGCTGGCTAATTGTCACGTGAAAAGTCAGCGGCCTGCAAAATCGGAGCCGCATCGTATACCCAGATGCACTCGCGTGTACAGCACGCGTCGTGAATTTATCAGAATGCCGCTATGTGTATTGGACGAGTCGGTTCATAATTAACGCAGCGCGAACGAGAGCGCTGCCGATTTGCGCCCCTTCGAATTACACGCTATTTCGATTTATCGAACAACGGGAAGAACGATCGGGATTATTTTATTAATCGGCCGATTAAAAATTGCAAAGCCGAGGATTGAATTTTTCCCGACTGTACCCACCAACACCGACGTGTCTACGTCAATCGAAGCCAATCTAAATATATGTATATGTATGTCCACGTATATAGTTATATCTAAAACACGCGCGCGTATTATACATATGTAGGTAGAATGCAGACATTAATGTAATTCAAGAGTAATTTTATATCATCGGAATCGGCATCGCAATTTTCTGAACTCGATTCATTTTCAGCTACTCGACCACGTGTGGTTGATATCACAGACGCACTAGAAATTACAACTACTTCTACGAGTTCCTTTTGAACTCGTATAGGATCGATGAAAATTATTCATTAATTTAGTCGTTCTTATGCCTCTTCAATTTTTATCATAATTTTCGATCGTTATTAGCGAAGTGCAGCAGATTGGCTATTATAATGTAAAATGAATCACGGTGGGCAAAGAGAGACCAATAAACGTGTCGTAAGAGCCGAGGAAATTTTTCTCGACTGCACTTTACCAGCACACGCGCACTTTATGTCAATAGAAGCTAATCTAAGTACATATGCACACACAGATGCACCGATTGTGCGGAGCTATGATGCAACCGCAATTCTCAGTTCCGACATTCTCTTTTCACTCCCCCTCATATTGACGAAATCGGTAAAATGGATCGCGAATCGAATAGCCCATGCTTGATAATCACGATTATTTTCTCATTATTTTCTGCGCGTAATCGATTCTTGACGATATTCCATTTCGGAGGAAAATTTTCATCGGCGTAAAAAGATGAAATGAAAAATGTATCAAGGTTAGCCTCCATTTTTGTTTCGTCTAGCTGAAAAGTGGGGAGGCACATTTCGGACCACCATTTTTAACGACGATGCGCACGGTCGTGAGCGGGGGAGATAAGATAAAGACGCTCGAGTCGGTATCCAGGATCAAGGTGACCAAGATAGCGAGCGATCGAGGCCGCGCGTTTTCGACGCGCGAAAACGTCAAACTCGAGAGCACGAGTTTTCACAGCGGTGATGATATTGAAAAAAATATTCAATCGAACAATGAGAAAAATTGATTCCATGTTATTTGGGATACTATCGCTTTTTCATATGATAATAATCAGGTGCAAGAGTTATGAAAATGATGACTCAAAAGTTGACGATTATTTTTTCACCAAAATTATAAATCTGCAAGGAATATTTTATATCTGCGTATTAATATCATTTCTTCCATTACACGTTCGAAGATTAACGACGAACGACAAAATATCGAAGAGATACCTATCATAGATATCTGATAAAAATATCATTCGTCCGACTATAAATTCTAAAGTAAAATATATCCTAGATTTTAATGATTTACACGATTCCATGGTTCGCTGTGAGACTAATATGAACGTTTGATTTTATTCGATTCAACGAACGAGCCGATTCGAGAGAAGAAAAATAAATTTGAAGAATATCTCGATGCGCGTATGTGTATTTCGATATTTGATGCGAGAATTTCGAGTTATAAAATATACCAGGGTCCAGAGTCATCGTAGCTCGATCGAAAACGGTAGGCAGGCGTTGGCGAATCAGCGCGCAGGTCAATGACTCCGGATATCAAACCCCTCCCATCCAGTACCGAATATTATATGTAGTCGTTATACATGTGTGACATTTAATATATGTATAAACGTATACATATGTATTTTTTTATATTTTCCCCTCCTCTGATAATATTTCATCGACGTTTGCAGCGATCGTGAGCATTGTTATCCCGTCGTTCGAGAATTTATTCTCCAAATACGAGCTTTACGCGCGAATTTACGGCTCGATGACATTGTAACGAAGAACATGGGAATATCGTTGGGAAATGCAATAACAAGGCGGAAAATTTTCGATATGAAAAATAGGAAATATTTCGTCCTTTTCGTACACGAAAAATTTTCAATATGAATTTTTAGCGAGATCGGTCCGCTATCGGATATTTCATCCTCAATTAGTCATAGAATTTCACCGTTAGTTCACGTATTGAGATTTTTTGAAATAACCAAGCGAAAATTGTCATTATCCGCTGCGCTCCGAATGAGCGAAACTTCGACTTGGCGAACGGTTCGATGATTTGAGAAATTCGTAGCCCGAACAATAGCCGCTGCGGGAAATACGCTTTTTTCCTCTTTCGTACGGTATAATAGGAATGCATCGAAAATTAAATTTCTACTCGCGGACCTGTAAAATACAGCGGCTGTCGCGCATTAATCGACAGAACGGAAGGGAGCCCGGTTCGCGTTGCCAGAGAGAGACAGAAATTGAAAATTTTTTCAGAAAATTTTCCGTAGCGAGAATCATCGACGCGCTCGAAAGCCCGGGTCATCGCCGAGCTGGCGACTCGCATACAATAAATTTGCGTGTTCGTGTGCGAGAATCAGCGGGGGGGTTGCATAGGGGCGAGAGCGTGCAGACGAGATAGGCTCGCGATGGGGGGGTGGTGGGCTTCTGCAGAGCGTTGGCGGACTCCCATTGGCCGACACGAGGGTGGCTCGCTGCAGTCATCGATTCGGGCAGTCATTGGCTGACTCCGGCACGGCCGCCATTTTGAATGACTCCGGGATCAATACGCCGGTGACGGTGAAAAAAAAATTCCTCCCGTGTGCGAGCTCGACTTCCCTTCCGTTTCGAGCCCCCCCCGCTCGCACTCCTCGCTCGCTCTCCCCGCAATCTCCTCTTTCCGTTCAGCACCCCTAACACCCGAACGCCTTTCCACCCCACCGAACTCGACCCCCCGCGACTGTCCACCTACACGCTACATCTGTCCGATGCAACATTGCACTACACCGCCATCGCCCTGATATTGTCTTCCAGTCTAGCATGTCGATTCATTTTTCGCCTACGCTATATCATTTCTCATTTTTCTTCTTTCAAAGGAGCAATAAAAAATTTAACTTTTCTTTTGTCAGCTATAAAATTGAAAATAGCTATACACGATAAAATAAGAATATATTTTACGTTTACGTTGTTATTTATACCGTGAAAGAAATTCACAACGATCAGATTTATGAAAAGCTAACAAGTTCGAAAGATTTTAACTGAAAGCATACAAACTGATTGAAGATAATTAAATTCCTCGTATTACTGATTTCAATGATTATATAAATATCTTTTATTTTGTTACTGCGAACAAGATATAATATTTGATATTTATCGGGAAAAGCTCTGTTATGAATTGATCGAATCGGTCAAGCCGGAGTTGGTGTGTGTGCACATGCACTGGTGAAATCATTAAAATGAAAAAAATGCCTTTCCGCTGCAGACCGTCGCTCCCCGTTTGCCGATTTCTCATTCCACCATCCCCTCCATTTTGCTCGAACCCCGGGGATGATTGCGCGTACGTGAGCGAACTCTCGGCGTGTTGGTAGAACGAAATCATCGAAAAAATGCTTTCCGGGCGCTCGGGCAATGTTGCCGTGACTCCGGTCCCCCTTTTCGCCAGCCCACCCTCTCCAACCCCCTCCAGTTACCGAACTTGCGTGTGCGCGCGCTCGTTGCTACGTTGCATGTTACGCTTCGTTTTCAACCGGGGCGCTCGTCGGGAAATTGGAAATTTGAAATCGAAGCCCTCCGCCCATTTCACCTCCTTTCATCCCTCTTTTTGCCCTTCTTCCACTTTCCGAGCCCCCTCACGCGATCACCGTGGTCGCGACCGCTGCAGCTCCCGTACCAGCGGATTTCGAATCGAACAATTTTCCATGAAACTCGAGCTCTTTATCGAGCTGGCGAAGAATTTTTGCGGTTCTTTTGTGACCCATCCCGGGGCTCGATTTTGGTAACAACAAATTCGCGACTCGGGGAACGAGGATTCGCTAATTTCGCGTCTCAATAGGAGCATCGCGCGCTTCATAGCTCACACTCTACTTAATAGTCCGCAATTCATAATAGTAATAGAGATTCTATGGTAACAGTAGTCATTACAGTAGTTGCTATTATTACCGACACTTTCGTCTTTAACTGTTTTACTATAATAAGCGGCGCGCTCGAGCTCGGCAGCTATAGGCGCGCAACGTCTCTCGCTAGCTCGCGGCAAAGTGCACGTTACGCGCGCGCGCGCGCGGACCAAGTTTTATAGTAGCCGTTGTTAGGCGATACCCGACTCAACCGTGAGGTATTATTATAGTAACTTGTAAAACAGTTGCCCGTTAGGCATAATGCTATTTGCACGGAGGCGAATGACTGTTGGCTTTCGAGATTTATCGTTCGTCTTATTACCAGGTAGAATGAGCTAACCGAAAGGCCGTAAAAAAGTTATTATACCAGGCGAAAAATTCATTTGCGAGTCGTACGAGTGAGTTACGCGCGTGTTCGATCGATCGGGGAATCTCCGAGAATCGCGAACGGTTTATGGGCGTGGATATCCATCTAGGGACCGCGGGCTTACGACTACAACTACCGACGACAGATCATGCAAAGAACTTGATGCTCATTTGTTGGGTACTTACGTTTGGAACCGAACTAATTGAAACAAGGACATAAGGCTTCTCTTGGTAGCAACGACTTTAGATCACATTTTTAGTTATTAAGAATTTTATCGTTTTTTTTCATCTTTCGCTTTTTAAAATTTACGTTTAAAATCTAAAGTTCTCAAAACTTGTTAAAAATATATTTTAGTCATATCTTTACAATTTACTTCGTAGGCGTTCTAAACTGTATTTTTTGTTTATTTATTTTTATCCCTCCTTTGTGTCTCGTTTCTTTCTTGACGTGTAGGTTATACTCTTCCTCTTCTTAAGGCAATGCTTTTCTTAATTTCGTTACTTCTCTTTTTTTTTGTATTTTCTCGTATTTTTTTCTTCGTTTCTTATAACTTCTTGGTTTAATCTTCGTCGTCTTTTTATTTGTCGGAATTTCGAAATTAGGTTTTCCCGAAAGCAATCTCTATAAGTTAAGTCTTATCGGCAACTGAAGATGAGTTGTTTCAGACTTGTATATTACAGACAAAAATCGATGCCTTTTTCTTCGAAAACGGTGAAATTAATTTTTCAATGAAATAACTATGACAACACATAACAACACAGTGCGACGCGTCTGAAAGAAAGGAGAAACGAGATTTCGTTATGATAGTCCGATGATCATTTAACCCAAATAGGGTACTAGATCGCGGCACTCTATGAGTGCCACAACCAAGTACCAAACTAAATTACGATAATCGAATTAAACGAGAAAGAAATCACGATAGTTGCCAGGGGACCGAGTCGAATGACGGAACGAACACGATGCGTTAGACGAATTCGAATACCGGGGAGAGAACGTCAAAGCCCAAACGTTCCATCGAGTCACCGCATTTTTCAAAGTTGTGGAAACCCAACGAATTATCAAAAAATAATCGAAATCTTCCAAGCGTATGTTGATTGTGAGCCAAGATAGAGCCACATCGAGTACAAGTTCGAGAAGAGGGCAGAAAAAAATGTCGGAACGGTTCGATGCTTGTGCGCGCTTCGTTCGAATGTCCCGCGGGCTAAAGAAAAAGCGGCGTAAGAAGGGGGCCACGTGACTCGAGGAACGAATGAGAGCGTCTTTGCCGTCCCCGCCACCTCCTAACCACCCTACGTCCTGCCCCCCACCCTCCCTTTTCACCCCTTCTGAGAGGCGCGCGGCGTCGCTCCTTGCGCGTCGGTGGTAAGACGCATCGCGGCCTCCTGCGTCCTTCTCTTCCACTCCTTCCTTTCCTTCTCTCCCTCTCGCTCTTCCACTTTCGTTCTCTCTCTCTCTCTCTCTCCTCGCGGCTTTCCCGGACTTTTCTCCCCCACGTGCCCGTGGCTCCTCGCCAGTCTCTTCCAGCGTGTCGCACGAGCGACGCCGAGATTCTTCCGAGGAACTCGACTCCGTCGTGTCCGCTCCTCTCTCTCTTTCTATCTCCCTCTCTCTTCTCAGTTTCCTCACACACCAACTCTTCCGAACACTGACCCACGAAACCCGACGCGAACTCTCGGTCCCCTCGCGCGAAAAAAACTACCCCTTAAACGCGACTTTTTAGCCCTCCGCGTTCGATGAAAATCACGATAGATTCCGTTTTTCACTCGTAGAACTCGAGAACCCGTTTTACCGCGTTTTTTGACCTTCGCCGGGGCGAAACGAGATTAGGATTTTTTATAATTAAACGGAAAATATCGTAACCTTTGATAGAGGCATTGCGAGCATCCCCGTGTCTGAGTAGCAACTGCGCCGTGGCCCCGTGCCGGGCACCCCCACCTCACCTCTCGCCACCTCTATCGTCGCCGCCTAAACCGAACCGAGCCACCAACCCTCTCTCGGACGCGCGCTGGCCCTCCACCCGGTTTCACGTACGTACACATACCACGTCACGGCCTCCCTCTCTCTCGCTCTCACCCTCGCAATCCATCTCGTTCTGCACATCGCGTGCCATCTCGTTTCAACTTTGGTTATACTCGCTCCGTTTCTCTCGTATGCACGCGAGAGCGGCTACGGGGGGCTCGCTGGCTGGCTTGCCTGCCTGCCTTTGCCCACCGGACGCGATGCGCGCTGCGCTCTGCGCTCCACCGTAGGCTCGAACGAGAGGGCTCTATAGCCCGGAGAAGGCCACGGAGCGAGACGGAAGTAGTCATGACGAATTCGATGACGATGGAACGAGTGAGCATGCGCGCCCGAGTCGAATGACTACTTTCATGGCCGCGAGGACCATAAGAACGTCGAGCCGCGAGTCCGCTTTTCGGACACCGAGCCACGATTCTAGGTCATAGTCGATCGAACGAGAACGCCAAGTTCCCTCGAGACTGGTTAACTTGAGCGATAATAGCGTCTTAAAGGGGTTCGAATTCTCTGACCCTTTCGCGGCAGCGTTAATCTAATCGAGGGGATTCTCTCGCTCGATTAACATCCTATCTCGGTCAAGCTTATACGCACGCCTCGAATCGAATCATTTCGACGCTATTCGCGTTGTCTTATCTATGCCAGAAAAGAGTCTACTATTATTCTCTCGTTTTGAATTTCGAATAACGCTTTTGGCGATCCATCTTTTTTCCTGGGGGAAAAAGGAAAGAGGCAAGACGAACCGATTATCTCGAATCAATTTATTCGACTTTAGGAAAAGTTCGTTTTCACGGTAGAGTAGTCTCCCGTATGGCGAACAACGGGGTGCGAGAGAGTGCCTCTCTGTCGCGGCCAATAACGATTCAGAGGCGTTATCGCGGCTTTACATCCCTTTAGGCCCCTCTGCGACGGTAAGGTTAGCACGACGTCGGCCCGTGCACATGCACACAAGCACGCGTGCGTGCACGCGCCCACACGCTCTCGAAATGGGTGTTCACGTACGGTGTGTATTTCGAGTCCTGCCGCTGACCGCAGCCTGTTCTATCGTGCTTTATGGAGGCCTGACGAGCGGCTGGAAAAGCTAGCGGTGTTTCCACGTAACACGTTGAATTTCTCGCCTACGCGGTACGCGAGAGAAATCTCAAACGATTGAAAAATCGCGCTTGACAATTTTTTATTCGATTTTCATCAGTTTCATCTATCAGCAGAATCTAAGGCAGAATACCGAGAAGGGAAGATTTTTAGCGTCGAATGTGTGATGGAAGGACGAAAATGGTTGAGGCGTCGAGTTCACGTGCTTTCGGTATCGGCGTGTGACGGTAAGGCTTGACACGCCGACACTGCGTGAAGGCACGGTGCATGTATATGTCGACGGGCATCGTACTTCGAATCCTGACGCTGACCGCAGCTTCGGTCCATCGCGCAGTGTCGCGTAGGGCTGGTACGGCCGAGGTAAGAGGGGACGGGACGAGCTCTCGGAAGGCCACCCCAGAACGGCGTGCCTCGCCCGTGGAAATTCTCCAACGGCATTCCCTAGCGCGAGCCTTTCGTCGGTCGACCGGCTCGATCCTTATTACGATATATCCGTTGGATAGAGAACGGGAGCGAGACGGACGCAAACGTGGCGGTGCCACGTATTTTGGCTCGCGAGGAAGCACGAGAACCTGTGAATTAGCCCTTCGCTCGGCTTGCCCTACACCAGGACCCTTTCCTGTGCCTTCGCCAATACCGATATAACTCCGAGTTTCGAGAGGGGGGAGAAGAGTTCGGATTCCGTGGCTCCCTTGCATCGCCGACAATTACGCAATGTAATTGAATTGTATTTCGATAATACGAAAGAAAACTTCATCCTCGTACGCTTCTTTTGCTCCGAAATAACGGTGCGAATAAAATATAAGAGAAAAGATTGTATCGCTTGTACTACTTGAAAATATTTTCGATTCGATTCGTTGAATAAATTATTTAAATGCGATAATCATCGGATGTAGTCTGATGTTCTCGAATTCATACGTATTATCGACATTCCGCGTTTTTATTAATTGATAAATTTTCGATTAATATTCTAATATCTAATTCAGGGATAGAGCCGCGCGTGTGTATTTCTATTCGTTTAAATTCTTGCTTACCAATAAGCGATCAATAATCTGGATTCACGATGGCACCTATTTTGGCATATATACAGCGCGGAAGCTATGAATTAGCCCGCAGCCCTCTCGGCATCTCTATCGTCCCAACCAGGGGCAGTTTCCGTAGTTTCTGTATTATCGCGATCTGCAGTCCCCAACGAATCGCGTTTTCTTTCCCATTCAATGTCTTTTTAGCGATATACGCATGGACAGCAGAATTATGCGTTCCCACGGAGATACGCTATAATTCTCTTCGATTAGCGCGAATAGAAGCAATTTGAAATTCGTTGAAAATTAAAATCGAAACTCAATTGAATTTGCACTTTTATTAATTTCTATAGAATGAAATATGAGGAGACAATGTTATTGTTTATTTACAAAATTGATACGCGGCGCTGGAGATGCGATTCAGTTCCTTATAATTATATCAATTGTCTTAACGTAGTGGCGTATTACGCGACCGTTATGCAATTCCCTTGAAGGAGAACAATTCGCCCAACCCCACCGGTCGACCTCTCTCGTCTGTCCTCTGGGCTGCTGCGGGTCCACCGCCCCTCCCAATTTCGTTGTCTCGTTGATCGAAAAATAAAAAATACCTAACCGGATGAATGTTTGACCTGGATCTTTTTGTCGCTGGGCCGAAGGTAAACGCACAATGTCGAACCCCTCATCTCCGCTTCGTATTTTCGAGGGGATGAAGCTAATTTGCATTCGCAGAGGATAGAAGCGCGTGCGTCTCTCGTCGTGCCCGCGAGGACGACCACAGCACCCGTCGGGATAAAGCCGACAAAAATTGGATTTCGTCGACACGGACGCGGACTCAGAAAGGGACGCCGGCTCCTCCAATTTGGTCCATTGTTGCGCAGTGCATGCTCGCGTTAAACGCATGATGCATGGTCATTTCGCACCGAGCGCCCGAAATTCTATCGCCCTTCGAGACCGATCTCTTAATCGATCGAAGAGAATTTCTTTCGATAAATTTTCCTCTCTCTAAAAAATAGCGTTGTTTAGAATTCGAAAAAAAACCACCTGTCCGGGAGGTGAATCTTTCACGAAAGACCAGTCGAGAAACTAGTTTAGTCGAATTTCCGGTTGTCTAGTCGGACGACTGTGTTTGACTTTAGGCCTACGGGCCCATTGATTATTATAGTTTAGCGTGTGGCGACAAAGAGTTAACGAGACCGTCCTTGGGCCGTAAAGATATGCAGGAGCCGGGCCCGGGACGATCCTGGACAAAGTTTTTGGGATGGAAGGTTAGGTCAACTGAAGGGAGGGGGGAGAGGGGGGGGGGGGAGATAAAAACCATCCCATAGGGCCCCCTTTAGCGCGAACCGATGATCATTATAATGGGAAGCGACGGACCGGTTGACCATCGCCGGCTGTTGGGGCGATAAAACAATTGCTCATGATTTTTTGTCCTACCAGCTGCGAGTGAAAGGAGCTCGCTCGGCACCTCGATCGAGGCCATTCAGAGGTCAGACAATGCGTGTATCGCGATTCGACAAAGCCACCACCCTTCTAACGTGGCCACCCCATCGATCGCGCGCTCTTTCTCGACCCTATCCTGGACATTATCTCCCTCCGCGTAGCCTGGACAGATCCGAGTCCAGCGTCCTACCGATACAATGAGCTGAAAATTCCACTGGAAAAATCCTTCAAAGACAATAGAGCGATGATGAGAGAGAGAAGTACTCCGCTTTTGGCCTATCCAGTCAATTCTCGAGACCGGGACGACGCTGAAAAGCTTCGAATCTATAGGTTCTTCTTGAGAGCCCGGGGACAGCGTCTTGGCTAGTCGCCTAATGATCATCGCGAGAGGCGGGAACCCGCCGGAAGAAGAATCGAGTACAAACCATCGAGACTCCTCGGGTAATTAGTAAAAACAAAAGGGAATATCAGTTAGAAAGGGCCAAAATGGCCAGCTCGAGTGCGACAGGCCCGGACGATAGAATCTAAATGGGAAAGTAATCCCCTCGCGCAATCGGATGGATCGGAAGAAGGCAAAATTTCGTCGAGGAGGCTCGCTCTCTTTCTCCGCTCCTTCGACAGGATTTTCGTCGTAGGTCATGACACTTGGACTCTCGCGTGGTCTTCCTGCGTTGTAAACACCTAGCACGAGAGCCGCCTACTGGCGTTATCGAGGTGCGCGCTTAACCTAACCCAACCTTCGATTATACGCGAGCACGACCCAGCCTAACGGAATAGCGCGCGGTTAGCATACACAGGGGTGGAGTGAGAGAGAGAGAGTGTTGCTCGAAGGGTGGGGGACGGGGGTGGCGCCTATATCGATTCCCGTGCGAGAGAAATAACGTATCTCGGCTAGCTGGTGGAGTTATTCCACAGAGTTTCAGCATCGACGATACGCCATACTTGTTATAAAATATTACCAATGAAATGAAAAAAAAAAAAAATACAACAATTTTTTTTCCAACTGGCGTTCGTTAGATTTTCGTTTCCGTGTAATCGAGATGATGGGAAAGACGTAGCGGCGATATTTTTACAGAAAACAACGGATCTGACAAAATTATTTCAAGTAGTCTCGCCCGTTTCGAAGTAGCCATTTCTTTCGTCTCCTCCCTATCTTAGGTCGACGGGGATGAGGGAGTCGGATAATCAAATGAAAACAAAAATCTCGGGTCCGACCCCAATGCAATAAGGAAGAAACTTGCTCTGATAACTTTTAACTTTTTCAAGGCAATTTGCTGGCAATTCAGCCGCAAAACTCATCTTGACGATGAGGAAAAGTTTCGCTCTTCTTTAATTGTCATCCTTCTTTCCAGCGAATCGGAGAAAAAAAAAAATTTCTGAAGAAACCGTATCTGATTTCCAACTCGGAATTAATCGAGCTGTTACGTCATGAGTTACGCGTGAAGAGTTTCCGAATTACCATTCGATTAACCGCGAGATGTGACGGAACCCATTGGCATTATCGACGCACAATTTTTAACGCGATCGTTGCCGTTGTGATGTCGTTAAATACGACCTGTGGTAGTAACGGATGCGATTGACGACTCGTTTTTATTGCGTCGGGTGTTACAGCGGGGACGAAAAAAACAAGAAACGGGCAATTTGTCGCGATAAAGTTTGAACATCGTTAAAAATTTTTCAAAAACCCGCACAGAGATTTCTCTCTCCATTTGAAACGCGGAAGTTACGCAACGTACATTCGATCTTCGTTATTCCCGATTGACCCGATTTTTTATACCCTCTCAGAATAATCGCAACCTTTCGGTACGTGAAACGCAACGAGGTGCGATAACAATTGTTCATAAATAACACGAATCATGAACCTGTAAACAAAAAATACCCGATCCCTATACCTACTGAATAAATATTCGAGCGCGAGTAATATTCATCGCGCGATATAAAATCCGAAAAAAAAGACTGAAAGGTTGAAAAAAAAAAATAAACGAAAATACGAGAAAATTTTCAGGATGATTTTTCACAGTCCCGGTTCGTGACGGGAATTCAATTATCGTTTCGCGCTGTCTCGCTCCCACTCACACGTGTACGTTCGGTAATCGTAAAGTACGCGGTGACCGGCGCGCGAGCGGTTTATTAAGCTCAGGCGGCGAGCGTTCGCGTTATAGCCGGATGTCCATCTTCCGCGGGCTTGTAGGTTACAGGCCGGAGGGATTGTAATGGGCGGTATGCCGGGGTGCAAGGAATATATATGTATATGTATATATATGTCTGTGTGTGTGTATGTGTATACACAAACACAGAGAGTACAGAGGGAGGAAGAGAGAGAGAGAGAGTGGCGGCGAGAGCACGGTGCATATACCGCGAGGCTCGCAACAGCTGCACCGAGAGAGAGCCGCACGACGACGGCAATCGACGCCGATGTCGCGTGGAATTGCAAGGTGCCGTCCCCACCCTTCCGACGAGATTGTACGGTTCTGATTTTTTCCTCGTACTTCCCATTCGTGCCTAATTCTTCGTTCGACCGAAATGCGGTTGACTGACCCAATTTCGTCGATTCCCACGCAATTACACGATCGCAGAAAACTATTAATAACGATCTTCCGTACCCGATTATGCAACGCTGGCCGGAAGTGAAATTTTTGAACGAGGTTACGTAGATTTCGGAGCGAAGAGATTTATATGGGTAACGATCGAGAGAGTTTTTTTCTTCTCTCCGCTACGTTCTATGTATTTTATCAGTCGCGTGTATCACTCAATTGTCTACTCGCTGAAAAGTCGAGACAGCGGATTGGGGTTTCGAGATTCCGTCTTTCGGTAATACACTTGTCGGCGTGTATATTATCGCAGTGTATATCGCAAGCAGTAGCTCTCGCTCGCACATTGGATGCCTAATTAAGCCGCGGTGGTCCCGTGTGCTAGGGTAAAGAGGGACGACACACGTGGGTTTTTGCGGTAATCGAAATTATCACGGCGGTCGACCCTCGGTTATCGTTCCCGTAGAGCCCCCTCCCTTATCGAATAATGCGTATCGATTAGCCTTAGTGCGGAGGCCACTGAAGAGCTCGAAAAACCACTGAAAAACAAGCTCGCATAATTAAGGTATAATCGATTGAGATCGACGATCGAGAACTATCGAAAGAATTCTCTTACAGATCGGTTGAATAAGGAAGAAAAAAGTGCTCTAGTGTACTTTTTCGAGCATTTGGAAGGAAATATATTTTTTGGTCTGATATCAGCCCTGCTGTAATCTCGACGAGAAGTCGCGATTTATGATCCCACTAAATCATACTGGCGCTTGGGGGACAGCGGGTAAAACGTCCTTTTGTCGCGTTCTTGCACTTTTAAAACTTCGTCTTCTCTCGCGCGCTTCTCGCAAAATTTCATTATAAAGCCCGATAAGACGAACTTGCCGACGCTCATCGCGGTTTTCAAATAAATCGTATCCCTCCAACGTTGTAGCAAAAAAATATCCCAGTGTAGAAAACAAATGTGATAATAATTCATCGTTCGGTCATCCAATAAACACGGATACGTTCGAAATGAAAAACGATCGAATGGTTTTTCTCATTTTTTATCATTAATCAACCTACATACGTAATAAGAATGAGCCGCGAATTATATTTTCACGAGCTATAAAAACCACAAAGTTTGAACGTACTTCGCGAAATAACTGGCCGTGACGATGAATAAAAAATCAGTACCGTCAAATGTATCATACTCGCATTAATAAATCGCCGTGTACGTTTGCAATGGATATATGTACGCGCACGGATATGGCATGGGATGAAAGCAAAAGGTAGGAACCAAATGAGAAGTAGAAAAAAAATTCGACCATCATTCGCGTTTTTAATTGAAAGCAAAGTCTGTGGATTTTTAATTAAGAAAATTCAAGATCGACCCCGTCGCCATCCATCCATCTATCGAGGACCGGTTGCTCCTCCACGGCTCCTCAAACAGTTTTATAATTGATTTCATTTTCATTTATTTTAGCTCGCCCTCACCTCTTTCTCTCTCTCTCTCTCTCTCCCTCTCTTCCCCTCTTGTCACTCCGATGCTGAAGACATTGGGCCCTCTCTTGCCAATACCCCACTTCACCTTGCGTTCTCACGCCGCAATCAAATTAATGTTTTAATTAAGAGAGTATCCGCGAAAAATTAGATTTTAATCGGATCCAGTACCGCTCTTTTCCCGTTTCTTTATTTATTTTTCGCTCTGTGCGACTTGATAAATAATTTTTCAATCGCCGCGAAGAAGGATTACTCTCCCCCTCGGTCCGTATTCGTTAATAAGTTCTCCGATATATTTATCTTAATCACATTTGCCGAATTCCAATAAGCGAATGAAACCGAATTAGCAATCGAGATCTTTTTCTCCCTCGGTTGAATTTTTCGAGCGATCGATTGACTTTGATGTTTTCCCGGATGATGTCCTGTTGATTGAGTTTCCTCTGCGGAAAATACCGAATTTTTACCGTTTATCGCACGGGGCGCATTTTAAATATCGTTCTCACTTACGCGCATAATGATCCCGTGAGAGTTGCACCAGGTTAAAAATATATCCACCTGTTTGAATGCTATTCTCGAGGATTATGCAATTGTATAATTAATGCTCGTCAATTTAGACCACGGGGGCTTGTTCCGGAAAAATATCGGGAATGTATGTGTGTAACCTGATAAAGTGATCGCAAAAAAAAACAAGTATAAACGGTTTTTACACAAGCGTGAGATTCATTAACGGGCTGGTAATCGAGCGCGTGCCAGTAGCTAAAGCTATGCATGGCATCTGTGACGCAGGAACGTGTTTTTAAAACCCAATATCGCTTAAACGCTTAATTAAGACCTCGGCTTGAAAAAGCATCATTATAATACCCCGAGATGAAAAATTTGATCGGGTTTTTGGTTGTATTTCAGTCTGTATTTTGTTTCATTGTTAACGTGTTTTAGTTGCGCCTTTCAAAAACACATTATAAATACAAAAATTCAAATACGGTAAAAAAAAACCGATTAAATTTTTTGACTCGGAATGAAAATCAATTAATTAACAATAAAAATACTCTTACTGTGATCAGTCGACTCTCATAGATTCATTGATAAAAATGAGTAATGCTACTTTCTCAAATGGTTTCTACGCCCTCGTCAGATAAATCTAATGACTTCCATATTGATACACGATTTATTTTGAGATAAAAAAATAGTTATTTAATAGTTATTTTTGAAATATAACGATTTCAGAAATAACTCAAGAATAAAGAGTTATCATCTTGATTTTAATATTCAAGTTTGAGTTGCGAATAAAATTCATTATTGATCTATTCATATTTCTCAAGATGTTGCGAATCAATGAGCTCCGCATTGCGAAATCTCAGCGCGCGCGATGTCTGCATTATAGCCTCGTCCATGAGCACGAGTCTAAAAAAGAAGAAGGCAAGAAGAGGAGAAGGTCCACCATTTTCCGAAGCTATTCTAGAGTCTTATGCAACTGCCGGCCGATGCAATTTTGGCCGGGCGAAGCTTTATAACCGAAGCCTCGCACGCGCAAAAATGTTTGTTTTAACTTTGGAGCGCGAGAGACCCCCACCCCCCGTTAGCCGCTGATTTGCTATTTTTCTGCTTCTCTTCTCACCCCTCACAGTCTCGCACGACTCGGTCGCAGCCTTGAATTACACGGAATGCAAGAAAATTCGTAAAATTAGATGTTCTGTTCTTTCGAATCTCCGCCGCTCTTTCCACCTCTCCCGCTCCCTCGCGTCTTTCTTTCGATATATTCGACATCTCTTTCCACTCTAGCCCACGATCGCGATATTATAGTTTCGTGCCGCTGCGCGATAAACAACTCTATGCAATCTTGTATAAATATTTTTTTCTCCCGAGCCAAAACTCGAAACGCGTACGAAGAAATCGTTCCTTTCTCCGTCGTTGTTTCTCGAAATAAATGAACCGTCATTCTTAGTTCTGAGTAAATAAAGAAGAGCGATTTAAAAATATAACCTAGGTTTGAATGCGAAAAATCATTTACGGCATATCTACGAAGAGTAAAATTTATCGAATCTTGTGCGAATGCGAACAAAAGTAGCCCGAAATATTCGCGCATATTTACGGTCACGGCCCTCGAACGATTCCATCCATTTGTGAAATCGGTATAAAGGGTAAGATTCTTCGTCCGCTAATGGAACTCGTCTTAAAAACTCGCCTTGGGGTTGGGAAAAACGTGCGAAATGGCGAGATTTTGAAATCTTCTTCGTGTTTCGTCGACGTGTATTCCCACAGGACAGCGCGCCATTCAGCCAACAAAATACGTCTGTATAGTATACAGCGAGTAGATGTAGCACGGCTAAGAGTGGAACGAAGTGAAAAGAAACCAAACGGGGTGGGGATACTGGCGTACCCACCCACAGAGCTCACATTTTTCACCCTCCATTTTTACGCCATCTTTCCAACGAAGCTCTCCATTCACCCTCTGACGGGCCAACTCACCCTTCTACGTTACGACTTACTCCCACCACTCCTTCAACTCGCGCGTTACTCGTTCGTCACGAGAAGAAAGCTCCCATTTCTTTAATCAATATTTTGCAACTCGAATAGTTTTTCAGAAGAGTAAATTTATTGTAAATTTTTTTTATTAAGCATTCTATTATTTTTAATAATTCTCTTAATAATCAGCTCAAAAATATATAATCTGATTTTTTAAATTTAAAATCAAGTACATGAAAATCTGTTTCACAATTACGAATTCTTTAATAAAAAGGCGATGAAAAAACATCGTCCAAGTTGCAGGAAAATACAACTGCGAGATATCAAACTCCACAAACAACCATTATGGTAATGAGTATGATGGGTTTGGTTCATTACGATATATCGCTATCGTAGCGTATATCAAAAAATTAGTTAATTTTCGAGTTAACAAGCGGTAAATATATCGATTTCGAAAATTTCGCTATTTTACACTAACGACTCGATTGCCGGCGATTAATCAATTTATCTCAATCGAATTGGAACTGAATTAGAAGAGTTCGCAAAATTCTTTTTTTATCTCCATTGAATAGATTCATTATCGGAGATCCAATTGCTCGTCCCGTGTTCGAGGTGGTGCGGAAAGAGCGAAAGAAAATTTCCTTTTTTCTCCGCTCCTAATTTTTTGAGGTAAAAACGCCTAATTTCCGGATTATCGTGATTGGAAAAACCAATTTACGGAAATAGTACGAATTTATACACCTTTTAAGGCCTACAAATATAGCCAAAGAACTAACTTTGTGGGATAAAAATCAAATTATATGAACGAAATTTATCCGCGAACTTAAATATATCCACTCTAAATGCCTCGAAAAATACACAAGATTTATTTTCAGTCTCATTACCTTCGGTTCATTTCTAAGATTGCGTGATCCAATTTTAACATTGCGAGTTTCTTACGGTATAATTTCGTATGCTGCGTCAGAAAAAGAATTAATCGCAACTCGGGGCAACGGCTAAAAATATTGCGATTCACTTTTTGACATAGCATCAAATCGCACGATAGATGAAGAGTTCTATTCATAAATTTAGTATTACAGTAGTAAAACTAACCTCACGTTAAATTCAACTTGAATCGAGCACGTTTGAAAATTCAATCAGATTAGTCAGTAGGGAATCTATTGTCTTACCGTTTGAAATTCGTTGTTTCGCGTCTACCGGATTTTATTATTATAAGTTTGAGCGAATAAGCGAAAAAAAGTGAATCCGTAGTATGCAAATATATTCCGAAGGTTTTTGCTCGACCGCAATATCCTAACGGAACAATTATCGAGCGTACACCAGGTTCATACTTTTGTTTTCCGCGCTTCCTTTAGATCCAACCTTTCCACCCCTTTCGCACCCTCTCGAGATTTTTAACCCCTTCGGATGGTCGGGAAAGAAAGTATGAGGGGTCGGTCGAGTAGAAAACTCACTCCCTCCCCCCAATCCCTTATTTTTAGCCCCTCGCAGGACGGGGTGTTGCCGCGAGTAATTCGAACGGGAGAAAAGAAATTAGCGAAATTAAACGAGCGCCACGGAATCGAGGGACCGAGATCTTCTTTTCCTAACCCTTCCCACTTTCCTACGCTTTTTGCCGAAACGACGACTTCGCCGAAAAAGACGGGGCCTGTTTGCCATTAATTATTCGAATGGCGGTAGATGTTGGGTAAACGAAGGGTGCCCAGTGAGAGGAGTCAAGAAAAACGAGACGAGGTGTTTGAAGTTTGATCATGCTTGAAAAAATTAGCAGCCAAACATTTTCTTCTCGCCATTCGCCGCGTTATCTGACCGTTATGATTGGCCCGATAGAAAATTCCGATGTACGAGGCGAACGGTTATCGACCATGGCTTCTCGACGTCCACTTGAATTCCGCTCTTGAATTTTTTATAGGCATGACGTTGGAACGAATAGTTGTAGGAAAATAAAAGAATCGCGCAATGGTTCGTTCGATCTCTTTATTGATTAATCAGTGTTTCCGTCGATGTTTATTAATCAGCGATAAATAAAGCTACCGGCTTTAATATTGTAATGGCGTGAGATTAATGTTTGCGAGAGAGCCAGCGGCGTTTACTTTTCATAAGCCATATAACTACTCGAGATTTATCGTATGCAAATACAATTATTGTGCTCGCGTGAGCATTTACATATTGAGAAGTGAAAAATCAAAAAAAGAACGAAATTTTGACGAAAATCCTTCCGTAAAAGCGTGTTGCGTCGATCGATTCGGAAATTCGGCATGGGAATTCGCGCAGACAGTCGCAAAAATCATTTCAATCTGTACGCGTAAACGAACGATAACCTTATCGATGAACGCACGTCGATTCGAGTATCTCTCGCTTTCCCTGACACGACACGAGCATTTTTCTCCGCTGGTGTGCAACGCGTCGTGTTGAATTAATATTTTACGAAAGAGAGCGAGAGAGCAAGAGGATACGATGAAGCTCTAGCAAATGGAATTAATTTGTCGATGCATACCGTGCGCCCATTTAATATCCATCACGCGTTCATCACTGCGGAAGCATCCCGGCGATCGGGCCATACGCTCTCTCCTCCTCCCTTCTTCTCGTTCCTTCCTCCTCCATCAGCCGCCTCATCTATGGCCCGCTTCGTTCACCAATATATTCTCCAAATTCTGTTATTCTCCTTTCTGTCCACTCAAATTGATTGTCGCGTTACCACTACTACTATTTTGTCGTTTCTCTTTCGAGCGTCTTTCGTTATGTTTGGAAATCAAAATTTATCGAACGATTAATGAAATTTTCCTGATATGATTTTTAGAGAAAAAAAAGAAAAAATACACCGGGATGCACCACGAGAACGCGAATGTTTTTTATCTCAACGCTGGAGAATCACGCGCGTAACATCTTAGCGAGTCGCGCGCCCGTCTAAAACTGACCCCGCCAGCTGGCCAGGAGCCGAAAAACGGAGGGTGGCGCGCGAAACGGGGCCCGGTGATGCCCCACAGGTAGAGAGCGGTAGAGCACGCGCGAAAGAGAGATGCTAGAGAGAAAGGGAGAGGGGAGGGACAACACGAAGGGGCGATGACCAGGAGGATCCTTACTTACTCTTCCTTCCCCCGTCATCCCTATATGCACTCGCTCGAATTATGTTGTCTTCCAGGAAAAAAATCAAAAAGAGAAGACAGAAGGAGAGAATGTTTCAGGTAGGACCTGTTTTACGGGGGCTGTTTTTTCGCACCGAGCCGCTACGGATATGAGATCTCACATAATCGCGCCCTGATATTCTCACATCGAGCTACGGGGGGTCCGGATTTTTACCTTCCACGGTATAAACGAACTGCGTATTTGAATCAGGATATACCGCATATAGCTATGGCGATGAAGAATTTTCCCCGTTTATTCTCACTCGCTCTTTCGCGTTTATTTTTTTTTCTCCTCGTTTTTTTAGTCAACTGAGTCGGTGATGTACAGCGATCTACGGTGGAAACAATTCGATTTCTTTCATCACTGCGCGTTTCGAGTTTTCAAAAGCACGGTTTCGGTATGTTGTTGGCGAACATATAAAAATACCATTTTGGCTTTAACGTAAGCGCCGAATCGAAAAAGCGTTCGTTCGCCCGGTCGAATAATCCGGAACAGTGGTTTTATGTTTCCCTCGTGAGTTTCGAGAGCGCATTGTGCGTCCGCTTTTGCACTTTTTATCAACAATTCCTTTCGACGTGACGGTATATTTTTCGCTTGTTTTCACTATATTCCGGAAATACTGCGATATCTCAATCTTCTACCGAGAGCCATCGTCATTGATTTTCAAACTACTACTGCCAAATCGATAATCGATATTCTCCCGATTCACAGTCGTTCCTTATTAATCAAATGAAATCACAATAACAGCAAACTGTTAATTGCGTAAATATACGATAAACTGAATTTATTTACGATAAACATATGAGTTAAAAAATATTTGTTGTTTTTATACATATTTCATTCTCGATTTTCGTGTGCTGCCTACGTTTTATCAAATTAGATGTCTGTCGAAAAAAACTAAATAGATTTCTACGCAAAAGAAACAACAAAATATTCAACTTATTTGGTTTATAGCATTTTGCTTTGTATTCATGCCAAAATGCTAGCCATTGTTTATCAAAACAACTCTACTAATCACTCCGTACCCCCACTTCTCTCTGGTTCCAATATCCTGCTCACCGAATACCCGTCCCCTCGCTAGTCTATATACACGAACTCCATCTTTCACGCCATATGAGAAATCCTCGATAATTTTAAATTCGCTTGGTATTAAGCAGAAGCAAGATTAAAAGCGTTTAACGCCAAGTGAGAAAAAAATTTCGTCATTAACGTAGATAGGGGCTGACAGGAATTAAACGAGGCCAGTTTATTGTAAAATTGATTTATTCTAGACCAAGAGGGTATCTTAGACGAATTTTTTTACTCTCAGCGGAACTGCAGAAGCGGTAGAAGGGTTGATTTTTTTCGACAGCGTTCCCCATTGCACCGCTCAGCCTCCCGACGATAATCTTCAGCGGATGTTCATTGTTTTATTCTTTTCTTTCTTGCATTATCACACAACGTGGCTTGTTAGTTTCGCGGCTAAAGCGTGCTTCGCCAATCCTCTGCAAGCAAGGAATATTAATAGTTTGTTAGATCAGCGCGTATGTATGCACGAGAAAGAATTCGGCTATCGGAAGAGCGATTTTAAATTTAGATGTAAGAACAAAATACTGGAAATATCTACCAAACTTCGATAGCCCAATCATTCTCGATTGTTATAATAGTAGCAACGCTCGACGTGCGTTAAAAGCTATAGCAAAAAAATCGTATTCGAACCAATCTGGTCTTTCTCGTTACAATGAAAAAGACAAAATCGAATTCGAATGCATTAGATAAGTTTGAATTTTTACCTCAAGAAAAATGTTTCTTTCCTCAGTCGATCATCTTTGCGGTCGTCTTCGGCATCTCTTACTCTTCGTTTTATCCCTGGACTTTTCGCATCTGCAGATCATCCGTCAGATTTCTCGTCGACGCGATCACCGAACCCAATTGTCGCTCAGCGGCATACAAAATCCTTTATCCCGAACCGGAGTTCGATGCTTATCGAACGCCGGTCGCGCGCGTGCATCGCATCATACGCGCAACTTTTGCCACTCGATCGATCGAAAACGAACCTATCGATCGTCAGAACCGCGAATCGGTAAAGTCCATCACACGACACGGGCAAAGTTTAGCTAAAAAATGGATCGAAATTCGATCGTAAAAGAGTTGTTGGACTTTTCTCACTCTCGAACGATACGCGCGATATTCTTCCGGATGGTAGACGCGACACACCGCGGCGAAATCGTGACTGACGGGTGGGCGATTTGTACTCGCGCGTCTCGCAGACGTCTCGCGAGCGCCTAGCGAGAGCGGAAAAACTCGGCCGCTTCCTGATTAAAACGTGACTCGCACCGCGCGACAGTTTTTCGCGAGCCGTACCTCCTCCTCCCCCTCGCGCACCCGCGAACTTCGCGGGCGCATGAGTTCTCGCCAAAATCTCCGATCCTCTGAAAAATTTTCCCGGTTTCCTCGTCTGGCGATTCGACTCGTTTATCTACGTCATTGTAACAATAATCCCATCTAAAATGGTATAAAGTATGTATTCCGAAGAAGAGCTTTAAAAATCCGTTTGAACCACCGAATGATTTAATTGATCGGGAAACGATATAATTCGACTTTATTAGTCCTCAAAATCTCCTTTACATCTCAAACGAAGCGAAAAACTCCGAGTCATGTTCGATTAACGATCCAACTCGTCTTTGTTTCGATGTACAATACACCGCGAAGACTGATCACTCGGTACATTCACTCTCGTGTTTCAACATTTTCCATTGTTCCATATGATAGCTCGTCGTCCCTTTTCTTGAGGTTTTTTTTTGTTTTTGAGGAGAAAAAAAAGTACTGCTAGAGCATACGACGGGATCGCAATGTTGCGAAGACACTGGAGAAGGGGCGGGGTGTGTTGCCACGCATCTACAGGGTGTCCCAAGCGATCCCGAGCTATGGTGCTCTCACGTGCATGAAAACACCGGCGCAGGGACGATCGCACGCGATGCGAGAGCGCGTACACACGAACACATAGACACACACGTGGATTACGGACGAGCTATAGGAACACAGCACTCGCGCGCGAGGACAATCGCCGGACCACCGGCAACTTCTCTTCCCTCCTATAGCGCGTGAGTTGGTACGACGATAATTCGCTCAATTTTTCACTTCGGCGTGGACTCGAGATTTCTTCCTCCTACACGCGAACGAACGTCGTCCGCGAAAAGCCGCCGGTTTTTCCTCCCACCTCGGCGTCTTCCGCCCTCTGAAAATATATCCTGTGAATCTGCGGATTTTCAGCGACTTTCCACTCGTCCTCCCGGTCTCGTTTCCTCTCACCCCTTTCACGTGGCTCTTTTTTTCTTAGCGTGCAGCCAATCTCATCCCCCTCTACGAGCCCTATCCGTCTCTTTCTCTCTCGTTTCTCTCCCCTCGTCCCTTATTCCCACGCGACGACTCGCGAAATCTCTTCTCGGCGCGCTCGCGTTACCACTCGCGCGCGCAGTATTTTCTATTATACTCGTTGGTGCGCGCGAGCCTCTCAGAAGAGTGCATCCGAGTACACACACGTACCGAGCGGGGCATGTGCGCGCTCGCGCACACGTACTATCGCGTGCATATGCACCTTGAGGGGGAGCGAGAGGGAGATAGATTCCTCTCCCTCTTTCTCAGGAGACGAAGCGCTAACGTTTCGCGCAGAACCCGCCGGCCGGAGCGCGGGTTTTACTCGCTCGCGCGCATGCGCACCCACGGTGCAAGACTCTCGCGCGCGCTACGTTCTGCATCTCTCGGGAGGGCAACGTGTCCTCTCTCTCTCTCGCTCTCTCTCTCTCTCTCTCTCTCTCTCTCTTCCTCTCCTCGTACTCTACTCTCTAGCCCGCGAACTAGCGTATGAGTCGACCGGACCGAGAGAGTGCACCGAGCGAGTTACTACAACGCCGTACGTCACTCATTGGCGTCGCGAGCATTCGAGAATTCCCTTTATTCGCGAAATACTCTCGTCTCCCTCGAAAAGAAAATTTGACCATTTTTCCCTATTTGGCCAATTTGCGACGATTGGAGGGGGTGGATTGACCGCGAGGAATAGTTTCAAACTCGTTCCTCGAGAGCGCAAATCCTTCCCGCTGCGTATCTCACGCTTTGCGCGGTGTAACGAGCTCGTGCGCGGTCTGCGAACCCGAGAAACTCCGAGCATCCCGCGAGGATCGAGAATATCGTCTCCTTACCAAAAATCATCACATCGTCGCGGAAACGTCCGGAACGTCTCTCCTCGACCGGTCGAATTTTTCTCGACCGCTCGAATCCTCGATCCGGTCGAGAACGGTGGCGAACAATCGGCGCTCGTATACTCCCGGCGCGACAATGATATCAAAGTCCGCGCGACGTTCGTGGAAGAGTAGCACGCTCGCTTCGGCTTCCTCCTTTTCAGGAATTATCGCGATGTAGGAAGTCTCGGGCGATGGTTGCGCGAGCGTAGGAAGGGACGCGGACGAATAGAAAGATATAGAAACGAGCGGGAATGGGAAAGAGGTACACGAGGGAGAGAAAGAGAGAAAGAAGGGGGAGGGGAGTAGCGAGCGCGAACTCTCTCGGCCGTCGGGCCGAAAGTTTAAAATAGAATATCTCGCGAGTAACTTTCATCGGCCGTCAAAAAATTCGCGCAGTGTCGTACGATGCGGGGGGCCCACGTGGATCGCGAGAATTGCTCTCGAGCATCTCTCCCCTTCCCCTTCCTCCTCTCCACATGCGAGCTCTCGCGGTCGGCGTATCGTCGTGTCGGATAGGCCGAGAGCTGCTTGCACGCGACTATATATATCTGTCTCTCTCCCTCTCTATCCCCATCTCTCTCTCTCTCTCTCTCTCTCTCTCTCTCTCGCGCGCGCGCGCGTTCTAGCTCACTCGCCGTACGAGCTGGGAAAACTCGACGGAGGCGGGAGGTTCTCGGAAAGCCGCGTTCGGATATTTTAGGTTCTTTTCACGGGTTCGACCGATTGGTTCGAACTCGTATACTACTTCTAGTCGCCGGCACAGTCAAGATGGCGCCTCCGCTAATTTTATTTCGACCATTTTTCCCCTCGTTCTAAATAATCTCTCGCGCTACTAAATCACCGCTCTTTGTTTCCCGTCTCAGGAATTCGCGGAGAAAATTTCTTCCGATAATTTATCGCGCGAAAATGAATTCGAAAAAATTTATGAAATAGGAGTGCCATAAATGGCAGCTGTTAAAAAAAAGGGGCAAAGTGAATTTGATTCAATTAGAGCTGTCGTTTCTTTATCTCGAGTGTCCCATTCCGCCACGCGAGCCGCTAGTTTACGAACCGTTTGCGCAATGCATATTGCGTTTGCATTAGCGATACATTACACGCGCGACATAAAAGCCTAACGATTCTTTTCCGCTCGGCGTTTTGCCGTGAAACGTCGTTCCCGCGCGCTATTAAATTACGATGTTTTCAGTAATTAAACCGCTGTTCGTTAATTACTCGTCCCGCGCTCTACCGGTGTGAAAATTTTCCAGCATTGTTGATTCGGCCGGAGGAAAAATGAGAGCCGAGAGAGGAAGCCCGAGAGAGCGCAAGAAACGATCTCTCGAACGCGACAAGCGCACCGGTAATAAAATCGTTATGAAACGAAGAGTCGTCGCTGTCGAGTTTCATCGTTGTTATTAATTCGCCGTTAATGCAGTGCTCTTTGGAAGATCGTATAAACTACCTTATCGAGTCGATCAGTCAACGAGTATCGCGCCATACGGTTTATCACCGGCTCGTCGAGCGAGCGAGCGAGCGGGGGGAGTACAGAGAGAGAGCGCGGTACCCAGCTGATCTACATTAAACGTGTAACGCGAAAACGCCCGCGGCCGCCCATGGGTCGCGCGGTAATGCGAAATTTCACGCGTCGTCCTCCGTTCCCGTGCGCGCTTAATCGCAATACGCGCCAGCCGTAATCGGCAAATGCGCCAATTTCGGCGGTCGGCTATTTCCACTTTTTACTCCCAAGAAACGCATCCTTATTCTCGCCTCGTGCATTTTTAATCGCTCATCTCGCTCGGTGAACCGATTTCTTCCGGCACTGCAGGAACGCAGAGACGATTGTTTTCAAAATATCGGACGATCGTTCATAGCGCATATGTATAGTATAAACTTGCGGCGTGGTAATGGTATGAACGTGTTACACGCTGCGGTAGGTAATCGCGTTTAGGTCGAAATTCGCTCGGTGGCGAGAGGTTAAAAAACCGTGAAAATACGATCGGAAGTATTGCGTAACGAAAAAAAAAGTAGAAGAGCGAAGAAGAGGGGGAGAATAAATAAATGGAAAAGAGTGTCGGCAATTGCACGCGTGCACGCGCTCGCCATGATCCGTTCGAGCTCGGCGGCCCGCGATTCTTTTTTCCATGTTTTTATCGTTCCTCCTCTGTTCCCCCCGTCTCGCTCGTTCGATATACCCGGCCAGAGAACGAGACCTCTACCCCCACCAGGGGAGCAACTCACCCCCCGATGCACTCGCGCACGAGTAAAATATATTGGCGCCACCCCTTTGCAATGCCGCTGCTCGTTGCGCAGCGAGCGCTACCAATACGCGCGCAAATATACATACATATATATATATATATATATATATATATAGCGTGTGCATACACACGCACGCACGCGCACCAACGACCGGTTCGCTTTTGTTTTCCTTTATTTTCCGGTTTTTCCGGGAGGTCGCCGCCGGACACGCGTCCTCGCATAAAAATCCCCCGCTTTCGTTCGTGCGTATACATATATACGTTTATCCGAGCGCGCGAGACCGCTCGACGGGCGCAACAAGTAGCAGATTATAAAAATCACTCGACGTCCTCGGGGGGAATGGTCGGAATGGGTCGGCGGTGGAACGAAAAAAATGCGAAAAAGAGAAAAAAAGAGGAAAACGAGGATGGGGAAAAAAAGAGGGAGCGAGAAAAGCGGGCGCGCGTCGCGTCGAGAGCCGGCTATGAAAAGAGAGGATTCGAACGAGTCGAGTGGGGGAGGAAGAGTGGGATGGCGCGATGTTTCGATGGAGTGGAGTACGGATACTATTATGCACGTTCGTCTACGTATACCGATACAGGCAAAATTCCGGGTTGGACGGTGGAATCGAGACTCGAAATGGCGAAGAGCGCAAAGGTGGGAGGAGAGCGATGCGTAGGCGGGAGAGGAAACGAGAAGCGTGAAAAGAGAGAGAGAGAGAGAGAGAGTGAGAAGCAGAGAGGGAGGGAGGAGGAAAGAGAGAAAAATAGACGGAACGCCCGGCGAGTCGGAAAAAGAGGGCCGAGTGGTGTGTGCATGCTCCTGTATGTGACAGAGTATAACGGACGGCATCGCAATTGCAGGGGAGGGGGAGTATGGAGAGCGAGATAAAGCGAGTATATGCAGAGCGAGAGAGCGAGAGAGAGAGAGAGAGAGACCGAGCGAGAGAGTGGAGCAGCACGAGCACGGAACGAGAACAAGTGATGCGGGCGTAGGTACACATTTACCCATACATATGTATGTTTCCTCGTCCTTCGTCCCCTCTCCCTCTCTCCCAATCTTCTCCCTCCTCTTCCCCACCCCGCACCGACGCGCACATATAACCGCGTATACACACGAGCGTGCGTGGCGATTTACATTAAACGGCGCGGCGCGCGTATATATTCCGTATATCGCGCGCGAGCCAGAAGGAAATATCCTGCCGTTCGAACGAGTGCACCCTGGAGGGGGCACAGAGAAAATCATCCAAAAATATACGCGCACGGCCATGTCGGATTCGAAAGGTAGTTGCGAAAAAACCAACAGAATTTCCGCAACGCCCGCTGCGCTCTCGAAAAAGGATATCACAAACTGATCCTCTTTTCACGTCAAACGTATTTCCGCTTCGATAATGATGGAAACTCTTTCGCTGGTTTTCAGCCTATAGGACCATTGACTACGTTAAATACATAGATCGTTCACGCAATTCTCTCGTTCTTTTAAAATGCTCATGAAGAAGAAAAACTATACTCAGGTTTTGCTCAGGTTGATACGAACAGGATGAAGTATACGTCTGGTGTGTTTTGTTATTGATTTCATGGGCAATTTCATGATGAAACAAAAATCTAAGCCGATTCGATTCTTCGAGATTACCAGTATTTACCCTCGCCGAGGATTATCATGCCGATGCCTTTTTATCGGGTATACGGAATGGCAAAGTTTGGCAACGAGTACTCGCGCGTATAAATGAGCGAAATCGTGCGTACAGTGTGTAAGGCTGTGTCATACCGCGATTTATACTAGCCTCTCTCGCGGCCCTCCTCGTCCTTTCTGATCTCGGTTCGATCGATTTTCCGTTGGGGTCAACGAACCCCCTCCTTTCGCAACCCCTCAAACTCTCTCTCTCTCTCTCGGTTGCTCGGGAAGCCGCATGTGTATGAACGTATATAGAGGAGTGCGAGCATCGTATACACAAACGCGAGCACGTGAGTACACACGCGTGCCAGAGAAGAAGTAGCGAAAACCGCGCGACCAAACGTTCGTACGTCGCGAGCCAGCGCGCGCGCTGCCATCCACCGATGAACGCCATTCATATTTATCGTACCGGAATGCCCAGCCGCCTAGGGAGCCACATAGATGCCCGATAACGCATACAGACTGAATATATTTAACACGACGAAAACGATCAATAGGAATTGCAGGGGTTCATTTACAATTTTCCGCAGTTCTTAGTTCATACGATTCGATTTAACTCGAAAAAAAGTTATATTTCAGGGCGTTTTAATGAAATTTCCGCGTGAGTACGTAACGTCAATTTCTCGAGAAAGTTTTAAATAGCGCGTACGAATCGCCTACGCGAAAGTGTACAATAAAGCGGCGAACATTGTGGGAGCACCTAGTTGCCAGCGAAGTGACAGACGATGAGCGATATCTTGGCAGTTTCGGGATCGCGTCCATGAAGACGGAACGTCAAAAAATTGCGCCGGCCCGGGCTACGTGGCGCCATCTCCTAACGTCGGGCATTTTTCGAGTTCGCGAAGTATACGCGCATAACGAAGGAACGAATTAACCGCGACCCGTGGGGGATTATCGGCTACCGAAGAGCCGTACTTTGCCAAGACCCGGAAAAAGGAGTGGCGGGTTTTCTAGAACGCCTAAAAATAGTCGACTGGTGGGCCCCTTGGGCGAGCGCGGCGGCGATCGCGCAAAATAAAATGGCAGAAAGCGGGAGCCCGCGTTCGC
>NCVS01000385.1:146539-165030 GCA_003055095.1 Goniozus legneri
CTCTCTTGCTCTCTTTCTCTCTCGTTTCTCTCCGGTTTCGTCGGGAATAAGAGAAAAAGAGGGAGAAGCGGAAAAGTAAAAAACGAAGAAGGAGGCGAAGCATCTAAAATTGGCGAGACTAGCTTCGTCGATATACGCCCGAGCGGTGATGCCGTGCTCTCACGGCCGTTAGACGCCGCCCGGAACGAATATTCGAGCCTAGAAAATATTGTTAATCGCAAAATTCGAAATAGAGCGAAAAAATAAAAATTAAAATGAAAATTTTTTAAGATTTTCAATTATTTTTCAGTAGAAAAATCGAGGATTATCGAGAAAAAATTTAGCTTTATTTCATTAGGAATTATTAGTTAATACTTTGGGAAAGATAATGTATCGCAATGAGCGTCAAAAAGTGGAAAAAAAACTCGCATAGAGAAAAATGGAGGAGCGCGGGAACGACCATTCGCGAGAAACGTCGATATAGTACGGTAATAGGCAGGTACGATTATTGACACTGCTAATAACCGGTGGCTAGGCCGCGCGAAGGTGAGAAACGCGGAATCCGTTGATAACAGTCTGTGAGAGCTCACGCGGCCGGACGAGAGAACGACCGACGCGTGTTACGTATTACGCGTAGCGATTTGCATACGCGCAAGAATCCCACTTATGTCGGTAGTCTGAATATTCCAATAGTGCAGAGATTTAAAAAAAAATAATTTTTTGTTTTAATTCTCGTTATGAAAAAAAAAACGAAAAATACTGTTATAAAAGTATTCGTAAAAGTACATAAACAGGAAAATTAAATTATATCGTTGGCGCGAATTAAATTTTTAACGTTTCAAAGAGGTAAAATATTTCTCTCGCGAGAACGCAAAAAAGCGTGAAAAGTATAATGAGCGGTTGGTCGTACGGTGAATATTTGGGCGAAAAATTACGGCCCGTTGAGAGCGAGCAAGAAGGAGAGAGAAAGAGAGAAGCCGTGGACCGAATTTTTCCCGCTCGGTGATTTTGTTCAGTGTCGGACCTTGCGTCTAAAAGAGCTCGGGGTGAGGAGAGAGGAGAGAGGGATGAAAGGCCGTGGCATCGAAGCCAATGGGAGAAGAAGAGCGAGAGAGGAGAGAGTTCACGAGGATGGTAGGGGCACTTACGCTAAAACGCTCGACCTTGATGTGAGAAAATAGCGCGCCGAACTGACCATACCTCCAGCGTCGAAAAAAATACCGTCGTATATACCTCTCTCGTTCTGCAAAAACTTAGTATGCCAGAGCGAAAAGTGGGCAGAGTTATCGACCCTTTGTTCCGAGCTCATTTTCTCCAATCAGTGTTCGACACGTAACAAAAATCTGATCGAAGATAACGAAATCAAACTAGCTACACGCGATACTTTGCTTCTCATAGGAATTTCTCAGTATGAAATGAAAAATTAGAAAATCTGTTTTATAAAAATAAAAAAAAAAAGAATGAGAAAAAATATAAAAAGCAATCCTTTGTTGTAAATCCACCGAACGGCTCTCGTTTAGGTAGTGCACGCGCACGATTGCGTAATTGGTCCGGTCGATCGGGCCGAACAAAGGAAGCCAATTCGCACAAGCGTCCTAGGTAGTCTATTCTGGACGGCGATTGCGAGTAAGGGAGATAGTCAAATGCGCAAAGGATCGGCTTTACGAGAGCGCGAGAAGCCGGAAGGACGTGGGTGGGCGCTCGCGCGAGATGTACATTGAGTGTACAGTCGCGATCTGACTTACCGAGAGAGCCTGGCAATTCTGGCGAACATTGAAACCAGTGGCGCCACTCTTACCGACGAACGAGACACCGCTGAATTACACGTCCTCCGGAATATCCACCGGTTCGAATCTCAGCTGCGAATTATTTTTAATCTCCTTTTTTAAACTTTCTTCGAGAAACTACGTTGAGCATAAAAAAAGTTTATTTCCACATCAATTTTACAAAAGAAATGAAAACTTATCGGTAGGAAAAAATTATTGGGTAAACCTATCAACCCTACGATTACTGGGCCCTCAAATCGCTTTGTTGATGTTTAATCACAATTTAGTTTATCATTGCTCCGCAAGCCGACTATCATATTTACGTTGCGTGTCGAGCCAGTGCATCGGAGATAAATCATCGACGACTGGTTTGCGTACCCGCATAAATATAAATATTGACCTGTCAGCTACAAAAACCATCGTACAGAATAATTTTTTTTCACCCGTCGACCATTTTGATGACTTCATGAACGCGCAGCTAGCTCTCATGTGCGTAGAATCTGGATGAAAAAAATGTTAGGGCGAGAGACTGGTTCCGGTGGCGATGAAGAAAAAAAAACTGGTGGGGTCGCGTCAATGGTGACTCGATTACGAGTGAAAAAAGGGTTGTGGGTTGTCAAAATAGGGAGAGAGAGATCGTCACCCCTAATAGGAGTCTCCATTACATCTCATGTTTTTTATGCACCTGTGACTGAAAAAAATTTTATGGGGGTCGTATGTGTACCCCATTAGGCACTACTTAAGGGCGGAGATCGACTTTTTTTCATAAGACCTTTTCACGAGGGGTGATATAATTTAGAAAAAATATGATAATACGCTCGCTAATTTACTTTCTCCAGATTAAATAATATATTTTCTTAAAATTTCTTGAAAATTTTTAAAGTCAAATAAGTTTGCGATCAATAAACGAGACTCGTGTATTCGTTCACAGACACCTATCGAAATTTTCCTTCGTCTTTCCTCACATTCTCATTCGTCCGTCCGTCCGTCTCTCGCGCAAATTTACTATCTAACCGTTTCTTTCTCTCTCTCTCTCTCTCTCTTTCGCTCTCGTTATGCCCTCTGCCCCCTGCCCCCTTTCTCCTGCGCAGCCTATTTTACCCCACTTTCGACCACCTTTTCCCCTCTTTCGTTCTGGCGAATATAGTCGACTGGCCATCCCACTCACCCGTACGCCCTCGACTTATCCCCACCGCTGGTACAGCCTCGCTCACTCACCCCCACTTTTGAAAAATATGTCGCCGGACACCTTACCGGCACTGTGCGCGCACAGCCCCCCACGATTGGTCGGTCTTGAGTTACGGGATAGGATCTCTCTCATTCCCTATGCAATGAAAATGGTCGTTCTCGTTGAAAAATTCAAAGTTTCCCTTTTCTTCGCAAAATTCTTTATTCGGAGAAAAATATTTTCGATACTTATTAAACATATATTACGTCGTTATAGATATATCCACAGTGAGCGTGATTCGGAATAGTCATTTCGAAGTCAGGAAAAATAATTTTTTATTGTAAAGCTCTCGAAGCGTCGAGACGAGAAATCGGAATGCAAATGTCAAGGCGAGTGGCGACGTATACTTTTAAATCACTTACGCGTTTACTGGCTCCAGGGGTGGCTCTCTCACTCGCTTGTTTATTTTTTAATTAAAGTCTTCCGCGCGGGAGCGGTAGCAGCTTCTACGAAGAACGGCACCCGGATTAAAAAAGGTCCACCCGGGAGTTATTAAGCTAATAATGTGTCCCGTGCGCGCTGCGTGCGGGATGGTGAACGCTCGCACGGAAGGAAGATAGGTAGAAAAAGAGGATCCGGAAGGGTTTCCAAAAGAGAGAAGGTAGTCGAAAGGGAAAAAAGGAGAGCAAAAAGAGAGGGGAATCCCGAGCTCGAGAGGCAAAAAATCACTTCGACCTGCCCGCGGCTAAAGCACCGACTGATCCTTTTATTATTTCTCCTTTTTCACTCAACCCATTTTTATCGTCTTAATACGGTTCTATTTGTATTCAATTAACTCGAGAAAACACTTTATCCGCCTTATTTTTCATCGCTCGAAATTTTTATCCCATTTTTGTCGATAACAAAGTAGAAAATATCTGCATAGTAACCTTGAATGTAACACGGAACACATGCCGCTTTCTGCGGTTGTACACAACCACCGCAGAAACTACCGGCTGAACGTGACTACTGATTTCATTGGGCGGTGTTATGATTCACGAGATTTTTGTTCGTTTATTTCAAGAAATTCGACGTGCGATTCCAAACAATTTTAGGAAAAAAAACAATAAAAATATTCCTTTTCATTTAAAACTCATATTCAAAAATTGTTTTGTTCGAAAAATTTTATCCCGTTATTATAAATAGCGGGTTTATGTTTCAACAATGGATTCGTTATCGTTCTCACAATAATCAATCGTGACAAGAGAATCCATATTCAACTGCTGCTGGTAAGAAATGTACGTTATTCGGATTTTAATAGAAAACATTCCATGGAGCGTAATCGAAGAGGTTCGCGAGTGACGTAAGCGAACGTCATTGGAAAAATTTCCCTCGCAGAATGTTCGCGATAGAAGAGGAGGAAGATGAGCCGCGACGGAGAAGAAAGAGGGTGTCAAAGAATGGCTGGAGGCTGTGGAAGGATGGAAGAAGGAAGGAAGGTCCGCTACCCCTTCTTCTCCCTCCGCCCCCTCCCAGCTCCTTCGTTAGGCTCCAACCAACCCCCCCTTCGACCACCCTCTCTCTCTTTCACCCTTACTCTTTCTCTCTCTCTCTCTCTCTCTCTCTCTCTCTCTCTCTCTCTCTCGTTCTCTCGTTCCTGGCCGTCATCTCCGGGGCGATTTTCCGCGGCACCTAAGAGAAGGGGCCAATGAGACGCTGGGCGTCGGTATTGATCCGAGGCGTCGTCCAGGAGACGCCCGCTCCAAGACGCCCGGCTCTTGCCCGGCGAACGCTCGCGCGAGGGAGAGTAGCGCGCGCGCCCGCGGCCTTCCCGTATATACCGCGCCAGATAAAAGGACCAAAAAGCCGTTTCTGGAGACGAGGACCTCTCTCGCTCCCTTTCGCGTCCGCCTCTTCCGATATACAGAGACCGGTGCTATCGAGAATCCACCTGGACCCACGACTATACATGTCGCGCCAATACACACACGTCTCGCGTAAGATATTTCGCCTCGTGCATCTCTTTTCACGAATAACCGGATATCCTTATCTACTCACGAGGAGTCTACGTTTCTTATCTCTCCCTTATTTTTCTTTCTGCGCGTTGCGTAATATTATATTAAAAAATGTGATTTTTCGAATAATAATTTCCTTCGATAAAAGTACTATCGTTGTTACCGTCTCCGATCGCGCTCGTTTACGCCATCGCGTTTAAAATTAATTATTTTCGGCGTTATCAATCATATTCCGTTGCCGTGGAAACTGGGGCGGCCTCTCTGCCCACTTTACTCGAATGCTATCGAACGAGCCAGCGATGAACAATCGAATGTTCAAATAAGTACGAAGAAGCTCGTGAAAACATCGCAGTCACTTCTCTGAATTCTATCGTTCCAAATGGAACGAAAACAATACATAATTCACGTTTTATAGACGCTCCGTTTCGATTCTCGCTTTATCATCGCGATTCTGGTTCGCGAAGTCTCTTCGTCATTTATTACAAAACATGTTGAATATTAACATTGATATTTCTACGACTAAAAATTCTTAAAAATGTTGGAAAAAATGGTCATTATTTCATTATATTTTTTTTATTCGATTTTTTTGGAAAGTAAGTATAACACCGCGTTTCGTTCTCCTTCATCGATCCTCACGGTAAACAGAGCCATGTGTTTTCTGAGCAAATAGATAATTAACCCACATAGTATAAAGCGCTGAACATGAATCTGCAATCCTATTTCGGCTAGCTCGGAGTTTGGATTTTGACCCTCCTTAATCCGAAGGTCGAGGTTGGGGTTACGATATCTCCGAATAAGATTTGTATCGTGAAAACAGATCCGAGTATAGCCAGTAAAATAAATAAAAAAAAAAAAAATATTCAAAAATTCAATCAGTTGGTAAAACGAGAAGAAATAGTATCTTTTTGTGATCCAGACTTGCATACACACATAAAATACCCTTGGTCATCCATGAGGCTCAGAAATCAATCACGCTATGAACATTATTGCAACGTCATTTCCTACTCATAATTAGCTACCGCGATGGTACACCTCGTGATGTACTCGTATATGATTCAGACTGTCATTAACTGTTAACATGGGTAATTTCCGAATAGGGAACAAAAAATATCGAAAAGTGAAAAAATAAACTCGTTCGGCAAGAATATTAAGCATTTCGTTATACCTGTAATCAGCCAGCTGGTCGACTCTATAAATCTGTAGGTACGGTAAAATTTTCATCGCGAGCGCGGATTTTCCACGCGAGCGCGTAGCACGGCGCCTTTTCTTTTTTATTTTCCTTCAATTTCCTTCCTTTCAGGTTTCCCATCAGCCTTTCCATTAATATTAAAACGGGAGCGTAGCCTCGCGAGGGCTGTTTCAAAGAGGGTGGCGCGCGTTCCAGGCTGTGCACGGGGCTTTACGTAGGTGGAGAGCCGGAGAGAGCGAGGAAAAGAGAGGGAAAGAGAGATAGAGCGAGAGAGAGAAAACGAAATGGGAGGGGGTGGTAAGAGTCCACGGGCGATGGTGGGAGCGAGCAGGAGTGGGCAAGGAGCCTCGCAGGAGGCTCGCGGGGCGTAGAGAAACGCTGGAAAGCAGTGTTTGGCTCGTTTTTCATCTTGATCTTCTAGAGTTACCAATTTGAACAGACTCGTCTGTTTCCCTCGTCACTTTTCTCTCTTTAACTCCGTTGCGTCGCGAGTGACTACGCTTCCGACGTCTTATGAAGAAAATGGCGTCGTCTCGAAGGCAGTTTTAGCCCAAGATTACCACTTATTGCGATCGTCTATTTCTCTCTTACAATGACGACCGAGCGATGGATATACATTCTTCCCCAGAGTCGTAATTTAAATTCCGCCGTTCGTCGGCGAGTCGTATCGCGTAATGATTTTTTCGGATTATCCGGATTATCGAGGAAGAGAGGGGTCGGAAAAAATATATTTCCATTGAACGTAACGTAATGCGAGAGCGCGTGCTCGTGAGAAAGCTCGCGACCTTAAGCGAAAGAAACGAGTTGCGATCGTTTTTCGTGACCCGGTCTCTTTTCTTAGGCGCGACCCTCCTCTTACGCGAGCGCGCGTTCCAACCCTCAGGGTCGACCAACGGTCAGCGAACCCCTATTTTCGGCTTCTGAGAACCGGTTTTTATCGCATATACACGCGGCTACTGTACGCGCCCGGGAATTTTTCTACGTCATTTTTATATCGCGAAACTCGTTTGACCGGTTACTGTGTCCAGGTGGTCACTTCCTGACCACCCCTGTTTAGGTCACTCGGTTCTCTTCTTCGACCCTCTTAACCTCCCCCTGGGCAGTTGACACTTTTTAATTCCGCGGCACGCTTCGTATCAACTTATCGATTGTTCTCGCTACTGAAATATATTCGATTTCTATTTGCAACTTATCTCAACGAATTCCATTTTACGAACCCGTCTCGAGAACTTTATCGACTCGACAACGTCGAACGATATTTCTAGGAATTCATTTTTATTACTTCGCTGAGAAAAAACGCCGGTATTATTGAATGAAGGTTGGATCCATAATGTATAGCTACCGAAAGCTCTATAAAAGCATATAATTTCGTTTGCCGGTTCCGGAGGAGATTAATGAAACGTGGCGCGCGGCCTAATGGTCATTTATTTTCGCATCGACGCTCTCGGCATTCGCGCATGGCAGTACCTACCAGCTCCTGTGCCAACGATGATTTTCATTTTCGCCGTAAAAGCCTCCGCTCGCTCGCGAACGTTCCATGAAACTTGGGTTCGCCAGGTGCGCGAACGCGTTTGCGTCAATTTTTCCGTCCTCGCTAAATAATCAATGAGAATTACACAACTTTCGTGATAATGCATCGAACGGAATAAACCGATCGAACTTTCCATCCTCTCTGCCAATGACACTCAGTTTTTATGAATCAATAATTTTTTCATCCTTATTCTCCATTGGTTTCGAGTTGCAATCGAATTAACGTACTATATGCAGCAGCTGTACCACGCGCTCCTAATTAATCCATCGCGTTTCTCTTTGACGATACCGCGTATAAAAGTAAACAGTAGTAGATTCGGACATCCAAGGTTCACCGAGACGAAGCGGTGAGAAGGTTCAACGCGCCTCTTTGGTGTTTTACATTTACATTCGCCGGGAACGGCGCGTACGACGGTAGCGTGGGGTGGGGTAAGATTGGGAGGTAAGGGGAAGGAGGTGGTTGTTTTGCAAGATCTGCTCGAGAGACCATTCGTCTTAGTATCTGCCTCCAGGGGCGGTGAAATATAAGCTAGATCTACGGGAAAGATAAATGAATCCATCCGCCTGCACCCCCACCCATTTCCACACAGTGTTCATACCACCCCCCTCTCGCCTCCCACAGTACTGTCCCAAACGGTAGAAGAGAGAAAACCACCCACGACACGCGTACACCGGTTTCGGAACCGCATCGTTCATAAATCTGGCAGTGCGCATAAGAAGAGAGTAAAAAGCGCGTAATATCGTCGAGGGGGACGCACGAGCCGGTCATACGTTCGAGAAAACTTCGCGGTGCCGATCGCTATCGCTCAATATACGCCTCGTCGTTTGTTATCTGTACGTGGGTGGGATCTTTGGGAATATCTCGACCGAGCGAAAAAAGTTTCGATAATAAATCCTTCCCTTCGCTCGCTCATATCTTAGATAAATTTCGACCCATTAGAAATAATTTATTCTTCGATTCGTCTGTGGTAGTAATATCCACTCGACTGTTCGTCGATGACTGCAAGACGAGGCATAATTTTGAACGAAATAAGTACCAGCTGGGCTAACAAGGTGTTTCGATGGAATTAAGAGGACAACCGTGAATCGAAAAAAGAGCGGAGACATCGAAGAAACAAAACGAGTGGAATTCTCGAGGGGCGGGAACTCCGCTCTCGTCTGGTCTGTCGTCGGCGTCTGCAAAGTCGGCGCCGATCTCTTTCGCCGACTGTTCGGATAAGCATCGACTTTGCATACGATCGCCATTTTGCGGGGGCATAATTTAAATTTCGCTCCATTGTTTTGTCGCTCTTCTTACCCCCACCCCCCACATCGGTGGCACTCTTAGGCGGCCGTGTGCCGGAGTCGCCCCACCCCTGTCGAGCAACCCTTCGTACTCGCCACCCCCTCTCACCGTACAATCCACCCCCCTCCTCTCTTCTTTGCCGTCTATTCTTCCCGGGCCAGGGGCGGCCATTTGCATGGAATTAGAATCAGAATTTTCTTGCTGGAAAATTGGCCCCTCGCCCGCGCGTACCCACCGACGTCGTCGTCGGCGTCGTCTCGGCCGTGACTGCGAAAATTTTAATTAATTCACCGGCTGCTGTAGTCCCACTTCTCCCCCTCCTCGCTCTCTTTCGTCGAGCGTGATCGACGATCTGTAGCCACCTTGACCTAATGTAGATATATAGCCGCTGGAAAAACAAACAAGCGAGTATCGTAATTGCGGTGGCGAGGTAAGAAAAACGAGCGAATTATAAAAAGATTCGTGTGGCCCGACAGGCCGATTGCGGCCTCACCGCGACTCTTCGTGGTTTATCAATTCGCGTTTCGCGCTTGGCTGCGCGCCGCATGCGAAAACGCGTAACGCGAGATCGCGAATCGATAGTAATCCTCGCGCACGGAGCAATACTTATCGCTGTAAGTATTTCATCGTGGCATTAAGGTCGTATAAGCTCGTTATCTTCGCGGAGGAACGAGGTGGGGCGTGGGAGGGGTACGATATCGCGCGGTTGCGGCGTCGGTGCCCGCAGAGCTTAAGGAAGAGAGAGAGAGAGAGAGAGAGAGAGAGGGATAGGGAGATGGAGGAGGAGGCGAGAGAGTAGAGCGAGAGAGAGAGAGGTGAAAAGGGGGTTGGTTGAAGGAAGAAGTCCCGCTCGAATGTATATGCCGAGTAGCGAACGCGTAACGTTTCATAGCGTTTAGTCTTTATGGCGCGAGGTTCTGCGAGCCATCTACGCTTTCGCGCGACGCTCCCTCTCCACTCCCCTCCCCACTCCCTCTCGACGACTGTTGGATTCGCGGCGCGAACAATGGACCGAAATAAATAGCCCGTCTTTCGCCTTTTGTTTCTTGGTAGACCATTGTTGCCGCCCAGATAAGAAAACAAGAGACTCCGTCGTCGTGTTTACGAGCCCCGGCCGGGAGGCTCCTGGATGCGAGAGAGAACCTTTTTGCCGCGTTGAACGCCACCTAGTTGCGATCTCCTCCTCGACCACCTTCGCCCGGGCCACCGAGGCAGTCTCCTTCAACCATCGCCGTCCCCTTTGTAGTCCACCTCGTTCTTCCTTCCTCTTCGTCCCACTACTTCTCGTCTTCCTCGGAATCCTCGTCCTACCTTATCTCTTCCGATGAAAAAATTCCTCTCTTTCTCTGTATTTTGATATCGATCGTCAAATAGGATAATATTATATTTTTTGACATCCTTCTGTCACCTTGTCTCGTCCGACGAAAAAATTCCACTCCTCTTTTCTCCACTTTGACTAGATACGATCGTCAACAATCATCATAGAATATACTGTACACCGATCCCGTCAACAGTTTCTATCGAATAGCCTTCAAGACATTCATGCCTGGTTGTCAATGAGAACAGTAGGTCAGCGTGCGTACGTTAGCCGAATCGCGATCCGGTTTTTACGAAGCGATCTATTGTGTCGCATTGGGACCCTCGACAATGACCGAGAGAGAATCAAACGCAACAGAATTTCGCGAGGAAAGGGGTCGCGAAACGACGATACTCGGGCCCCATTCGGATAGGCTCGTTTCTCTTTCGCCCTATTCTCTCGCTCCTCGTCGACTGGACATCGGACTGGGCAGCAGCTACGGGGTAGTCCGACCGCGTTAACCCCGTCTAATTTCGAAAACGGTAAACTGGTTTGTCCAGTTTCCGGCTTTATTCGCGCGGATTCGCCTGGACGGGGATTCTTGACGGGCACGCGCGAGCCCGCCGGCCGGGCCCTTTTCACGCGACGGCCGAGGGGGGCCCGTACCCGTATCCGTACCCACGGAAGGAAGAGTGGGGGCCGATCGTTCGCGACGGTCATTTTTCGACTCTCGTCCAGACTCTCAGTGCCGAGTGGACATCCGGTCTAACTTCTCGCGTCACTTCTCTCGTATTTCCGATGACACGGTTCGGTCAATTTTCACTCGCGCGCGCGAAAAGTTTTTACTCCGAGACAAAATGATCGAATTTACCGAATATTCATATAAATACACCGGAATGAATATTTTCTTCGATAAAACATTAACCAAAACAAACACGCATTGTTTCGATTCGAACGGTCATTTCATCCAATTGGGGAAATATTTATTTCAACGTATTTCTTTACTCCGTCCAATATTTGGTCGATTCGATAATTTTGTTCTCAGTGTTGGTTTATCGCTAAATTTGTCCGAAAATTTTCACGTGTGAATTCTACGAAAACAAGGTTACTGGAAACATCACGGGATTCGTACGGGAGAGTGTTCCCTTTGGAGACTCCTTTGGAAGTACAAGAAGAATCTTAGTGGAAGTTCTCTCGACAAAACTTGCCCAGAAGAATATCGACGCGAGGGGATAGATAAGATAACTCGAAGAGGGAAAAGAAGGCAAAGCAAACTTTTGGTAAAGCTCGGGCCGTGAAGAGAGAGAGGGAGAGCGAGTAAGAAAAGCGCGATAGTCTCGAGCGCGTCTTCGAGAAGGTGCGCGAAGACGTCGTCAAAGCGAGGCGTCGAAGGATCGCGCGAACGCCAACTTTCCCGGAAGCTGCGTTTCGCAGGACGTAGACAAAAAGGCGCTCGCCGAGTTACACGCGGTGCTTCCAGGAGTCGACTGGAGTCGCCTCATCCCTCTTTCTCAGTTCCCTCCACTTTCTTTGCCATCGTTCGAGACTCTCGAGTGTAATTCAAATTCGGTTAATTCCGGCGATTTTTCAAAGTTTCATTAGACACGGCGCGCTTTGGTGAGGGGAGAGAGTGCGCGAAACGCGAAGCAGCGAGCTCTCGGGGGGTGGGGATCGGGAGAGTGAAGTATGGCCCCATACTTTACTCCGCGGTCGGCGAAGGCGTCTTAGGCAACTGGAATCCCGGAATAACAGGACCGAGGCTCGAGGAATATGGGGCGAGGTGGAAAAGAGGAGCGCGGGGCTCGGGCGTACCGGTTCTTCGGTGCAAAGGATTGCCGTGTTCGAGGGAGGCGAAAGCGCGGGGCGAGGTAGATCACCCCGCGGAATTGAAGCCACCTCGATTTAGATTAGACGAATTTATATCACCGCTCGTGGAAAACCGCTCTTGGGCGTCGACGCTCGACGTTCTCGCTCGGAGAATACCGTCTACCGGCGATGGATAAAAATACAGACCTTCCAATTATATTCTGACGAGATTTTTTTAGATTCAACGAATTTCGTAATTCGAATATCGAAACGATCTACACGACACTTGTTCGATTCCAAAACTACAATTTTGTCGATAAAACAAAAGTAATAATTAGACGCGAATTTAATTTTTTCGAAATCTTTCTCTATCCATGCAATTCGAATTATGATCACCAATTGCGATACTTTTATCCATTAGATCGTATTCGTTTGACGCTAAAAAATATCGATTGAAAAAATTTCTATTGTATACCGTTGTGTATATGTAATCATTTTTTTGAGACAACAAAGTTCTCTTCTTCGGATTGTAAAATCATCTCGCGACTTATTAATCGCCATTCCCTCGGACTCCGTAACGTCGAGTGGAACAATTTGGTTATTAAATTTACAATTAAGCTGTCACGTTTCCCCCGCGTTAGCGCTCGTTACGTTCCTGACGTAACGAGGACACGGGCCGCGCATAACGGATGGTAAGAAATTTTTTCCATCGCTCGTCCTTTTTTTCACACGGCCCTCGCAACTGGAGTGTACAGACTGACGCTCGCGATCGGCCAATCGAGAAGGGAGAGAGGAGGAGAAACGCGCATCCACATGACGCGGCATCTGGCGCCCCGATTATCGTGATTTTTTCACCGACTTTTCGGATTTTTCTCGAGAGGCGTTCTCCCGGTATCCGGCCATTTTACCCGTTGTCGTATGCACTCGTGGGGGAAAAGTAGTCGTACGATGTTAGTACCGCCTTATTCGCCTCGCAAATGTCACGTGAACGAACTCCCATCGTAAATAAGTCACGATGAAAACTCACGACAATTTTAGCCACGTTGGAAAGTGCTCCTCGTCTTTGAAACCCTCTCATCCTCTCTTCGCTCGCTTGCCATTCTGAACGTACGGCCGGTCATTTTCTCCCCATTTTGGTACGACCAGCGTCGTCAGAACGTCGCACGAGTGGAAAAATATAGCTATTAATTCGAATTATACCCGTCCTCGAAGACTTACTTTGTTCGTTTCATCGACAAAGGGGATGGCTTGATTATAGCGAATGAGATTTTTCTTGTGGCTAATTTCCTCTCTATATGACGTTATACGTAATCGAAAGTAACAATAACAAAATTTTCTTTCATAAAAAATAATTATATCCATCTCATAATTGACCTGTTATTAAGAACGTTATATTTTCTGCGTGGTTGATAATTACAGAGACGATCGTAAAATTCTTCTAAGCCCTGTACGAAACAAGGCAATATCGTAAATTCGTCATGCACACGTAAATCAGGGTTTTGGAGGAAGGGAAAAGGAGAAAGGAGGATAAAATTTAGGGGGGTAAAAATTCCTTTCCCCGTGGAAGATCGCGACTGGCTTGACGCCCTCCCACTCACGAGGAGCATATCCACGAAACGAGGGATGGTTTTAATGATTTTTGGGGCTCGAGCCGGGCAACCCCTTATTCCGAAAGGACGAGAAGTAGAGGAGGGCATAGGAGAAGCATTTTTAAGCCCTTACTTTCAGCGAACCCTTCTCCTCGGCTTTCGCCCCTCGAAGACCCGCTGTAAAAGAGGTTGGCCCGAGCGTAGGCGGGGGTGAGTCTCTCTTTCGCTCTCTCACTTTGTTTCACGATGGCAATCGTGTTGGTATGGGTGCGCGCGCGCGGAGTGGGATGAAAGACGAAAGATGGCAGGCAAAATGGAGGGATCTCTTTCTATTATGCGCATTCTATCGCGACAGCGTGTACCCAAAGGAACTCTCTTATCGATTTTTTAAAAAACGGAAAGCCCTCCACGGATGAAACAGCCGAGTAGCGAATCGTTCCGGACAGGGCCTAAAACTCGACTGCATAGGATGTGGAATTAACGAGCAAAAAAGAAATACTTGATTTATCACGTGGGAGGAAATTTTCATATACCGCGATAAATCAAAGCTGACGGATTTATTCGGGTACTGATATTACGCGCTCTCCGCCCACTTTTCGTCACTCGTAGAAACTGGCGAAAGCGGGCGCGGAAACGAGGTAGAGAAAAAGAGAGAAAGAAGAAGGTAGAAAAAAATGAAGGAAGGTCCCCCAACGATGATGATACGTTGGAAAACGCGATTTTCCTGCCTCGTTGGCGTGTGTTATGTATGTATGTATATATTGCAGGGTAGGTGGGAAGTCGTCTTCATTAGTAAAGTTTCGTTTAAAATTTTCCGACGTTACCGTGAGGGTACGGGGAGGGGAATAGAAGGATGGGGGATGCTAGCGATGCCGGGCAAAAACAAAACGCGCGGCCTCCCACCGAAACTCGATTTCAACTTTCGAGATATAATTAATTTTTCGAGACCGCGAGAGTCTGCCGCTCGCGTGAGCGTATGTGAACCGTCGTTCGGAAGGCGAAGCTAAAAAAATGAGTTTTGTACGCTATATTATGAAATAGGATCGAAAAAAGAAATAAGGAGGAGCCAACGAGCCGCTATAATTATCCCGAGATATATGTATACGAGCACGATGAAATGTCGACTGTTTAATAGTTTAATAGTTTTCGAAAATTTTTAATCATCGCAAGTGTATTATTTCATCTCCGTAAGCAAGCGGTCTCGATTTGCTCCATTAACTCTGAATTCATTTTTTATATCTTTAGATACAAGTAGGATAATATCGATAGCTGTCAATTTTTTGACTCTCTTGTTTTGCTATATTCTCGTGATATTTACGTTAAAAATCTGATATATTTTAGATGAGACGATTTTTAGTGAACCGTACGAACGTACAACGTAAGCGTATCCGGTGGTTTCTCTTTTCACTCTCTCGCTCTCTTGGCTTGTTATTCCTGGTTTATGGGTTCTCACGTCGTCGTGCGGTACAGCGAGCGAGCTGGCTTTCGCACGGGATTCCGTTACTATTTATTTCATGGCACACGCCCCCGCAGCTCTCCTACTCGCCCGTGCGAGAACTCTCGGTGTCGTCTATAAGCAACGAAAACGACTATGGCTAATCCCACGAGGCCGACTTCACGAATCACGAGTTTCGCAAATGAAGCGACTTTTCAACCTCAAGCAACGCGGAGCGTATCGAATTAATTTGAAAAAAATTTCTCTCCCCAGAAAGAGGAATCTCAAAAAAAGGTCTCTTTCTTCTATGCTAACATAAAATTCAAAGGATCTCGTAATCATAATCAAAGCGAACAAAAATACGTATGAATTTCAGTCCCGTATCCACTCACCATCGAGACGGATATAAAAATTTTCCACTCGTCGTCGAAGCGAGGCTACCAGCCGGACAAAAAAAGAAGGAAGGGAAATCTGCAAATCTTCGGGCAAATTCACTAGGCGCGTCGTGAGCGTGCGGGGTTATAGCCGCCGGGTAAATATTTGCACCGGGTAAAATTTATTTGCCGAGTAAAATGCTTGAATATCTCGGTAACATTGGTGCCTCGTGCGGACGAAAAAAAGGACGCCCCGCGTTTTGTTTGAGCCGACGAAAAACGGGAAGGGCCAAAAACGGTGGAAGATATGTATTATGTTTCTCGTCGAGATTTTCCATCGTGTAGTCGACTATAGTTGGCCAATTTTCCTCGAGAAAATTGCGCGCTGAGTCTGCGATATATCGGCGGAGCAACATGGCATTACCGATGTCCTGACGATTCCCGCGGGAGGTTACGTTGCCTGAATAATGCAATTTCGTTACAACCCGCGCGAGAATTGCGTCCTTAAACTCGCTACGTTGCATCCCGCGGAATTGTATTAATCAACGCTGCAGATCGAACGAGCACATCGATAAATCATCGTCGATGATTTTCTTTTTTGGGAATACACATTTTTTTCAAATGAATATAAAAGCGAATTGGAAATGATCGGCGAGGTCGGAAGTGACAGCGCATCACGTAGATCGCCCTCTCGCGGTAAATTCGCGATGAAATTGGATTAACCGCGGCAAGAGAACTCTAGCGTCTTAATATGATATTTCTTCGATTAGTAAATTCGAGTGTTCTCTCTCTCGCTCTGGTGTGCAACCGAATTGCTATATAGCGCCTCAACCCAACCGTCGCGGAGTGCCCGTTGAATAATTCACGGGGATGAAATAATGTTAAAGTGAGGATTATATGCAAGTTTAATGCAAAAAGGGACCGCTCCCTACATCGTCAGGAAAGAGGGTCGAGAAATTCTTTGATTTTCGGTATCGATTTCGAATAAATAATCCGAGGAGGAACGGAAAAAATCGATTAAAAAATTCAACAATTAACTACCGAGTAAATGAAAATTAAAATTATTTGACGATTGTACCGAAAAAAAAGCTTCTCGTGTGCCGATATGAACGACTGTCCAGATATACCGCCTTTTGGAATCAAACTTTCTTCGTTTCAGCGTTACACTCGCCGAACAAATTCAATTGCGTTTTACAACGGCGCAGCACTCGACGGCATCTGAGACATTAATTAGACGACGAGACGTAGAGGCTCGTTTTTAACCGGTGCACGTATAGCCGCCGCGTTGCATCGCAATTTACCCGAAAACAGGTTAATCGAATGAATCGAACGGCTCGAACACAAAGGCGACTGTCCATGATGAAAGGAAAACCGCCTCCACCTCCGACTCGGCCACACTAGCACGCCCCGACTATGTCTGCGTAAAAGCAATCTCTCTTCTCGCTTCTTTTTTCTTATTCTTCTTTTTCTCAATTTTCTAGTCAATTTGCTTGGATTCGCTCTAATAATGAAATCAATTCGGCAAAGTTGAAAATTATTGTGAAGTTACTTTGACTTTTTAACGTAATTTAAAAATAGAACTTTGATACGATAGAGTCTCGATATATTCGAACGAAAGTTCAAAATGAAAGATGAAATGACATTAGGCCTGATTAACTTTTTTTACGAAGTTTATTATACGAGTATAGTCTGAAGAGCTTGCTACTTTTGACTCGTTCGGGTATCCAAGTAGTCCGGAAATGGAATGTACATTGACATGGGCTGGATTACCAGATGGTAAGGGCTAGCGAGAGAAGAACGAGATGAAGAAGTGATAGAAGAAGAACGAGGGCCGAATGAGAGAGGGTTGCTAGCGCACTCAGAGCGAGAGAAGAGAGCTTTCTGCGGGCCTCCGCATTAAAACGAGAGGCGAATTCGAGTCTAGGCAAAGTTTTAAATGATTTTCGCCGAAGTTGCCTCGCGAGTTGGTTTATTAGGAAAAGTCAATTTGCCCAGAGAGTCGAGAGAGAGAAAGAGAGAGAGAGAGAGAGAGAGAGAGAGAGAGAGGGAGAGGGAAAGAGAGAGAATGGGGGAGGGTTACGTGCTTTCGGTGCGAAGTGGGAGGCGAGCGCCCAACTGGTATTGCGGACCGGAAAAGTCCTACAAAATTACGACGTTGCATTTCTCCTTTCGTATTACGGTGCACTATGTCGACATGGGGGGTACACCGGTGCCGAGTAGATGAGAGTGCCACCGGTGGGTTTATCGTAGGCGCGTCACCGACCGTTACTGACCTCGTCTGAGTAAGTAGCATCGCTGCGAAGATTCAAACTGAAATTTCATTCTTTGTTCTTAAACAAAGACTCATTGCGTCAATTCGATTTTACGATTTATCAAACTGTCCAAGTCGGTACCATACCTGATGGGAGAATGACAATCTAAATAAGAACATTTTCTGAAAGCTCGCTAAAGAAATAACGTGGAAGCTTTAATTAGTTGATGAAAAATTTTTTTCGTGACATTACGACGCGTATCGTACTAATGCGCTCGCCGGTGGCAAAATAAACGGGAGTCAACGAAAAACTCGTCGAAATCGCTTTACCTTTTCCGTAAACCCGAGCCCGCCGGACATGCCCTCGTGCTCTTACGTGTAACGGGAGCCGGAAAGTCCGAGTCAATTTGACCCTTGGCTCGGTCGACCGACCCCCACGTCTCGTGCAGGGTAGTTGGCGAAAAACGCGAGCGAGTACGATACCCGCTGTACGCAAACTCCTATTAAAAACCGCTTCTCGTTTGTCGAAGCCTAAAAGCAGAGAGGGAGAGAAAAGAACTCGTTCCTCTCCTCCCGAGCGAGAGACAAGAAGAGCGTTATTTTCGTAACTGTCCACTTGGCTGTGTACGGTGTGAGCTCAGTTAAACGCGATCTCACGGCATTAAAAAAGATCCCTCGAGCGGCTATACCGTTGGCCTCCCCAAGGACGATAAAAAACAAAGAGCAAGCTGTTAGTGGACAAGGGGCCACAACAAACAGGTCCTATCCACCTCGTCCCTTCCACCGCACGGTCCTTGGTTTAATCGCGAGGACGGCCGAGCCGAGCAA
>NCVS01000385.1:175220-185260 GCA_003055095.1 Goniozus legneri
TGACTGAGTCACCCACCGCCCATTTGCCTACGACTCCTTCTGCCCCCCTACGGCTCCCTCTTTTGCTCGCGCTCGTCCCGTCAGGACACTGGGAGCATCCGCATTATTTACTACTTCCGCGCAGTCCGCAGAAAATGGCCGGGAAAGCTACCGGAAAAACCGACCTCGCCTCCAACATCGTTCCGTCCACGTTAAGACGATCTTGAGAAATGCGGTGAAATCGTCTGGATTGTTCGCCTCATTGCGTATTAATATCTTCCAAGTATCGAAGTCAGGTAAAAAAAAAAATGACCGTAATCCCGGTTGGCGATGTTCTAATGGAAAATTTATCCTCTCGGTGAGCTGCGAATTGGAAAAGAGGGGAAAAGAAGAGGATTGACCCACGCTCTTTTCCTAATTCTCGACGGTTTTTTTCCGGCGTCCCCTCGATAACGCAGCTAATAAAAATAACGGGCTGGTCGTACGCAGTCTAGTCCACTCCGAACGAAGGCCGGTACGAGTCGAGCGGAGCGTGGAGGGAGGTAGTTGGGGGCGAGGTTTATCGTCGCTGCTAACCGCAAGCCGCCAACGGTATACGAAACTCGGTATACATATACGCAACAACCTTTCGCGCCCCTTTCCGTGGTCTGTAACTCTCGATTCGAAAAAGGAATTCGTTCGATTTTTTCTCTCAACTATTTTCCCTTTTTTCACCATTTTAATTCTCTCTGCTGTACAAATGCGCATCACGACCGAACAATTTCTATATTTCATGGAACGAATTTCTCTTCTGGCATCCAGATTTTCCCTCTGCGTATGGACGATCGCGCAAAAATAATTCTTGTTTATCACGTATCCGGTAGTTTCGTTCAACATTTTTGCGTAAATATAAAGAAATTCGAATTCGAAAACGTACGAAATTTAATTTTCGCATTCTGCGAGAGAACAAGCTGATCGAACAACGCACCCTAAAAATTCGCGTATAATCCAACGAATTTTTTCTCCTCGCAAAAAATGGCCCCTCTCGCAACAAGTTATACGCGCCCGTGTCCGCTCGACTTTTATTTGGCATTACGCGCCGACTTTCCCTGTAGAGTTTCGAAGCCGCGGATTTCGGAAAAGGCTACTGCAGAGAGCAACGACGTCCGCATCCGCCCTCTGCGCGAACTTTTCGTACGTCGTGCGCTCGTACACACCCGTATACACACGGCTGCCGACACACCTAAACACGTATTTATACTCGTACATGGAGCCAGCTCGCGCGCTGGCTAATCCCGCCGAGATTAAGATAACCCCGAAAAATGTTCAGCTAAGTCGCCAACTTCGTCGGTAAGGCGCGCGGGCGTTCGCTTAAAACGTGAGAATCCGCGTCCTTCTCGAACCAACGACGCCTCACGCCCTCCGTGTATCGCGCCCACCCACCGAACCCCCCTCCGGAGTCGACCAAGCCTAAACTACCGAATGTCCGGACGTCGGATTTCGCAAGCTCCGAGCTTTGCGCCTGAGATCACCGAATCACCTCCACCGTCAGAAATGAATTCTATCGGAAACTTAACACCGAACAAAATTATCAAAACACTCATCGCTTTCTCACGCAGTAATATTAATCTACTACATTCAGTTGTAGTCTTAGGTCGGTAATGGTAACTTATTTGTTCAAATTAGTTATTTCTTATTTGTAACTAAAATCGAAATACATGTATTGCCAATTATTAAAATTCCGATTGCCATACGAGCCATTATTGTCTAGCAGTAATTGTAAGATTTCGTACAGATACATTTCAGGTAAAATAATTAATTGAATATCCACTATGAAGATAATATTTAGTTGATATACCGAAAAGTTTATAGTCATAATTAAATAGCTAGTGTTCTCGCAACGCTCCTATCAAAGCTGTTTCCCCGAATCAACTCGTCCATTTCGGAAATATAATATCTATTGAAGGTTTCGAGAGTACAAATAATTAAAAGTTGAGAAAAATATTCTCTGTTAATAACGAATGTCACCGTATGCGGTGCCTCGTCATTGGACCGGATGCAATGAGATTACACAGCTCGTGTCTCCGCATCGTCTACGCGCGCAACTCGGTTAGGATCGGTCGTCCTATATGCGGGCGAAGTGCGTACACGTAGCCCGTGTATACACCGCGCACGTGGGCCGTGCTCTCGCGCGCGCTCGACGTCTCGATTGCCGCTTTGAGTGCCGTGAAATTTCTTCGACGCGGAAACCAGGTTAACCGCGAAACGTCGTGTAAACACCGACATACTCGAAGGAAATTCACGACAACGAGATGAATTTTTCCCTCATCGGTTGCTCGCGTAATCGAGACCTTGAATTTCGAAACAACTTTGCGAAGCGAGTGCCACTGTCCTCTGCCCCGAAACATGCAAAAGTACTCTGGAGGGTCGATCATCCCCCTCTTGGAAAGAATTCACCGCCGACGGAAGCAATATCGTACAGTTTATATTAACCGCTCGCTCAGTCAGCCACTAACGAGTGATTCTGCGGAGCCGGGTAGAGGGCAATTGCGGAGCTCGCGCGAGGGACGAGCTTAACGTGTGATCTCGTCTTGATCGAGGGAAGAGGTGTCTAGGGGGGGTGGGTTACACGCGGGACTGAAAATCTCGAGCTTCATTTGTCAAGCCGGCCGTGACGCTGCGGTTTGTTGATAATTTCGTCAACAATGGCTCGTAGCTCGGTCAGAACGCGAAAGGGATGACGTGAGGTGACGGTAAGAGGGGTAGGCGAAAAGAGCCGAGAGAGAGAGGCTGACGCGCGCGCTGCCGCACTCACCATATCGATCGCGGACTAACGTGCGACCGTGTGCACTGTAATGCTTCTCGCTCGCGCTCGTAACTTTAATTATATATACTACGCTTGGACAACGCGAATTCGAGCCCGCTGCGTGGGGGTCTCGTTCGATTAACGATATCGCGAGAAATTCACCTGTGTCGCAGTTTCATTCGCGACGGACGACAAAGAACGAGTATAAAATTGATAAAAGCACGAAATAATCGTCGAAAAATGTATCAAATTAAACAATAATAAAGAGATTAAACTCGATAATCTGGCTTTTGTTGTATTTATTACCCATCTAATCCACTTTTAGAAAACATCCATATATATAGCGTGAAATAAATACGAAGAGATTAATCATAAACTGGAAGAGTCATGGAGGCATGAATATTACACGGATGAGTGTACTCGGTGAAAATTTGCGAGGAAATTGGTACATAAAAGAGGCAAAAAATTGAATCGGAAAAAAAGATGGGCGAGGGCCAAGGGGTAGTTGACAACGGGAGCTCGAAAAATGGATAGCTTCTGGGGGTAGGAGTCGCGAGTGTACGCGTGCACGAGCTCGCTTGGCGAGCCGTAGGGAACCTTCGCGACATATGTCGCGGTAAAAAATGGTCTCGGAAAAGGGACACCAGGGTCCACCGCAAGGGCCGGACGAGTAATAAAGTAATTTTATGAAGTGGTCACCGACGTGGGGCGCGCACGCTCGCGCGCACGTCCAGAGTGAAAAATTACCCGGCGACGCGCTCGCCGACACCGCACCGCTTTTAGTTTCTATGTACGGGGATATTCCGCGACAAAACCGCCCTTTAAGTGAAAACATACTGTCTTCGTGGGACAAAAACCGGACCCGACAAGGGATGAAACGGAAAAAGACTATAACGTCGTCCGTTCTTGTGACCGCGGACATCTGCAAGAATTTTCCTAATAGCATTGTCTTGTACTTTGATTAATTTCATAAATCTCGACAAATAAGTCTTTACAAATTGTAAAATTATGTCTAAATAGGATACAATTAACGAAATATGATTTTATATTTTATTTTCATTTAACCGAGAAAAACCTTTGTTCGGTTAATCACGTATGATTTAAATACTACATATGAACGGAATATTTTGTTTGATTGCATCAATTGGAATTCAAAAAGAATTCACACCACTCGATACTGTTGCAAGTTTTTTCATTTGAGCCATTATTTTTCCGAAGCATTGAAATATTTTGTTTATAGTATTAATCGGTTGTTTAATCAACTTAATCAACTCAACAAATTTTTTTCTTAACACGAATTAAACATGTAAAGGGCTAACGCCTACTTGATTATTATTTCACAAGGGAACACTCACCGGAAAACTCGTGCAGTTGTAATCGAGCCATAAGCGTGAGTACAACTTTCCAACACGACGGATGAAAAAGGGGGAAGAGAATGAGTGTATCGTTATTCGCGAGGGCGCAAAACGGTAAATTAGAAAAAGCCCGCTAGCCGGCTGTAACTTTGCCGGCTATTAGATTACAACGAGTAAGAGAGCATCTGCAGAATCTCGGACCGGGCCGTTAATATTCGTTAAAAACCAAATGCCTGGATGCAGGATGTGCCTCCCACCTACGATTCGATGTCCCCTCTCTCTGGCAGACCTTCTTCGGCCTGTTCGCGCGTACACCACCCCGCGGAGCTGCGCCACCCACCGAGGGCTGTTTTCCTCGAGATAAGTAAGTACGGTTTTACATGGTTACCCGAACATTAATGCGGCCTCCCAGACTTCCATGAAGATTTAACGTCTACGCGTTTGTTTCGCTTAAGTCAGGTTAAGGGAGTGAATAAGTCGAGCTCTCTCTCTCTCTCTCTCTCTCTCTCTCTCTCTCTTTCTCTCTTTCTTACTCGTACCGGTTCTATACACGAGTTGCGTATATTTCACCAGGAGACATTATGATTACTAAGTCAACGCTTTCTGAAATTTGTGGGGGATAACAATTACTTTTCTCGACTTTAATCATTTTCATTCAATTTCCCACAGCCTTACGGTTTCCTAATCCTATAATTATTTTCGTAGTAGTAGTAGAAGATACGGTTTCGTTTCAAGTCGAGAATTGGTATTTTTTTTCGATACTCCATAAAATTCAATCGATGAGGTCATACAGTACTTTTACAATTACAATTGCTGATGGTTTCTACTCGCGCGGAATAACGTTACTGCTAATCGGTTCCACGCTTCGTCGCTAGCTGGCGCCACCAACTTTATCTCAGGAGGTGAAGATCGCAACTGAGTTCATACACGAACCACTAAATCGAAAAATTAATAACTTTTTGGGGTTTTTCCGAAAAATCAATGATGAAAGAAAAACACAGAATAATTGGTTTCCTGTATAGAACAGTAATGCAAAAATTTGTTAAAAATTCATGTTATTTTCTCGGGAAGGAACAATACACGTTAGTAACTTTGCAACCATGTGTCCAAACGGTGAGGAGCAAACATACGAGAAGGTTAATAAACAAAATTTAAATGCACCTGCGAAACGAGCAATCAATTACGCTGAAAACAATGGTGGCGGGAACAACCCCAAATTCCTTTTTATAGTGTTCAATAGTGACCCCACCGAAACACTGCTAGTGCATGGATAAAAAGTACAACGTACCCAAATAAAACCCCCTCGATAAAAAACTTGTTTCGAGTACCCTGACACGCGCCACTTTTTACCAACTTCCTTCATAAGAAGAGATATCGACTTTCTCCAAGGACTTCACGTAAATAAATATATTATCTACTTATTCATTGCAGTATTCAATTATTTCGATAATTATATTCCAATCGGTTTTTAAAAAGGAAAGGTAGAAAAATGAACTGAGATTAAAAAAGGGCAAAAGGAAAAACATCCCCGTTATTGGAATCACTTTCCATCGTATAAAATAATCAGAGCTTGAACGATAAAAGGGCTCGACGAGAGCGATCCTTTTTTCCTGTCGCTTATACGCGTACACGGTCAGCAGTTTATAACCTCTAATTAAGTGAAAAACTGCGGACCAAGTGGCCACTGCGTTCGCGGCTTGAATGGAGTGCCAGAGTACGAGAGGGAGAAGGACGCTGATGGGAAAGCAAAACGAGGGATAATGGGTGCACCTGTAAAAAAAGCAAAAAAAACGAGTCGAGAGAGAGAGAGAGAGAGAGAGAAAAAAAAGAGTTGGACAGAGGGTAAAAAACGAGAGAGGGTGAGTGGCTTGTTGGGATGGGAAGCGAAAAAACGCGTTACGGGCTACCACCTGTTAGAAAAAGTATCCCTCCACGGGCCACGGGAGCGGTGTGTGTATACACGCAACGAGGGAGACCTCGGGAAGGGAGAATAGAGAAAAAAACGAGTCACAGCGTACACACACACACACATGCACGCACATGCACCTTCAACGCTGAGTGTATAGATTGTGTAGAGAATGAGGGAGACAGAGAGACCAGTCGGCTCTCGCACGCTCTCACCCCACGGGATTCCGAGCGGTGTAGGGTGGCACGTGCCGGAGCGAGAAGCCGCTCTCTACGGACAAGTTGAGACCTCCTACCCCCCGTGAGAGTGGGTTGGGGGTGCCAAGTACGCCACACCTTTCTCTATACCGTCCTTTTTTTTGCTCTCGTAGGAAGGGAAAAAATCCTGACCCACTATTCGCAACTTTACACGCCCATAAAAAAGAGATTCGTTGATCGAGGAAATGTTTTTTTCTGGAGGAGTGGCGAGGGGTGTTTTTATTTTTGATTATGGAATGCGTTATTGCATATTTCGTCAAATCAAACAGAAAATTTAATTTCAATGGAAGAAAGAAAATCATTATAAGATAGCGTTTCCTGTTGCAAATGAAATCTCCTTGGAAACTTTTCCCCGTTTAACCCAGGCTAAGATACTTTTTCTACTTTACTCACACTCTCGCAACCGTCACCGTCGTTGTCGCGTCTGCAGAAGATGAAAGAAGAAAACTTTTCGGTTTTCCGTGGTCTCACGGCCTCCGTGGACCTCGAAAATCTTTTCACTTCCGGCCATTCGCCCGGCGAGTAAAATTTTACGCGAGCCGGAAAGAGAAAAGGAGAATGGCGGAAATGAAACTGATAAAGTATGAAATAAAAAGAAAAAAACGAGGGAGAAGTTTTGCGTTCGATATGCCGAGAGCGCAATGAAGATTATTTTTCTTTTGAAATCCCATTCGAACCGGGAGCGCTTATTCGACCATCGCTAATCTGAAATAAACGACGCGAAACGTCGCGGGTACCATAATTACGCGGCAATTGCGCGATCTAATCGGAAAGTGCAATACCGGGTAATTTTATTAAAGCGCTGTATAAGCAACGGAAAAGAGAGTCCGATGGGTAGAGAAAAGACACGAAAAGGCTTCCTCCTTTTTCAAACGGTACTTTTCTTTAACAGTGTCCGTTGGAAAAGCCGAAAGGAAGGAGTGGAGTAGCGTTGGAGGGAGAGAGAGAGAGGAGGGAGAGAGGAAGAGAGAGAGATAGAGAAACAGACAGAAAGAGAACGCGACGAGGTGGGGGATCGCAAAAAGGAGCGGAGAGTTGGAGGGGGTGAGGAGAACCGTTCTCTTCCTCCTCGCGAAGGCCGAGAGAGTAGGGGTAGGCCTTGCTGGTGGGGATAAGACTGGCGGTTGGCGCCCCTTAACTACCCCTCATCGGGCAAATCAATAAAAATACGAAAGTGTTCTTCGCTTCGGCGTTTCGTTTTCGCAAGACAAAAGTTATGTTTGTAGAATATTTGTATGCCACGTGAGAGCTTTCTGAAAAAACGAAATTGACCACTAACGTTTCGAGTATGTGAGAGGTTGCCTTCGGATTCTAATTCATATGAAAAACAATTTTGAATGGCATTCAAAAAATAAATGATACTCAAATAAAAATTCCGTATGAGATACGATACTAATTGTTTTTTGATACAATAACGTGGTCGGTCCTAAATATGTAAAAATCCTTAATTATTTAATGAAGGTCAATTTTATGTTCAACTTTCGTTACGGTCGACCATGTGGTCGTTCCCTTTGCTCGTGTTGTAAACAGCACTCCAAGTTCTAGACGATGCGGAGAGGAGGGCAAAGGTGCACGACTTCTTGGACGTTACTACTCAGTGCCATTTTCGAGTCGTCTCAAAGTACCTACGAGCTTCGAGAATACTCGGGAGCCGAAGCGTCCACGATGTAGGGAAACATGAGCGAGCGAGAAAGATAGAGAGCAGTCAAATGTTTAACTAAGCATGCCTTCTCACGCGAGGTCGCCACTCTCCAAGACGATAATTAAACGCATTCTTCGTTCGAATTATGTCGCGAAGCTATTGGGAGGCACGAGGATCGTATACCTGTATGTCAGGGTCTTTACATTAGTAATGTCAGTCCACGCATGCTGTATTCTCAAAATAGTTCGAATAGTAAAAATTTCTTTCGGTCTATTTCATTCTTATAATTAGATCAAAGTTGATTATCAAAAAATGTTGGACATTGCGTCTAATTGCGCTAATTTAAAAAGTTTCTAAGCAATTAATGATCCGCAATAAAAGTTCGTTGTAGCGAAAAAAGTAAAATGGAAATGAATGGAGATCTTTTAAAACGCTGCAATAACTGTTTGCCGATCGTCAAATCGAAACTCACGGAGTTGATGTAGGGAGAATTGGATTAAAATCCCCCGAAGCCGGGCGTCTGTATACGTGCGTCAGAAGCGTAAATAAGTTTTATTCGGTGTATCTCGGTTCTGAGGACGGTAAAAAAATTCAACCCTCGTCCCGGGATTTTGCGATAGAAGCAGATAGCCCAGAAAGAGGGTGAATCTTAAAATACAACCCCTTCGAAGATTGCCGAGCTCGCCGCCATCGCCGACGTCCGTCGTTCCTTCGGCAACCCCCTTCGAACCGCCGTCCCTTCCCCCCCTCGTCCTTCATTCTTTCTCCTGAAATAAGAGGGTGGCTTGTGGGTGGGGGTGAGAGATTCCTACGCCCCCGCGATCCGGCAAATCATTGGGGGCCGCGTTCTTTTGTTCCTACTTCGCTCAGGATTTTAAACACTATGGCGCGGGGGTTGGTGGGAGACGTGGAGTTAGAATTTCTAAAAGGCAAAAAATCGACGGAGTCTGCTTTTAAGAACTCTGGCTATGAGAAGTGCCAGCGATGCCAGACGGTAAAAATATTTCAGACGGAAACTCGGTAATTAGCCTCGTGGCTCCTCTGATGATATAGGAAAAAGAAAAAACCCATTACTTCGTCAAGGAATTAATTTTAATAAATTTTAAACGTTTAATATGTTTCTTTCGCTTTAAAATTCAAAAGTCGCAATCAAGTTTTCGATTGTGAAGTGAAAATATAACCACGATGCCAATAAGAGCGAAGGTCCGAGAGGACTAATTCAGGCTTAAAAGGCGTACAGCGTGCTTTAATGATCAACGGAACGTCACTTGTCCCTTATATACGTCCTTCTCCGGCATCTCTCTTCCAATCTTTTCCTCCAACGCGTCCTTTGCTTATCGCGCCTGACTCTTCCCTTCAATTTACTTCAATAGGCGTATCCATGGACGCTATGAACAAAGAAAAAATTACATCGTTAATAATTTAGAATACCAGAAAAAATGTGATGTCAATATATAATTTCAATAAAATTGTATGCCTTCGTTATTTATTTCAAATATAAAAAATGTTACGAAATAATCAACTAGGTATAAAGAAGATTCAATTTCACTATTGCGTGAAATAAATTACGCTTTTGGGACAATTTGAAACATATGGTTCCTTCTGGAAGCTGCGAAAACGGACGAACGATTTCGCTTTAATCGCACCGATCGTTGCTTCCTTTGCGGTATTCTGGCAGGTTCTACATTGACTTCGCACCATTAAAGATACGAGACAAAAGGATGGGGGGTTCGAAAGTAGCGTGGGTGGGGGTGGTAAAAATTGTAGGATCTTTTGTCCTGGGAACGCCATTTTATCATTCCTCTACTTCGCTCGCGACAGACGAATAACACCCTCTCTCTCTCTTTCTCGGCATATTTCAAGTGACAAAAAGCATCCCTTCCGGGGGACTGAGATTCTCCACCCTCCTTTCGCCTTCTATCCTCCTCACTCTCCCGATCTTCGTCGCGAAACAACATCTCGAACTTTAATTGCCTTTATTTTACGACGAGCCTAAAGGAAAATTTTTTCGTTTTATAATTCAAAGATACGATCCTTCGATTCCGTCCAAATGCGAATGGATAATTAATTTTTCCGTTAAATTTAATAAACGGCGATCGGGAAATCAAGCAATAAT
>NCVS01000385.1:185328-213393 GCA_003055095.1 Goniozus legneri
TTTCTCTAATCGGAAACTCAATGTGGAAACTCGGTTTCGAACTTCAGTCCGGATAGCAGAAAACCCCGTTAAATTTCGTTTGCTCTCGTTTACACGCTCGGAGTTGGCCGACGTGGCTGACTTGGCGCGGAAAAATTTCAGCTTGGCCTACATATTTTTCGCTCGAGTTCAACTTGAGTTGCTATTTCCTCAGGCTGAATATTTGCAGAACAATTTTGGTGCAGCAATTTTTCCAACCAATCATCCAACGATTTGAATTTATCCTAAATTTATAATATGAAATTTTAGCAAAAGAAATATTATGATGATCAATGTTAAATATAATTTCATATCGAAACAAATTCATATTTGTTTTATCGAATGAAATCATTTTCGTATAATATGTTGAATGTTTTATCGGTTATGAATAGCAAGAAAGATAGGCAGGGAAAAAGAATTTTTCGATCGGTCCGATTTTCGATTCGTATATTTTAGACATTAGGCGATCCATCGGCCATTTTATTCGTCTTGCCGTGGCGCGAGGGTGAAACTCTGCCGGTCCGCCGAATCTCCCCTCCCCATTTTTCGCCCTGCTTCGACTCTCCCGCTACGTTTCCCATCCCTACCGTCGAGCAACCCTCCCGATAACACCCTCGCGTCTGCCCGTCGCGCGCGCGAGGGGGTGGAAATAAAGAGCAGGGGTGAGCGAGGGGGTGGTGGATGAGGATGGCCTTCGCGAAAGAAACTGCCAAGTAAAATGGCCGGCTCAATTTTTCTCTCCGCCGCTCCGCGTATCGCAACAGCAGTCGGTATAAATTCGCCCCGAGTTTCCGTTGCCGCGGCGATTTATGAGTCGCTGTCAGGAATTACGCGAATTATTCCGCGAGAATACCGCGAGTGGCTCGCGCAACGACATTATCGAGACCCTATAGGCTGGCCTGTATTATTCTCTTTTTCGAATATAAATTTATCTAATTTGAAACAAAGTATAGTTACTATTTTTGATCTTTCACTCCTATAATAGTTTTCTATAACAAAGCTCTTGATGAGTAATTTACTCGAACGGAACGAAATTCTATTTTCACATCGAAGAAATGATTCGTTTATTAGGCAGTTTATCTCAAATGACTACAAGCAATAAGAAGAAATTTATTTTGGTCCGACAGGAAACATGAATTTTAGAATTCATAATACTCTTAACAGAATTTTCTAATAATCTGATTATATTATGTTTCAATATTAGAATACTTTGTATGAAAATGATCTCGAGATTGTAAGACAAATAAAGTAAACGGTTACACCGATCTAATAGCAATAAGAAATAATTATTCAATCCAATTAACAAAAGTTGTGATCTAAATGGAGGAGTTACGATACATGAAAAGATTTTTTCCACTTTTAATTTTACACATTAGGAATCGGTAATTTTATCTTGAAAGAACAAAACAAATTTGAGTATTCTAGAAGACGATATCAATAATCTAACGCACGAGAATTTGTATTTCGCTGATCCGAGAGAAGCACGAAGAAATCAGCACGCCACGAGAGAAAACTTAAAGTAGAGCTGTCCCACGTCTTAAGTGAAACATTAAAGCCACGATTCCACGTTCGAATTTTCGATAGCAATTGTTCAAACTTCAATTTTTTTTTTAAATTAGACAAAATCTATCCACTGATTGCGCAAATAAAATTGATTAGAAGGCAATTGATCGGATCGTAATTAAATTTTTAAAGTCATGAAACACTCACATTCACTCGATGAACTGGCAAAAATGTCAACTGCGAATCGAACGTCGGGCCCAACTGGTGATCCGGGCCCGACGACTCCGTAGCCGAGTGTCCGGCTGACGAAGGAGCCGCTGGCCAAACCCGCTACCCCCTCCCTTCCGATCGCATTCTCATTCTACATCGCGTGCCGTCGGGTCCTTTGATCGAGCGGGAAAAAATCCGGAAACCCGTTTCTCAAAAGTGACCCTACCTGAAAAAAGGGTCGACCGATCCCGGCGCGCGCATTAGCATAACCCTTCGCGCTCTCCACGTGCTTCATAAGAGATGTGAGAGAGCGAGAGAGAGAGAGGAGAGGGAAGGGAAGGCCCTGTAACGTCCTGCGGAACTGGTCAGGTAAGTTTTTTCGCGCTTTTTAATTCACGATGACCAGATGCCCCCATAGTTGTAAGGGGGGAATAACGAGAGAGAGAGAGCACATCCTTCTGCTGGCCTGACCTCAATGAGAGAGATGACCTCTCCCCTTGTGCCGAGTGACCCTATAAAAATCGCGAAACCGGTTTTCACGGGAACCCCGTTACGACTCGCCACTCGTGCCCCGATTTTCGGCCCTTAACCGTTACAAGTTGGACGGGTGCAACGTTCAATGTCAGGACAGACGTAAACTCCTTATCGTTACATAACCGAAAGAACAATTTTCCTGTCTTATTTCACACATTAGTTACGATTTGGAAAAAATCTTTCATGATATGAAATATAACTTTTACTGAAAAAATCCTTTGAATTTCATTCGTGAAAATTTTAGATTGTCCATCGTATAGAAGAGAATCGACAAAATTGTGCTTTTCCGAATTCGATAGTAAAATCCAATCTATAACAGAATCTCGTTAACAACTGTAGTAGCAAATTCTCAACATTTCCTGCTTTAGCTCGGACGAAGAGACGATAATCAATTCCGACACCTTCGGCAGCCACCTCATGATACGAAACTCAGTGCATATGTGATATCATTGAGGCATTTAGAATCAATCGAACGAGTTTTTTTTAGATCGGTGTAACAAATCGCTAATTGTATTGCTTAATTAAATATTTTTTACGGGCAAAAATTGCGAGTGTCTCATTGAAATTTTGCTCCGAATTCGTATTTATACCCGACTTTTGACTAATATTGACAGCGGAATAGCATTAATATTTTTCGGTATCCCTGCATTAATTTCGATGGATTCAACAGAACCGGAGTTGTTTGTCGAATCGATTCGAGCTGCCCGCGGTATAAGAAATTCCGCGAGAGAAAAGCGAATCGCGAGACGGATTCTGTTATTCTGGAATATTCCGACTTGTATAATGAAAAAAATTTACGAAAAAAAGATAAAAATAAAAAAAATAGGAACTTTCCTGATTAAAGCAAAATACACAGAGTGTATTCGGGGCGATATTTTATTCGAACGGCCGAACGTTTTATTATCCGCTCGCAGCGAGCGAATTTCATTCCTCGGACTCTCGGGTTCTCTCTCATAGAAATTTTAACAAAAACGAGCTCGGTCATTCGAATTGATTCGCTTGAAAACGGCGAGTGGAGAGGGGAGGGTGGTGGGGGCGGTAAGCCAGAAGAAAATTCAAAGTGCACTTCGCAGTCGCAGGCGAAGGAAGAGGCGAAAAAAAGAACGAGTAGAAAAAGAAGGCAAAAAAGAAGCCCAGGGCGGTATCGAAGGCTCCCCTACTCCTGCGGGACGTAGGTGGAAGAAGGAGCGAGAAAACTCGAAGAGAGCGGTAGCTGTGCGAGGGTTGCGGAGGGGTTGGGAGGGAGAGCTGGGGGCGGCATTAATTACGGTCCTTTATTGTAAAAACTGAACTCCCTCCGGCCAAGAGAACGAAGAGAAGCAGATAAGGAGGGAAAAAGCTTCTTTAACACCCCTTGCCGACCTCCCTTCATCACTCCCTCCCCACCCACTCCACCGACTCACCTCCTTTTTCATCCGCCCGCGTCCATCTCGCTCTGTCCGTTTGCTCGTCTCTTTCCTCCTAGCGCCCGCTCCCTCCGTTCAATTTAAAATACTTAATCTGTCTTAGTCCGTACCGCGCGAGCGGGGTTGTCAAATGCAACTGTTGTCCTTGGCGACCAGCTTCCGCGGAGGTGCCACGGCCATTCCAATTTCTTTCGTCAAATAGAATGTTTGCCAAAGAATATATCCAACTCCTTACCGAATGAGAGCGATCGCGAATATCGATAACTTTATACGTGAAGAATTAATCCGAAGAGTTTATGTCATTTTAATTAAGAGGCGAGCCCCTCTCCTCTCATAGGGAGAGCCTAAACGAATTTCGAAAATATACCATTGTCTGAGGAACGAGGGGGTCACAAAATTGCGCATTTTGCTTGATATCCCCGGGATTATAACGGCGTGATTTCGCGAAACGGGAATAGGTAATTAGGTACCCTCTCGTTTGGCGATGACAGCTATCTTCGTGGAGGAGCCCGTCCCGAATCCCTATACTTTTTTTGGCCCAAGACACTCGAGACACGAAGACATCGCGAGCGTCCAAGCGCACCGGAGGGAAGATGTACGAGGGTAGATAAAGCAAAATCAGTTTTTGTCGTCGAGTCCATCCGGCGATTCCAGCTCCCGAGACGGTAGTTAATAGAACTTGTTCGCGCCGCGAGGGAGAAAAAACCGTCATCGTCCTTGAGATAAACTCGGTGGAACGGTCGGGGCCGATTTCCGCCAGTTGAGAACCACCGCGAAAAATAAGAAACGGGGGTAAAATGGCGCGGATTTTAATTTGCATCCCCCTCCGCTAGCCACCCCTATCCCTTTGCTCTTGTCTTTTGCAGAGCTCGATGGAGGCTAGCTACTTTCTCCGACGGGGCGGAAGGCCGCGAACGGGTGGAGGTGGGCGAGCGCGAGCAGGGGGGTGAGAACGAGGGAGCGATGGTTGGAAATATCATAGCCGCACGCGCAGAACGAAATTACCGATTTGCCTTGGGCGTTCCCTCCTTTTTTCTGATACCCGAGCTTTTCGCTCTCTCGGGCCGCTTCTTTCCGCTACCCGGTGCCGAGTGAGATCGCACGGCGTGCCTCTGGCCACCCACCTCGAGCCTCTTCCCCGCGAGTCACCCCGCGCGTCCCCTCAAAGTCCCGGCATAGCAAATAACTTTCATAATTCTCGATTAGAAAGTTTTCCACCTCTCGGCTCGTAGATTGGGCGAAGGGATCATCTTCTTTTTCGCCGGGACGCGAGAGACCGAAGGAGGGCGACCGAGACAGAAGAAAAGGGATGAAAATGAAAATCGACTTTGATCAGGGTATCTCCCCTTGTACAGAAAATTCGTCGACCCCCTCTCGACTCTCGCGTCTCGGCGAAGTGTATGGATTATCGACTCGTTCGGCGCGATTCATTAATTAATTCCGCGGTGAATTAATCCCGCGCGCGGAAAAAGACTGGCCGTCTTGACGTTGATTTTCAGATTTTCGTCGGATCGTCAGACGCGCCTGATTATCGAGCCAAATGGACGGAGAGAAAGCCGTACGTTCGGAGCCGACTGTCGGAGTTGCGTCCATCGCCCCTCGTTTCTCGAGAAATTCATCATTTTGCGATTAGAGAGAGGACCTTGTTCATAGTCATAATCGATTGCAAACTCGACTCGTAACAATAGACTGTGCGGTATTTCGTATAAGCAGACTGTATTTTGTTTCGAACGTCAGCGTTTGGAAGAGAAAGGAAGGTTTTATTCGAAAAAAAAAAAAAAAATTATGTAGGTCGATGGTGGATGGAACGTGTACGTCGAAGACGCGTGCTGTACAGCCAGGTCAGTTCGTAGGGTCATTCAACATATGGCTGGTCTCGGTAATCATTACGCTACACGAAACCCCCCACTCGGGTCCCGTCGTAATTTCGGACAATCCTCGATACGCGTTCTGCGTTACTCCCCCCTTCTCCTCGTGTACCCTTTTGGCTCGACTCGACCCGTCCCCATGAGCCGTTCGACAAAGGAACCCACACGCCGGCCGGAACTCCTGACCGAATTCTCTCCTGGCCCGTATAAAGTACCGAAAGTCGCAAAACAACGCGCGCGTTGTATTTTACGTTGACTTAACGCGCTACCGAAAACGTGCCAAAATTTTGCGAAACGGATGCGGCGTTTCCCTTATTTCAGCGCAGCAGCGAATTTAATGACGTATCGATTCCATTTCACGAGTGCCGAGAGAAAATTAACGTTCGACCTATTCAACACCGAACGAATCGAGTCTCTTAACGAGACGTCGTCGACTCGGTCCTTCTAATGACGATAACTTTCAGGGGAATATTTTTCGTTCGTTACGTATTTCTTTTGCCGACGATAAACAGAATAGACGCGCGGATGCGTCAGTTGGTCTCGTTACCGTCTGTTTTTCTCGTTCCGCTTTTCTTCTTTCTGGACATCGAATGGAGATCCAGTTGAATTGCTGCAAAAGTGCGAACGAAGGAAGGAAAAGGAACAAAGACAGCGAGAGAAAAGAGACGGAGAGGAAAACGCGGAAGATCAAGGAGGCTGCTCCCGGCATCTCTCGGCCATGGTACCCACTTCGCTTCATTAATTTCTCGCAAAGACAGTGTCAGAGTCACGGGGGTTTTCCGGCTGCGCAGAGGCTCCCGGGGAACCCGAGAAGGTGAGAGAGAAAAGAGTATATATACCTCCTTGGTCTGGTATTTAAATTCAAAAACGAGAGCGAGCCACGTCGTCTCGCTTCCATCCACGACGCCCACTTCCCATTTCTCTCTTCTTTTACTCGAACGATATTCGTCTCGCTCGCGCGCTCCTTGGATGTCGTCCGACCCGCTCGCACTTTTCCGAAGCTTCGTTCGACCCTCCCGGCGTTTCCTAATGTTTTTCCCTCGTTTCTCATCCTTCTCTCGAAGCTCACCCCAACCCCCTTACCCCTTCACGACTCGTCCCGCGCTCGCTCAAGACCCCGGACCACCCTCTCTTCTTTCTCTCTCGCTCTCTCGCTCTCTCTCTCTCTCTCTCTGGCTCTACCAACCCACCCTCGACTCGCCATCCCGCGAAGGCTCAGTCAATAAAGTATTCTAAAAAGCCCGCGCGAATAAGAGCCGTCTTACTCCCTCCTGTCCCCTCCTCTACGACCTCGGGCAACCGACCCTCGCACCACGTCGACCATCTCGAAGCACACCCCCTCCCTCTGCCCTTCTCATCCATCCGCTACCACCACGGACTCTCACTGGAGCCCCCTTTTCCGTTTTTCTCCCTCGAGAGAGCGAGAGAGAAAGAAAGTGAGAGAAATGAAGAGGGGGTGGAAAAATAGGGGTGGCAAAAAACGTCAATAATATCGGCAAGATGGAAGCTGCACGAATGTTTCAAGGATCCGCCACCCCTGGCCCCTTTCAATGCGGTTTCCGTACTTGCCGCCGCGTCTTTTTATCGTTTCTTCTATCCGTCCGTTTGGTCCTCCTCTTCCTTCGGGAACGCGGTATGTGTATATGTATGCGAGAAATATTAATGTCCCGTCGCGCCGGCCGTTGCTACTACCGAAGCAGCCGCTCTTTTTTGTCCACTCGACGGATGATCTACGTGGCCAGACTTGGGGAAAATAATATTATTCACTCTCGACAATAGTCTTTTACTACTCTATTTCGTACCAGCGTATTTATCATTTTAACATCGGCGATAAAACATTCCCTGTATCGTATCCGAGTACATTCGGATTTTTCATGAAAATAAAAACTGACGGTATAGAAAATGTACGCTAAATAAATAGAAAGCGAACGCAATATTGAGTACATTTCGTACCGTAATTGCATCGTTTAATCGCATCTTCCGTAAACGTCGTTAAGCGCGCTTTTTACGGTGCAGAGGAAAGCGAGTCGAGCGCTATGTATACGTACACGTTTTACCCGACAAGGGTTGTGGGATGCGTACACTATCGTTTGGTAATTAACGATACAACAAGAAGACACAGGTAGCCCCTCCGCTCTGTCATCTTGTTGCCGCTTCTTCCTCTTGTTCTATTTATACATACACATATGCGTAAATATGTACTCTAATGACGGATGTGTTAGAAAAAATGTACCATACGCAAACGCTATTGCATAGCGCAACTGTCCGTTAATCACTTTTGTAGAATATTTAAAATTTTTATCCACGCAAATGTAATGGTAATAAGTAGTGTGGAATGAAATGAATCTCTTCAGACTCTACCGCACTCTCTTTTGATAGCAAAAGGTCCTCTCTACCTTCTTGCGTGAATATGTAATATGTATACCCATGAGCGTGGGAATATCATTATGTTGCGCTCGTGTATTTTCCGTTAATTGCCATTATCGACGGGAACTTAGTTAGGCGGGGGACGCAAGCGGACATCGTCTGTGTGCAGCGTTGCTCTTCTTGAAGCCGCTCTCGCTTCTCTCGTCTTTGACCGAGGCCTCCCTTTTGTTTACCGAGTCAGCCGCGAGCTCTCGCTACACCCCCATACCTCTATATATAAAATTGGCGACAGCGTAAGACCAACTACCTCTTCCGATTGAATTCACATCCAGATTTCAATTTTTTTTCTCTAAATAATGCTGTGCAATTTTTTATCATTTTTTTACCTCATATTACACATCACCTTTGTAAAATGACAATTATAAACTTCAATCGATTATTTTCCCTCCGTGATACGACTCACGCAATATGTACTTATACCCGAGACAGAGGAATCGTCGGTTCAAGGTCGAATTATGTACATCAATTTTTAGTACTCTCGCTGTGAACAACGAAGAGAGAGAATAGTCTCTGATGGAGCCTACGTACAATTATAAAACGGTTGTTACTATAGTCGACTCTTGTGATGTTTAATAATTACCACGGCCGATGTTGAAGAGAGGTAGAAAAGGAGTCGCGGGGAGGAAGGGGAGAGGAACGGCCGAGTCGGAGAGCGAAGAGAATTACGAAAAAGGCGTTGCTAGCGGAAAGAAAAGATCGGGTGCGGAGGGTGGGTGAGGTTAAAGTAGGAGTGGAAGAAATCGAGGAGGGAGATAAGGAAAACCGTGGAGGAAGAGAGAAGGCGGAATCGGCTGAGCGTAGCGAGGGGTAAAAAGGATGCAAACCGGAGAAAACGAGAAAGACCGAAAAGAAAAGAGGTAGGATTCGCGAGAGGATGGGGAGGATGGGGAGGAAACGGAAGGAACGGACCGAGCGTAACCAGGGAGGATGAAACGACTGGGGGATGGGGTGAGTTTGGGGTGGAAGGTGGCCGAGAGGGCGACCGAGGAGCGTCGGAGGAGAAGGACCACGGTAGACGTAGTTTGGCGAGAGGGTGTCCGGAAGTGAGAGCGCACGAGGTAGATGGGGAGGAGGGGGAGGGGATGGTTGAGATCCACGACGTCGAGATCTCGCTGCCGGGAAGGAAAAAGGGGGGAAAATAAATTGAAAGCAAAATTGTACTCGCGCAAGAAAATGGAATTATTCCTCGACGCTGTTCCGCCGAGATACGAAAGAAAAAGAAGAAGAAGCGGAGGTAAGGTTGTCCGAGATGGATTCGGGCTCCATTGTGTTGGAGGAGCCGGATGAGGGGGGTTGTAGAGGTGTACGGAGCGGGTGACGGTGGCGAGCGACCGGGTCGAGTGGATGGAGAGGAGGGAGCGAGTGTTGGAGTGAAAAGGCAGTCAAGACTCGAGATATTTTCTTCTGGGCAATCGCGCCACCTTAAAAGAGACGATTTTTCTTTTTACGATCAAACTTGATTACTCGAAAGAAATTACCTAGAGTTTCGTTACTATTATTCTCCTTGAAGATCGAAATGGCTTCGTTTCAATTTATCATTAAACGAACGAAGACTACCGTATAAGAAAAATTATATGTCAGAATCGTCTCATTGCAGACAGCTTCGATTAATAGTTAGGAGGGTCGTGTTTTGTTTCGTGCCCGCAAGCAAGAATTTCGTGGATGATCGTCTCGTCTCAATCTGGATTTTAATAATTTCTCCACGCTCGGGGGATCGACGGACAGACGGACCCAAGAATTTAGAAGCGTTGGGTAGAGCGGCGTATAATTATTTCCAAGACAGTCAGGAAATGCGATTCGTGCTATGTTAAGAATCAAAGATTTTGATTTCTCATTTTTTGTACGTTGGCAAATAAAAATTTTTCATTGATAAGTATGAATAATACCACTAGCTGTTTCGAAAAATCAACGACTTCTTTCTACTATTCATACGATGATTGATCAAAATTTATTTACTAGTAAGTTCATATAAGTAGTAACACTCTAATTATGTTAAAATATCAACAATTTCATTTTATTTTTTCGTATGATGATAAATCAAAATATTTCTACTAATAAGTACAAATAATAACAATCCCGGTATTCAAATATGCTCTTGTAAGGTATCAGTAATAAATTACTTTATTTTCCTTTTGAAAGATTCAACCCTATCTTACCGTTACATAAAAACCCGCACAGTCACAGTTTGAAGAGCTAATTTTTTCACGTGTCGAGGGTACTTGGCAAAGTAAAAAAAAGAGCACACACATGTGCTGAATTCTATACGTGGGGTTCACGCTTCACCCTCGTATTTTTTTCTGGCGACTATACCGACATCTACCGTAGAGCGACTCAAGTTACGAGTCTGTTGTTACCGACAGGAATTACACTAGTCTGTCATCTACAGTAGGCTCGAAAAAACATCAATTTTTTCTCCAATCGACAACGTAACAGAATTTTAATCTCATGAATTTACTGACATATAGATATGTAGTTTATACTTATTGTGAGTATAGTTTTGTCGATAAAATAATCAATTCTCATACATGTAATTAATCTTTAACATTCATGAGGAGGTACGCAAAATTGTTTAGCAAATAACGTAAAAAAAATAAAATTTGATTATTCTCCATTAAATTGTATTACTAGTTATGTATTGATAAAATGAGCAAATGAAGCCGTGCGATCGATGAGAGCGATAATGAATTCTGTGTGTCAAATTCGGTCAAAAACTGCGCAAAATATTCCAGATCGAGTTTTGTGTTGTATTCGAACCACAATTTATATTTACTTGAAAGTTTATCAAATATTACCATATTCCAAATAACATTAGTATTCAAAAATTTTGTTTCGTGATAGAAAATTGATGTTATTTCCATATTCGTTAATAAATAAATTTTCTGGGGGCTTAAAAATCGACAAAAAACAATATAAACGTCTTCTAATAGATACTCTTATTAAACTCGTAATTAAGTGAGGTTGAGAATCAGCGTGCCGCCATTACACAAGGAATGAGCCTTCTTCCGGGTTCGTCAAAAGCGATATTGTGGCTCGATAGACCCCGCCTAGGGGTCCCGAGAGAACCTGGCCCCGTTCCGCGTCATAGCATGGGGAGGGGCGTCACCTAAAGTCGAGATAATTTTTCAGATAACCCTCGTCATCTGCCGCCGCGTTATTTCACGGCGGAGAATTTTATCCGGTATTATCGATCAGACGCAGAGAATGTAACATCGAAATTTGGCGAATTCACATGGCAATATTGGCATTCGGCTAATACGCTGGCACGTGAAAATTCAACTCGGCGTCCGTAGATATGTTTAATCGATATACTCGCGTTCCGATCTCTTTTGCAATTTGGCTCGTACAGACTACGGTCTATTACCGCAACAAGTTCGTCTGTAGGAGCGAACCTAGCCTCGAATCTTGCCGTATACCCTTCCGGCACCCCTCCTCCGCCATCCTTTCCGTGATGGGGCGTCCCTATTATAAGTTGCGAACAAACTTTACTTATATGCTCGCGTCTACCATCCGCATGCGCCCACTGTGCAATACCTCCCCCCGAAATCCCCATTTCCCATCTAGTTACCTCGCCCACCTTCTCGTCTCGTTTCTCGTTCGTCATACTTACGGTGAATTCGCGTGCATATATATTAGCCGAGTTATTCAGACTCCATAGCTATCTAACAATTCAAAGAGAAATTCCGTGAATTCATTCGGAACGGTTCTCGCTTTTTTCGAAAAACAAAAAAAAAAGTTGAAGAGCGAGAAGGACGCTGAAAAAGATTTCAAATTTAAATTAAGTGTAAATGACTCCGATATGAAAGAGCTGTTCGCTCGAGCGGAACGATCCTGCCGCTTTTCATAATCGAGTCGCTCTACTGACCAGTGGTCACTCCGGTACCAGTTTGGCGGACAGTAGGGGTGCCAATGTCCCCGGGCGGTGGATACTCTAATAGAAAGGCACATAGAACTTGACCGAGAGCTCGCACACTGTGGTGCGAATGTATTTACATATTTACCCCGGTAACTCTCGCACACATGCTCGTAAATACGCACATTTGGAAGATTCCCTTGGTAAAAACAAGAGTAGGCCTCGAGTGTATCGGGAGAATTAAAAATCATCCAATTACGAAATAAATATCAATTTAATTACAGAGTCGACTATAATTTTTCTACGGGATACGTAATTTTCTAATCACCTCACGGGTTGGTTTAGACTCGCGCGATCAATAGCTTTTGTCAGACAGAATCTCGAAGCATTCTGAAGGTCTAATGAGGCGTGAGCATAATCGCTTATTAATGACCGACTGACCGCACGCGAGAGATTTCGCTGCATTGTCGTGGAACGACGTGCGCTCGCGTTGGCTAATGACGTGACGAAGAAAAGGAGTCCTGCCGGCCAGTGGTCAATACCGAGGGAGGTCCCATTCACGCTATGTCTCCTGAACTCTTACCCCCTCCGACGTGAGATGAAGGTCATTGGGGAATAACGCCTTCTCGGTCCCTATATTAACGATGATGAAAAAATAATCTTCGGGGGATTTATACGCGACTTTTATTTTTCAAAGTCAACAAAATAACAATTTCTGGAGTTAAGAACGTTACCCGGTCTCTTTCTATAATGCAGGTAACAAGCCGGGTAGCGATAATTCATTACCGGAACGATAATTAATCCAAGCCTGCGCAGTTATAATTACAGTGGGCTATAATATTGATTGTATGAAAATAAGCGAGTGTACCCCGAGCGCTATTGGCTCGTGCATTTTGCCCGGAATGAAATGCGTGCAATTATATCCGATGGAATTGATTTCCATATTATAATTTAATAATTGTTCTCGAACGTTCTAAACGTTTTCAGTCGTTTGATAGGTTTCGTCGGGAATTCTCTTTAATGCGTTATATTGTGCAAAAAATAGATAAATAAAATATGGTATTAAATGAAGACATTACCGTTGTACACGAAGCGCTATGTAACTAATTCCGAAGAGTTCGTTAACTCCGAAAAACGGCTCAAACATTATAACAATTTGAGCGTAAGAAAAGATAACCTTAATCATGCGCTCTCCAACTCCGCCGAAACTTAATTAAAAGTTGGTTAATGAATCTGGCTGCCGCCCCAAGCGTCGAACCTCAACGTACAGGGATGTGGGACAGCTCAATGAAGCGTCGATTAGTTCATCGTATCGCGAAAAACTGAAATTTCGAAGAAACCAAAGCCACGAACGATTTATATGAATATCCATACGATACATGTATCGCAACGAGCATATGTTCGACGAAAGTCGTTTTCGTATACAACTCGAATCGAGTTACTAACGGTAGCATTGTGAAAAATCTAGATTAACCGGATCGGTGGGTCGACCAGTTTTCTTCGAATTCGCGGCAATGTCCAGTTAGACCAGTTTTCAAATATTTCCGAGACAGGACAATGCAGGCAGATGCGTTACCCATAGAGAGTTTCGCGTACCAACGAAATTTACTTTTTGATTCAAACGTCAAGTCACGAGAAGGATTTATCGCGAACTCGGTCGGCTCGTTTGAATCGCTCGCTCGATTCAAATCCGTAATTCTTTTCTCTAAATTTAAATTCATCCTGGATATATCATGTGAAATTCAAGCGATAACTACTAATTGTTATTTAGATAATCGATATTTTGCTACTACAAATACGAAATTTACGAAGCAGAATATTCCGTGATATAAACAATTAACGATATATTTAATTGAAAAATTTGTCGATCGAAGACAAAAATCTGCGTATCCCGTTAGGTGGATAAAGAAAGCTGTCTCCCTTTACTAGGTCAGCGGACCCTTCCGACTGATCCGGAACAGGTTTCCGTCTGTTCTTCTTCTTTCCTCTTCCGCCTTTTTTTTCATTCATCGGTTGTCCGTGCAGGATTGACCTCCAGTCGATTGTCCATCCTTTCTTCGAGCCGCATCCTCGTGCGAAACTGGTTTTCTTTCCCACATATCCGAGGCCTCGTACTCGCTGGTCACTCGCAAAGGGGGAAAAGACGAGGAGAGTGGGGAACTCGGGCTGACCAGTTCCTGGACACATTCTAACCATTTGGTCAGTTATAGATTTCGCGTTCGGCTCGGTAGTGCAGTTACAGTGTCAACTTTCGTAAAAAAGTTTTTTCGGTAAGAATCTTCGATTCGCCTCATCGGATCTCAGTTTCGGTAGGAGCTAAAATAGCGAGTGCGCAAAAACCTTTGAGGTTTGCCAGTAACGGATGGCAAGAAATAAAATTCGTCGAAGTGTATCCGCACTCGCGACGAGTGGAAGGCAAAGAGAACGAAGATGGGGGAAGACGAAGGAACAGTCGAGGGTGGCCGGGGGTGAGCTAGTAGAAACGGCTTTCCCCTTCTTGCTACGTACCGCCGCGTAAATACGTGCTTTGTATTACCCCGTAGCAAGATCGTCAGGTTTTCCAAGTTCTGCCCGGTCTCTCTCTCTCTCTCTCTCTCTCTCTCTCCCGTGCTCTCAGCCCCTTTTCGGGACGAGGGTGAAGCCACTCTCGAGGGCGGAGTCCCGGCAAAGCGGCCATACTGCCACCCCCACTCACCCCCTTAGTCTCGTCTTACCGTGCCCACCCCCTCGCGCACGCCAGCCAGCTCACGATAGACCGGCAAAATAAGGGGATGAAAAACAAGACGAGGGCAATGGTGCCGCGCGCATCCACGACGTGAATCTTCGCAGCGTAGCAATTTCCTCCTTCTCCCTTGCGTTCGCCTTCGCTTAGAATATATCTATACGTATACGTCTATACATGGCTATATAATATATGGACGAGTACATATGTACCACTAGAGTATAAATCAGAGTCGAACGATTTGACGCGCAGATAGCGACTTACGATCTTACGTGGTAATATATTAAAATCGAATCGAACGGATAATGAATTGCGAATCGTTCGCTATACGTAAATAAAATAATAGTTGGGCAGCAAAATAATTTCCTTTTTCCGTTATTATTCGGTAACGACGCATTATACATTGCGCATTCAACTCGGATCGTACAATGTCGATTAACTGCCCAAATTCTTATAACGCGGGAGCGAATCAATCAACATTTTCGATCGCGCATTCTGCGCGCATTTGGGTCGGAATATTCAATGCGCGTCGGCGAAATTTTACCGCGCGATCGGTTTCGCTAATACCGCGTCGAATTCTCGCCCACTCCCGTCGAAAAGTCGTCGTCGAAATACCGATTGGCGTGTTATCGTTCCGAAGAGCGAGTTAACGGATCGAGCGCGTATGAGGGAACGGGCTGAAATATATTTGCTCGTGCTCCGGTACAATCAATAGGAGCATTGTGCTTTTTCCGCAAAACCTCTGGAGTGGGGTCTCATTGACTCGGAATCAGAAAGGTTCTCGTGTTTCTATTCTCGATCTCCCGCTCCACCTCTGCCTCTTTCACTCGGAGACAATATTTCCCCGCGCGAGCTTCTCGTCGAGTGAATGCTCCTTAATTTCCTTTGAGCCGTTTGCCTCAAAGTAAAATCCACCTCCGCGCGTGTCTCTCTGTTGCGCCTGACGGTCTTTTCAAAGATCTCTCGTCAGTCAACCAATACCCGAAATCCTTCTACGATCGTTTTCATTTCTACGTCATTCAGTCATAATTTTCTGTATATCTTTATACCTCTATATCAATAGGTGTATAACGAAACACGTGATCTCTAAAATATCACACTTCTTTTCGAAATATTTTAATATTTCGATCGACTCAATTTAACGACCCGGTTATGATATTTTCGTAAGCGAAGATATATATGCGTTCAAAACGTCTGTGTCATCAGTTTGATGAGGACATTGAGTGTTTCATCCGAAGCTCATCCTTCGCGCGCTATTTCTCACCCACCCACATTCCTTCGACTCCTTCGCGCGCCCGCCCAACCTCCTCTGACAGCCTTATTCTGTAATTTCGTTTACAAATGAAAGGGCCCGCGAGCTACAACTTTGTACACCGGTACTCGCGTCTGCAAACGCTCGCAGTCCGCCGGCAGGTACCCCTCGGCGCTCCTTGAAAAGCTCGCGCGTGTTTCTGCAGTTCCCTTACGCCTCTTGGTTGCCGTCTCACACTCGCCTTCCCTCTCTCTCTCTCTCTCTCTCTCCCTCTCTCTCTCCCTCGCTAGGTTTCGCTCTTCCGAAGCAACTCCTCACTCCGCGTACCACGTATCTCGAGCCAATGCCGAAGCTTCGAGTTTCGACAAACCTCGTTTCCCGTTTCTCTCGCTGCGCTTGTTGGATTTATTCGACGCTATAATGGCGCGCCGGATCACGAAATGGGGAAAACGCATAGCGAAGTGTGGCATCAGTTGGATGCAGCTCACGCTTGCGAATTCCGTTATAAAGGTATACGTGTACATATTGGTGCGCGCGGGTGTGCGCGAGAGCTCCGTACGATGTCGATCTGCATTTTATTGGCTCTTCGCGAATTTTACGCGGTTCGGATGAGACGCTTGCCAGCCAACGGGATTTTGATGAATAATAACGACAAAGCCTCTGACCCAATTTCGGTTTAATCGGCGAATCAATTTTTTCCCCTCCTTCTTTTCCTTTCGGCGAAAATTTTCATCGGAGGAGATAGTCCAGAGCGCAAACCTCGAGCAATGCGAGATGCCCCGCACGTTCGGCACGGTATTTTAATTCGTCGGGAATGTTGGCCGACCGCCAAACGCCCGCAGAGATTTCTTAATACCCACCGCAAATGCCCAGCGTCTGGTGGCCCTTACACTGCACACAGTCGCCAGAGGGCCGCGATGGTAAATGAGTCGTAAGAGGACCCGCGCGTACCTCGACATTCGTTTTCCCGGCATTTTCTCGGCTCTTTTCCTCGCATACAAATAACCCACTCAGGGAAAGTACGAAAAGAAGGTCGGGGACTAGCACGTTCCACGAGAATACGAATTTTACTGTAGGAAGCCGAATTCAGCGGCTAAAGGGCGTAGGATGGAAATATCGAGTATACGTGTTATGTGGTGAGGGTTCGAGAAGGTGGCGAGGATGGGAGAGCATTATCCCGAAGGAAAATACGGGAGAATTCCGTAGGGTCTCGCACCTTGGCAGGGGTCGCTCGCGACACCCTCGCCTTTCGCCGTTTACCGATGTAGCAAATGTATCGGGCGGACACATAGATAGACACACGGAGATATTCGTGGCATCCTTTTCGAGATTTTCCAAAAAGGCTCCTTTGCAACCCTCCTATTTCTGTCTAATATCAGTCCTCTGGCACCCTCGCGAGGCAGTCGAAAACCTGCCTCGCCTCTCGTCTTTCGCCCGGATTCGTCGTCTCGCTTGCTCCCCGGGAACCCTTCTTCGTTCGCTCTCATCCGCAATTTCTCTCTCTCTCTCTCTCACTCTCTCTCTCACTCTCCCTCACTTTCTGTCGTCGAGGCCGGGCTTTTGTCTCGGCGTATATACGCCGCGCATTGATTTCCGCGGGGCCAACTTCGCTTCGTTGCCGGCGTCGTTAAATTATAATCGCGAAACACCCGGGCGTTGAAGTTGCAGACAAAGCCAACGAGAGGACCCAGGCAGCAGGTTAGAAAGTGGAGGTCGGCTTTCCGCGAACGCGCAGACTGCTCCGGGTGTGTATGGGAAGAAGAAGAAGGGAGGCGAAACGCGAACTGCCAGTGGGGTGAGCCCAGGATATGCGAGGACGCGACGAGCAACTTTGCCGAAACGAGCGCGAGTGTACGACGTTGATTCTCGATGAGGAGGACCTCAAAGTCGGATTCGCGTTCGACGTCGCGAGAGACTCGTTTTTGTAATGGAGCCAGCTTTCGCGAAGCTTCTTTTTCCGGCATAAGAATGATTCAGAATGCGATCTTTTCTGCGTTCAAATTTTAAAAATTAGCCCTCGACACAAGTAACAGGATGCGTAAAATTTATTCAGTCGATAATTCGACTTAAATTTGACCTGCAAGTGAGGAGCTACTTGAGTAAATGAAAAATTAATAAAACTGGATAATGAATGGTTGGTTAAATTTTATGGATATTATACATTCGGTATAGATGAAATGACAGAAATTCATTTTTTACGCTGAAATTAACATATAATTTGAGGTAAATTGTTTTCTTGGATCGTTCTTCTTCCGTTTCATTTAAAATTCAAGCAGTGTTTCAGAATTATTTCCTCTCTCGAGTTATAGAGCGTACAAGGGCACTCAAGTCCCGGTATTTCGGGTAGAGAAAACGCCGAAGCGAAAGATAGAGCGAGGGAAAGGGGGAGAGAGGGAGAGAGTAAGGATGACGACGACGATGTTGGTACATCCCTTCGGAGATGCCAAGGGGGTGAGTTACCCCCATCTTTCTGTTTCTCCTTCTCGTTCTCTCGAGCGAAAGCAAGATGCCTTAAATAAATGAAACTTCTACCGCGGTGTGCAAGAACAGGCGGCACCGACATATAAATTCTCTCACTTCGTAATTTCAAACTCAAACAGCACCGGGTCCGACTCACCCCCTCGATCCACGTTTCGTCGTCGTCGTTTCTCTACCCCTACGCAGGGTGCGCGTGAGTAGCGCGCGAAATGGGGTGACTCGCGGCCGCCCACTCTCGCCATTCGAGTCGAAGAATGGCCGAGATTGCGAAGGAGAATCTCCCAAGGGTCGTAAGATCGTTTTTCGGTATTAAGCCGGCCCAATTGGGCGAGGGAAGGTTCGAGGGTGCCGAAATTCCTTTACTCGGGATCATAGCGAGAAAAAAGAATTTTGCGTTCTTATTGCGATCCGTCCAATACGGAAGGTAGTCAGGCGTAACAATAAGATGGTTGAATGAAAAGCGTCCTTCGGCGAAACCACAGCGCGAATGCTTACGCCGTATACTCCGAGCTCTCTTTCTCCCTCTTTACTTCGGACTCGGTATACTCTTCCGCGATGCCTCCGTCTCGCGCGAGCTCTCTCTCTCTCTCTCTCTCTCTCTAGCTCCTTCGCTCTTTCCGAGAAAGAGGGAGAGAGAGAGAGAGAGAGAGAGAGAGAGAGAGAGAGCGCGCGGCGTCGTTGCTATTTGCGCGATATCTCGCTCGTTGGGCGCCAGCTCAGCCAATGAAAGCGCGTGGAGGCGAGCTTTTACGGCGTTCTTACTGTGTGGCGGGGGCTACGTCGGGTACTGGGGGCCGCTGCCTCCGCAACGTTCTTATTGTTTCAGCCAGCCACCCCTCGGCTCCATCGGCCACCCCATACACCCTTCCTCCTACTGCCATCTCTTCTTCCCAACCACCCCCTCCTCCTCCTCCTCCTCCTCCTCTTCGCGAGCGCGCGCGCGGAAGAGAGATAGAGAGGAGGAGAGAGAATGAGAGAGACGAAACTAGAGAGCGAGTTCGCCTTCCTCCTTCCAGCCAGCTCTCTCGCGCGCGCTGTGCTTAGAATTTTAATGGACCGGCTTAGAAATTGTTGGCGGAATTAGATTTTAGAACGAGATTAGGCGGGGCTGCTCGAAATTACTGCAAGAAGCGTCGCACGCCCGCGCACCGTCCGATCTCTCTCTTTCTCGCCTTTCTCGCCCGCGTGCGTTAGACTCGGGGCTCCGGCAAGAATTTATGCCGTTGCGGAAAGAGCACCGGATCCCTCGTGAATCTCAGTTTGCGTCCAGCGTCGTTGTAGCGGGGCAAAGGGGCCGCTCGCTCTCTCGCTCTCTTTGAGTTTTACCGCCCTCCAGCTGGAACGACTGCTCCGGGGTTACCGGAGGAGCGCGAGCTTTTCGCACCGGTCGTTTCTCGTCTTGCGAGTTTCGGAGGGTGAATGGAAATAGGTAATAACGCGCTCTACGTCAATTACAGTCATACGGTAGCACAGATCGACATCTTTACCGATAAAAATTTTCTTCTCGTTTGTAATTTCGGTCGAAATTTCCATAACCGTCTTTGCAGCGAATCCCGCGGCGTGGGATCTGTAGAGAGCGTTCTTGGCAGCCTTAAGAAACGAGTTAATCGAGAATCATAAAGCCAGTTCCACGGGACAATCGAAAGTCTGGCAAACGAGCGACCATGCCCTAAAGGCGCTTCAAAACGTCTAACTGTAGCGAGCGAGAGAGACAAAGATAGAGAGAAAGGGAGCAAGCGAGACTGGGTGCGCGCACCTCCTTTGCGAACCTACGGGCAAATGCAGGTTTAAGGTTGCTTCACGTGCACAATTACCGGGCCACAGGATGGGCACGAGGGGTGCCGGCGGGAATGAAATTTCGTCTTGTGCATAGCGGGAGAGTAAGCAAAGTGTATGCACCCTCTCCGTTCCGCCTAGGGAATTGAGTTTTGCGGGAGAGAGAGAGAGCAATAGAGAGAAATAGAGAGGGAGGAGAGGACGAGATGATGCTGCAGGTATAGATGCCGAAGGAAGAAAGAGGAGCGAGAGGGTGGAGGGACGCATCGATACAGAGAGGCCTCTGTCTGGGTGGATGGGTTGGTGTAACACTGTTATTGCCAATAATGGCACGACTATGCACGACGCGCGTCTCGCCAGTTCGCCGAGAAATTGATTTCGAAAAAGAATCCGTCGCGTCCGCGAGACGCGAGACATCCAACAGTCCCAGCGCAACACGACTGCGTACTTTGACTTTGACGTAACGATTTCCTTTCTCGACTCTCGTTGATATAGATTTTCCGATGTTGGATAATTACCCGGAAAATTCTCAACTTATCCCCTACGTCCCACTTGAATATTTATACTCTCGTTTCAACTATAAATGTATCCGTAAGATAAATTATAGGTAAAACGTCATCCGTTAATCGATCCGCATTGATAATATCCCGAAAGATGTTCCGCGAAAGTATAGATTGCTTTTTCGAACGTTTCTGTCACATTCGCGATTCTAGAATTTGAATTTTACGAATGCATGAACGAACAGCTGCGCGCGTCTTCTCGCGCGCGTAACCAAGCGTTACTCGTTCGGCGAGGAGTTCGAAAGCACCTAATCCAGGGCCCGAAGTAAATCGAATGAAATCTCGAATTAAATACAGCCCTCCTCTGTATTCCGGGCACGGTGAAGGGGCGCAAGAAGGCGAGAAAGGAGGAGAGTGCCAAGTGCGAGGGGGGACCAAGGGGGTAGGTGAGCTGACTCGAGGCGAGACGAGGCGAAGCAAGGTTCCTTGTATTTAATTACCAACTCTAAGTCTCCAGCCGGGAATGAGGGAGCTCCGACCCGGGCGCACCTCTTCTTCTCCGCCATCCGACGACCCCAGAGCCCACCCCCCTTTTACGCCCGACCACCGCCTCCTGCTTTTGTCTTAAACGATTAACACAATGCATCGACCCTCTTCGCGCTGCTTTTCCGCGCTAAAAGTAAATTACGCGATTCCTCCCTGTAAAGTATTTCGGAGCGCTCTAAATTAGCAATTTGTAAGAATATATTATATCGTCCTTCTGGAAATATCGGAAGTTAAATCTTGGACAAGTTTGAGAATACTCCTGAAATAGTTTGATGTGTCAATGTGGTGATTTTTGTACAGAAATTCCCCCGTCGACTCGTCGTCTGGGTGGTTGAATCCCAAGTCAAAATTAGGCGGCACATCGAGTGACATCAAAGAGCTACGTATGGAGCAAAGAAGGCTTCCTGTCCCTTTTCATCCCTTAAATCCTGCCTGGTCGGTATTTGCCAGGACGACGCGGTCCCTCAACCCCCTCCTACGTATTCCGCACTCACACGAAAGCACTCGCTCTCGAGCTCGCTATCGAGCAGCCCCCCCCCCCACACTCGCCGGGACCCGGGGGTTTCTCGCGCAAATATCGCCTTTCATATTCCTTCGAAGGAGCAGAAAATCGTTACTCGTGCCTTTTGCGCGCGCGCTCGAGAAATACCCATGGTTGCGAGTCCGTCTCGCTCCTAGATCGCGCTCGGCGCATATCTGCCTCTCGTTTTATCTATCCCACCGGTGGAGGGAGCAGTAAGTAAGTAAAGTCTCTCCCTCCGTTCTCGTCTTCCTCTTTCCACTCTTCTCCTTCCGACTCCCACCCTACCGTCAGACTCGCCTCCCCGACTATCCTCCTCTTTCGTTCCTTCGAACCTACCTTCCCTCTCTTTTCCGCGTCCGTCGGAGCCCTCGAGCCCCACCTCACCTCTTCCGGTTCCTTCTCCATCTTTCTCTTCGCGATGTCTCTCTCTCGGACCATCTCTCGAGCTGCTTCAAACCGTACTCCTCCCCATCTCCCGATCTCACCCCCCACAACCCAACCATCGCTGCCGGGCACTATACGAGCCCCACTACCGCCCTCTCTCTCTCTCTCTCTCTCTCTCTCTCTCTCTCTCTGCCTCTCTTACTAGCTCGTTCCCCCACCTTTTCACGCGCACCAGCTTTTCTATTTCACTCACACGAATTCTCCCTCGCTCTTTCCCGCCTGCCTGAGAAACCCTCGGCGAGGTTGCAGAACCCCCGCTATTAAACCACCCTCTTCCGTCGCCCCCGGACCATCTAAGCGCGAACAAAGATGGCGGAAAACTAAACAACTAGGAGAGGGCGCAAGGAACTCGCCCTTTTATAGCAACGAAATTGACCCATGCCAGGCGCGACGACAACCACCCTACCCTGTGAGGCTCTTCGCTGTGCGTGATGGCCGATGGCACCGAGTCGAGAGCGAGGAAGGGATGCTTGTCGTTTCGTCAAGATGTATACATACACTGCACGAGAATCTTAAGAGCGACAGACACGCAAATTGGGATAACTCGCGAATAAATTATACCGCAATTTTAGAATTTAAAAATAAGAACAAAATAGCGTATACGCGATTTGACTTTTAACGATATAGTTACTCGCTAGACAGAAATTGAAATGAAAATCGTCCGAATAAAACTCCGTAAAAGAGGATAAAGTGTTAATAATAGCGCCAAACCGTTGTTTCAATGAATAGCTTTAATTTCGCGTTGTGAAAATGAGGAAGATTAACGAGCGCGTCTCGTTCTGTCGCTCTTAACCTCGGCGGTCTCGTCAAGAAGGGCCCGCTGGGCTTTCCTGAATAAATGATGTTTAATCTTCATATCAGAAAAGCGTGTGTAGCAGCCGGGCCCAAGCGCGGGGGTTCTCAGGTACCGGGGTTATATCGTACGTAGTATATATATGTATATATAGAAAGAGACTGGTATGTATAGACATATGGAGGAAAAGCAAGTGCGGAGGCAGATAGAGCGTAGAAAGAGAGAGAGACGAGCGTGGTGGAAGTGAGGTTAGGGGCGCCCAGGAAATTTCTAGAAACTTCAGGTTTAGCAATTAACGTCAGAAATTAACGACGCCCGCCTGCCTCGAGCGCAAAGCGCCGGAGAAATTAGTCTCGGAAATTCTCGTAAAATTTCTCGCTCGCTCGCGAGACTCACCGCCCCCCTTTCGGTCCCCCCGCGCGCGCTTTTGCTCGCTACCACCCCCTTCTCGTTTCCCCCCCGCACACACCGGGCGCAGCGTCGTCCTCCGCTACCGTGGCACTGCGCTCCGCGAAGGTAACATGGCGCCGCGGAAGGCAAAGCGAGCGGTAACTTTCCGGAAATTTTCATTAAGCCTGACAGTAATGACGTCATCAGTCAGTAGTCGTAGGGGCGACCTCATTTCGACTCGTTCCTTTCGATCCTCTCCCTCGACCTTTCCGCCACCGAACCAAACGGCGAATCGCGATTAACCGATGGCCTCTCGCGCCCTCTCGACGCGCACTGACTAACGACGCGGCTCGCGGCGTCATCGCTCTTTGGAAAATCGCTCGCGAATTTTCTCCACCTCGAGCTCCCGTCCAACTTCGAGTTCAATGCCGGACTCGGAGTATCGCACCGAGTGACGAGACCAAGCGAGGGTCCGTACGTTCGTCCAAAGAAGTTCGAAGAGAAAAACGGACGAGCGTAGAGATTCCGCGTTATTCATAACACAGAGAATTGCACATTTGCGTCGTTTGCTCTCTCCTCTTCCGCTCGGTCTCCCCCATTTCCCAGGATCGAATACTAAGTGCGGTCTAGTAAGGTATCTCGACGATGTTTTCTTAGGATGATCACGGCAAATGTTCCGTAGATTGAGTGTACAGAATTGTCGGTATTAATTTAGGTAGTGTGTAATTTGCCGATCGTAAATACAAACTCGCGCTGGATAGGGCGACTGTTCGAGTTAAAGCAGGATTAACGTCAAATGGGGAATGGACAGGGTAAATTCCGATTGAAAAACAATAATCGCATTGAAATCCGATTGTCGTATTGAGTCGTCACGCGGTACGAGCAATAATTAGTCTACAGGTCGATAGGAACTCGATTCTATTCGCTGCATGCTATTGCGACTCGTTCGAACGGATTCGACATACAAGTTTCTTGCTTCATTTTTCGTCTCGATATTTCGCTCGACTTCGTTCGATCCCGTCGTTATTATGTCTAGCTGCCACTCGACGAGACAGTTTACGCAGTTGGTTCCAGTTGAGAGAATCGATGGGCCCTGCTCGGGGGTCCTTTTCCGCTCGCATTCGGACTTATCTAGCAATGGCTTGCTCTCGCGCGCGCGGCTCCGAACGACATATCCGTTTTCCCAAGTAATCTCGCGACGCTTCGGGCGATTCTCAAACAATTCTATACATCTCGAGCGTCGTAGGTGGTGGCGGAAGGGGGTGCAACGGTGGCCCATGGAGTAGAATAGGTAACGTAGCTCGGAAGAAGAGATAGAGAGAGAGAGAGAGAGAGAGAGAGAGAGGGAGAGGGAGGAGGGGGAGGGGAAGGACGGGGAGAAAACGGGGATAGAAACGAGAAGAGAGTGAGGTGGAAGGTGGAGGGTAGGTGAAACAGACAATACACCTTCGCGGTGGGTGGCTTATCTAAGAGTCCATGGCGTAGCCCCGGGGGTGCAGTAATAACCGGGAGGGCGGGCTGATACCGGGCTAAGAAATGATAACGGCACTAGCAAGCCAGCCACCATTTTCGAGTTATATTGCCTCGAAAGCCGACGCTTGGAGAAGAGAAGGAGCGAAAGAGAGGGAGAGAGGGAGAGAGAGATGCCTTGCTCGATGCGTTACCATCTATACGTTTGCCTCTTGCAATACCCCCAACTTCCTCTCGATCTTCATCTTTTATCACATTCGTCTTTGTTGCTCACTTACTCGCTAAGTTCGTGCTCGAGAATGAACAATTGAAAAAATTGCATTTCTTTTTATAAAAAATTACTTTTGTATTATACCGAGCTCTTGGACGTCTAAAGGAGATCAAGGTGAAAATGGCTACTTTTTAGAAAATGGGTTACTCCTATTTCTAAATCTTGAAACGACAACGGCTTCGTATGTCGTAACGCAATCGCTGCCCAAGCTCAATGCTCGTTCGGAACGCTATCAGCTCATGGCCGCGCGCAAGTGGCGCACGCCCGCCTTACAACCAAAATCGTCGTCGTTACGATTCCCACGAGCCCCAAGGAGACACATCGGTCCCGATGTACCGCGTTTCGATTCCTTCCGGTGCTCGCGCCATGAATTTTCCCGCGGCACTATCGAGAGCCGCTAAGATCGCACTTAGAGATATCGCGAACATCGCGCCGCAAAATTTGTTGTTATTGCTCGCGTTTGAGCAACTAAGAAATACTCGCTGCTACTCCGAATACCGAAAACCGATTCCGAATCGAGCATTGCGGAACAGTGTTATTCTTACATATCGAACAAAAACAGAAACCGAGACGTCAAAGATTGAGATTTTTTGTGTTTACGGTATAACTTACCAATCGGGCGAAGGAAAATTGAGAAAGAGATAGCAGGGGTGGTCCATCCCCGCTAGGGGCAGTACGGACGGACAAAGCCGCAACGTGACCAATCTCGTCTGTGTTGAACTGCGGTTTGAACGAATGTTTTGCATTTTACTCCCGCAGGCTAATTTATGTGGGAGAGACGCCACCCTCGTTTCACACCCTCTTGCCAGTTTGGTCGAGCGTTTTATTTTCACTTAACCCGCATAGAAGACTCCCAAACGCGATACAGGTCTTTTACTCTCCTTTGAATTTTATTCGCTCTTTATCAACCACTTCGATACCACTCCCGGTTACAATAGTTTCACAGTTGTCGTCTTCTATGGAAGAAAATTCGAATCGATTCGATGACGATATATAGACGAAAAAAAAATGAATTCAATTGTCTCGAAAGGACAACATGGGATGACTCCACTCCGCTAAATAGAATCGTCGAGTTGACGATTAAAAAGAGTGTCAGCGCGGAATTCGTAGCGGCCAGATTCACGTGGGTGAATTTAATATGAGATTCAGTGGCGCGGCGTGCGCACGGGCCTCCATGGGTACGGGTGTATATTTAGCACAAAAAGCCTCTAATTTTCCAACGAGGGTGTAAAAACGGGGTTGGCACCCGGGTAGGTATACGCAGCGAGCAGCTTGTTGGGTCTATAAAACGCCGCTTAGCTTTTTTACCTTCCTACCCGTCTCTCTTGCCCGGGGGTGGTTTTAACCCCGTTAAGCTGTTTCCCGTCTTTACCCGTCCTCTTTCTTCGCTCCTTTTTTTCGCTTCTCTCTCTCCCTCCTTCTCTCTCTACCATGCCTGCAAATTGACCGCCGACGCTCCTTCCCAACCCCACGGCACACGATCCGCGTTACACGCGAATATACTCAACTGCTTCTTTACTCCTTCTTTTTCCCCCGTTCTTTTTCCCCTCTCATTCCACAAACGTTATCGTTTTTCCCTCTCGCCTATCCACTTTGCCGTACCGCTCGCCGCAATTGCTCCGACCCAGATTCGCTTTTCCACCGAGATTTTCTTTACCATGGTAATTAGCGAGAGCCACTACCCCTTCTCTCTATACACGTGCATTTCTCGTTACGAAAATTTCGTTACTCTCTCTCTCAGGCTATTCATTTGAAAAACGTAAACGAGGTAATTATCGCGTACGATCAATTTCCTCCAATTTCCGTATAATTATCGATTGGAAAAAAAATAGAAGAATTTTGGAAAAATCTTGGGCGTGGAAGTCGGAGAGCGAAGGAACGAAAAGGAACGAGGGACAGTCTGGAAGGGATCGGTACTCGAATCTGTCCCTAACGTAGTTTCCAGTTGAAACGCAGATCTGGTGTTGCCCTAACTCGGCCGACGAAACTCAGAAATCTAATGCCGGGAGGACACACGGGCCGCGCCAACCCCGACGTTAACTTTTAATGCAAGGGATTAGTGCCGCGGGTGCACGCGAGAGCGGAGAGGGAACTGCTTTCCAACCCGATGTTCCGCTCACCCCCTCTTCGTCGAGCCTTTAGCCGCGGTCCGAACTTTGCGCTAATTTGTTCGTCTATTAATCTCGTACTTGCCCCTCGACTCCGCGGTATGCAAAAGAACGCGGTCCCGTGATCTCTCGTACGAAGAAAACGTACCTCCGTGATAAATTGCTAGCACTGCAGCTCCGACAAATTACACCCGGATTGATGCACGAAGAACAAAGAATTGCTTTATTGAATATAAAAGAGAGGACTTGGCGAGCGGGCTCCAAGTGTGACCTCTAATAAATATTCGCGAGTCACGTTGTCGGAAATTCTTGAGAGTGAAAAATGAAGGGCGATAGTTATCCTCTGGCTCCTTCAGCGCGATATTAATTTTGCGCGTTTGTCTAAGGAGTCGCTTGTCATTGTAAGCGAATATCCTAGCGCGCTAGTGGCGACGAGAGAGGGAGAGAGAGAGAGAGAGAGAGAACTAGACAAGCAGGCATTAATCAACTTAATGTTTTTCGACTTCGGTTTCTCGTATCATTCGGTCGAAACTAGAAAATTTTCAGAAAATTGCCAACATTTTTCACGCACACGAGATTCTCTGGCTAATTGCTTCGACAGTTCGATCTAATTCCTCTCCATCCGATACATAATAATGAACTTCCAAGCGCTAGAATTTTCTCGGTATCGCGTACATGTATCTGTCTAGGCGAAATCGAGAGAACATTAATTTTAGAATGTAAATCGTTTTTCAGATTGACAACGAGCATCGGCTGAACGGACAGGTTGAATAATGACTTGACGACTCCCGCCCGTCGACCGTGAACCGCCATCTTGCCTCGGCTCTCTCGCTACTTATAATTATTGATGTGGCCCGAACTTTATATAAACTCGCAACTCGTCTCCCTCGCATGGTCGGTTCGCCACCAACATCCAGCAGCGGAGAAGGCGGCGGAGAAGGCAGCGGCATCAGCAGCCTCAACCATCTCTATGGAG
>NCVS01000385.1:236629-257342 GCA_003055095.1 Goniozus legneri
GTCCGAATTCGCATTCCGACACCCGATCCCACCCGACACTCGCTCTTTGTATCTTTCTCTCTTTCTATAAACTGTCACCGCTCGAGTTAGAGCACCGTCACGTGGCACTGCTCGGTGATAATTTTACTCCCTGAACGATCTTTCTAGAATTGCATACTATACATACACAAAGTGAGGAACGAAATTAAAAGAGCAATATGTATTAACCGAAAAAGCTGAATTAACGATTATTACTCTTTTTTCACATTCATTGGAAAATAAACAGTAACGAAGGAAAAAATGTATTTTGCAAAGGACGGAAAGAGTTAGAAACACGGCGTACAGTTCTCTTCGGTCACGTACGTAAATAAAATCTTGCGACGGAGATTGGTTTCGAATTTACTTTCGGGTTTGGCGCGAACGAAACGAAAGTCAATACGAGAGCCCCGGATAGAGCGTACATATACTCATGCATATGTGAATGCACGTATGTAGAAGTACGCGAGGCTTAGGCTCGTGGAAAATGCGGGATTTCAATTTGTTGGAGTTCCGAGACGGTGTGCGGTGCAAGAGAGCGTTCTCTCTTCCTCTTTCTCTTGCTCTCGCGTGTACGTAAACGGTGTACGCCGGGGCGCCATAGTTCGGTGGCCCCACCCCTGGCGCGCGCCAGTTGCCGACGGGGGTTGCGAATGATATAGGGGTGGTCGGGCGCCATTTTGAATTAGCCGTGCTTAGGAAGCGAGCGAGAGGGGTGGAGAGTAGCGTAGACGCGAATAGGAGCGAGAACGCCAGACGCGGGAGTAGGAAAGTCGGGATAGGGCTGGTGGTAAGGGGGAGGGGGGTGGAAATTTTTACGGGCGCGCTTAGCAATGGTTGCCGGCTCGACGAGCTCCTCATCCCTCGCGAATTTACTCCGCAGAACGAACTTTTGCCGTCTAAACAACCCTCGCGGGCGAATTTCTAACTTTGCGAAACAATTTTTGACCTCCTCCGTGGAACCCGTTATTTAATTACTTCACGCAGAGCCTCCGTCTGCGAGAGCGTGCTTCGGAAATTCATTAACGAAACGCCGAGAAGGCGAGTGTACTTCAAAGTGGTTGCAACGCGCGGAAAAATCGCAAGCTGAATGCTCGTCGGTTCGCGCGTCTCGCAACCTGTCTAAATGGCACGAACGTGTGGATCAATGAGAAACCAAAATTCATTATTCGTTGTACTAATTATGAATGTCGTCTTCCTCTTGTCGAATTCCTTATATCAGAATTTTATTTCCAACCATTCCATAATTAAAAAAATTATTACTCAAAGTTACAATTTAATAGTATAATATTTTAATGGAAAAAATTGTTCAATATTTATATCTTCAGAACGTCGATAATCGAGTACGAAAATTTTATCACAAATATATCCAACTTCTCTTGCCACTCAGTTCATTCTCCTTACGGTAGATGGCACTGGAGGTCGCTTCTAGGTGAGCCGATAAGGTAAATTTCTGACGTTATGTTGTAGAACCTTTAAACATCCGGAAAAACGAAAAACATTCTTTACCATGTTTATAATTGTAATGCGAAAGAAAGTATGTTTATATACGTTCTTTGAAAAATGACATAAGAACATCAGCAATATAAATTAACGAAAACAATACGACTAATACAGCAGCTACCACGAGAGCGATGTATCAAGCTGGTGGTAAACTGGCCTTAAATTTTCCTGGTTTAAGCAGGGTGGCTCCGCGGAAAAATCTATGACCCGGCTTAGGACGGTGTTTCTAATTGCGAGTGTGCACTGTCTCGTTGTGTAGACCGGATATACCGAACCGCCGTTAAAGTAAGTCTTGGGCGGTATAATGTTTCGCGCGAGAATAAAAAGGTCGAAAAAAGAAAGCGGAGAGAGCGCGAGAGGTTGAGAAAGGAGAAGAGAGAGTGGCGAGAAGGTATATACGAGGGTACTTACGCGATTGCAACCCTCTTGCCGGGTGCAAACGACGGAACGAGCGGCAGACGAATCGTAATACTGCTAATTGTATCGGAAACGGCAAGACATTTATCTTCTGAAAAACCATTAGCCGTAATTACATCGAAGCGAATAATTACGTATCTTGATCGTCGATCGAGCACTCGCAGAATAGACGCGAGTTAGGTTCTGATGAAGAGAAAAGAATGAAGGCGAAAGAAACGAAAATTGGAAATTAATAGAGAGCGGGAATACCGTAGAACGGGGTTTGACGTCAAGAGGGGGAAGGCAGGACCGATGAAATTTACAATTTGCCCAAAGTTCCCCCCTGGCGAGGAGGCGATAATGGGCCTCCTATCCTCCCACGAGTTGCTTTGGATCTATCCCAGTTCCTTTTTAAGTTTTAAATAGTTTCGCACGAGTTTTAATTAGGAAATTCATCCCGCCGCTCGCCGGTATTACGCTCGACCGGCTCTTCGCGCTCGTGGAACGGGACAAAACTAACCTCGAGCCCTTAGAAAAAAAAACGTATTAACGTCTTTTTCCGACGTACGAATTCCGTTGCACGCGTTGTTGGCCGCGCTAGTTCGTCAGAGGCAAGAATCGCGCGTATTTCACCGACCTGGACAATTCGCTATCGCCGGTAACTGTCCGAGTCTAGTTGCACGGGGAAAAGAAAAATCATAATTTTAAACGTTTTATTGTAGCGAGAGACTGATAAAAACTTGTAGCGCACTTTAATGGGTAAAGTTTTGCTGCGCTCGGAACGAGGGTGAGAGCGAGAGAGAGAGAGAGAGAGAGAGGGTAGCGTTTGGGAACGGAAGGGAGGAGAAGAGGGGTCTTAGGACGGTATTACAGAGTACACATTTATAAGAATGTAACGGTAATGAGTTTTTCTCTTCTCGCGATAGAAGGTCGAGCGCGGAAAGTTCTTGCGCGAGAAAGGAAGAGAGAGAGAGAGAGAGAGGGTAGGGATGAAATAGGGGTAGAATAGGGGTATATAAGTAAGCAGCTTCCTCATTGTATTCCGGTGGCCGGTAGCATCGATCGTCGTACTTTTTGCTTTTCCCTCCCTTCTCCATCCCCTTCTCCGTCAGCCCGTCTCACTCTTTTCGTATCGATACAGCCGACGGAGAGGAGCGCGATACCCCTCACTCCGGTCCGTATCTCTCCTCGCTCCAACGCCGGCCGGTAGCCTCCCCTCCAGCAACCCCATTCGCCGTTTATTTTATTCTTATCTGAAATACCGAGCGGGCGAGACGGGAGTGGGTAGACGGGATGGCTCTTTCTTCGAAATTTTCCTTTTCTCGTTTCTTCTCTGTTTCACCTTCTGCTCGAGTACCGAGAGGCTTTCCTGGCCCTTTCCACTCTAGACTACGATTCTACCCCATCTCCGCACCGCTCGGATATGCTGTATAGTTCTCGCAAATTGAAGAGAGCAAAAAAGCAGAAAATAAATCGTCGAAGAGATTTTTTTTCGAGATAGTCGATTACGTGCGTAAGAGAGTAAAAAATGCGTTTGATTGAAGATTCCGTACGAGGAGTAAAGGAAAAAATTCGCGTTTTCGATTCGGAGAGTCAAGTTTGAGGTCTGGTGGATTTTTAGTGGCCATTCGTCGCTCACCGCCTTCTTTTTTACGAGCGGATCTCAACCAGGCCGGCGTTACCGCGATCGGGCGAGCCCTTGCGCGACTTTTACGAGAACGAAGCGCAGAGGCCACTCTTTATCGTCCTCCCTCTCGAGTCTCCGCGCGCACCTTTCCTTGCACTTTTCAGCAGGGCGTAAAGAGCCAACGACACTTAAAACCAACGAGTTTTTAGTGTCCTGGGCATGGGACCGACTATTACGGCCGCTTTAATTAAAAATCGTCGATTTTCATTGCGAGCGGCCGTGAAGAAACATTTGGAAGGAGAAGCAAATCTTATTTTCTGAATTTTACGCTTGTATAACTACGAGTTCGATATGTGTGCGTTTCGCGTGGTCAGTGTCGAATAAAAATTGGTTCGAATAGATTTGTTCTCGCGCGATTAACGAGGAAAACGATCCGAAAAAAGAAGAGGCCAATGAGGTAACTCTGTCCGAGGTCCGTAAACCCGTTTTACGAGCCACGAGCGTTCAACCCCAACAGAATCACGTGCTTCAACCCCTCTCCTGTACTCCCTTTGCCCCACTAACCTTCGAAGGAAGGATTTACCGGCCGCTTTGAAAATTTTATCGTCGCGTGCGCGCCTCTCTCGCTCCCGGGCTCTGTAATTTCGTTCGCGAGTGAAATTTTCCAAAATTCGTCTATAAAAAGGGAGGGAAATTTTCTTTCCTCCGGCGTATCGCGAGACGCAATCAAAAAGCGCAACAAAAGAAAAAGATAAGCCGATCTAGCGCGCGGGTCGAGAAGTTATAGCGGCGAGCGCGAAACGACTTAAAAACAAAGGGTCTTAAATTTATGGTATAATCAAAAAGTCGCCTTTATTATTTTCCCGCGCCGAGGCCGCCTGCGCAACGCCATCTTTTGTTGTTCCACCCCTCTGCCTTGCCTTACGACGCAATAATTTATCCTCCTTCGCGACTATTATCCTTCGCCGGAAGGATTATCAGACACCCGATGATACCATTGACGGCTTATATTCACTTCGAAGTCTGATTAAATCATTTTTCCGCCAGTTATACGAATTTCGCGCTGTAAATTTCGCACCGTCCTGACGTTTTATCGCAAACGATGTAGAGTCAGGCGCGATGATTTCGACGGGCTCAATGACGATGGCGTCGATCGTTGCGGATAATCGAAAAGCCAAGCGACGGGAAAATTGCGATCGGTTAGGGTAGCAAGTCGTCCGTGAAAATTGAAAAACTATTTCGATCGGTAATGAGGGGTGAGAGGGGGGAGAGTGGGTCGGATCGCCACGGAACGCGCGGCATTAATGTACCGACAACGATCCATCTAACCCGAACGCAATGATCGATTCCATTTACCCATCAATTTGTTCGCTGCGAATATTCGAAAAGTGGTTTACAATAGCACGCAGGAATTGCAATAACCGAAGGGATCGTAGTTTTCTTTACTTTTTGTTATCGTTACTACCCTCTCGTTTAAATAAACAAATTCATACGCACTTAAAACGGAATGTGCGATCACAATGCGAGGATCAACGGACACTGGTGGGACGACAATAGGACATCTGTCCGAGATGCTACCCTTTGGAAATTTTTAAATCGCGCGCAAGGGGTGGTCAGGGGCTGATTACCATACCGGTCAAACACGTGGAGCGCGAGCCCGTATAAGTATCTGGCGCTAAGCACTCGCACGCGACCTCGACAGTCAAAAATCGCACGTCTTCGCAAAAGGTTCCTCGTATCGTGTTCTCGTCGACGGAGTGGAAAAATTTATCCTCTATCGTGTATGAAAAACGACGCGTATTCGCTGATTTTGTTACGAGTCGAGTGAACATTCTGCAATGAATTAAAATTTATAACGAGTCTAGGATCGCCGAGTTCTCGCGTTGCATAAATTATTCCACGACCCAGTACCTTCAAACGTATCCGGTTGCTCGGTTTGCGTTTGTAATTTCGTGGAAACGAAATGTACACATACATCCTTTAAATTAAATACTCATTCTCGAATGTTTAATCGGGAGTAGGATCTCTTTTTTTTGGAACAATGTTTTTATTTCGAGTACATTTATAACATAATATAATTCATTTGTCGTGTTCCAAGAAGACCGCTCTTCCGAAAAATAAAATCCAAATTGGCTGACACGGGTACCGTTTTATTTTCAACTCCACATTTTCCCAAAATGCGAAATAATCTCGAGTGAACTTTATCAACCGACGTGAATCTAGATATACATATATATAAATATATTATGTGTACGTATACGAAGTACCCGATAAACTTTTAATTAAATCACGCGCGATATAAAACTAATTAATGAGTTGTATTGGCGTCGAGGTGGGAAAAAGGGGGCGAAAGTTGCCGTGACACGAACGAAACGGAATAAGAATGTTAATGCATGCTTGTGCTGTGTGCGTGTATGAGATATTCGTGGCGTAAACGGTAAATCACGAGAGCCGTATCGTCATGGCATGTAACGACCTGACGTCACGAATATCCAATCGACCATCCAAAATAAGGTTTTTTTATTTTTCGAAATTCCTTTTTTCTGCGAATGTGGTATAATTGAAAATATAAGAGTTAAAAGTGAATGAAGGATGTTAGATGAATGTTTAGATGATATTCTTAGAAAATTTTTCGCTCGTAAAAGCAGTTGCTGTACTAGGTAGATGAAAAGTAATGGCTCGCACGTTGCGGAATTAGCTATCCTTCGACGAGCACTGAATTCTGCGATTTTTTTTCTCCTTTTTTCGTCTGATCGCGCGTCTAGCCACGAAAATCCGAATCGGGAGTCAAAAGAAACCGCTGAAAGGTTCACCCGATCGTATGCGAAACGATACGAATGCTGCATTGGTTTTGAATAATATTCTTCGGTCAGGAAAAAGGATAGCGCGTACGTACATCACTCGGTAGATGCTCGCGAATTTCTTTAGACGGTCGAGTTTTTGAATCGGCGAAGCATATGCCAAGGTAGACGTATAAACGTTAGGGAAAAGTGGAAGAAAAGAGGGTGAAAAATAAGAGGGACCGACGATTCCTCACGCGCTCCTTTCACTCTCCCTCCCATGCCCGTATTCTTCTTTTGACTCTCAACACGCGCTGCTCTTTCCTTTTTCTTCTCTTCCTTCCTAAATTCGGCTTTCTTGACGAGCCAATAAAAGCAAATTTCTACGCGTAACTTGAGCTACAAACATAACAGAATTCCTACGATGTTGTTTAAACGATGTACCATATACAACAATATTTTTGTGAATTGAAATTTTGTACTTTAATTTTATACTATTTTAATGTTATTTAACATTTCAAAATAAATAATATATTGAATAAAATTTAGCTAAAAAACATTACTGGATCATTTATTGACTCATTCGGTATACGCAGCCATGTTTTCGTCAAGGCCAACTGCCACCCCAAGCAGGGAAAAGAAAAAGCGAATGGTGGACCTCGGGATTGGTGGGAGTCGACAATGAAAAAAGTACGGCCATCTTTAATTACGTGCGTCTCTGTTCCATCCCCCGCTTAAAGAGACCCTCAAGGCGGTCCGGCTCCTCGAGGGTGAAGAATAAAGAAGAGGCGTCGCAACGGTCGATGAATCTTCGTTTCTGCTGCTATATTGCAAAAACGCTTGATCCGTGCCGGATTTCGTCGCATCGATGGAATTTCATCGCGAAACGATTTGTCCAATTTAAATATTATCAGCATTACATGGCATTTCTGCGTATTATTTATTTTTATTGCGTACAATGTCATATTTAGTCGTTAATTTAAATGACTTTATTATTGCGTAATTTGTAGTTCGAATTTACGGTTACCGATACCGAAAGATCCACCACATGGTTGCCTCGTTAAAGATTTGCAATCGATAAACTGTCTAGACTGTTATCGTAATTACTGTACACCCGTGAAACATAAGCGTAATGCGGTTTTAAATTCGAGATTGTCCGTTTCACATCTATATATAAATACAACAAGCCAAACATCGGTTAATTATATTTATTAGTAGCTAATTCGAGAAACGTCATCCGATGAATTTGCATTATCATCGATTATAATTCGCATCCCGTGATAAATCTTCATTCGTTGTTTTTCATCATTTATCGCACTCGCCATTAGCGTGTATATTGAACGAGTAGCGGGTAACGCGGACGGTGCTGCTACCTCTCGGTGCGAATTTCTATCACCGACTACTTTGGATATTACCGACTACGTGGATTGCATAAAAAATAAACTAGGAAATTATCAGCAAATTGAAACATTCAAGATGTTTTAAACTTTTCATAAAACGTTGTCTTTGAGAACATATATTGAAAAAGATAAGACCTAAAATATTATTTTATCGTACGTCGATTACATCTAACGTAAGTCACCCGTCGGCAAATTCCTGTAACCTTCGACGCAAGGTATCGTCGCGGACCGATAATTCGTGTTTTATTAATTATACGAGATATCGCGAAAGCGAAATTTATCGCAAAATTTTCCCGTTTGATGTAAAAAGTATCGAAATGTCCATAACAACGATTGACCTATTGACTCTGATCGCAACGGTCGCTCTCACACGAGCTCGCGCTCTCGATATTCTTGTTGCCCGCGGTTGCCAATTAGCAGCACAATCGTTCCCGGGGAGATAAAAAGCTCTCGATAAATCAACACGCGCCATAAAAATTTCCGTCTGCCGATTTACAATTGGAATAAAAAGAAATGCGCGAACGAAAAAAACATATTTTTTTGAAAATCACATTGCATCGTTACGTTCCACGGGATACACGACGCTGTGATGGTTGGGTGAGAAAAACCCGCAGGAGTTATCGTTATCCGATAACTCGGGAATGAGCGAAATCGAAAGCCCGTGCGCTCGCGTCATACGCGAAAATGCAAGATAAGCGCGGCGAGCTCTCGAGCTGCATTCGAACGATGGTAATAAAACGAGGACTGATAACGGTATGGCTGCGTTTTCCAGCAGTCGAATTATCGCGATCGCGGTTATCGCGCTTGACGAGCGACGGCGGCTCGATTCGAGTACACGCGTAACGCGAAGAAAAACGAAAAGAGACCGAGGGAAACGATCACGCGTAATTATCTGGACGCTACGTTACTTCTCATTTGGTTACGCGTTACGTGATTTTCGTTACGCACCTCGCTCAACTTATGAAGCATTTTGCAAAATTGGTGCGTTATCCACTCTTTATGGACAATTATCAATTAAAAATATTTTTTTCGCAAACCTTCATTTTCAATTTCTCAGGAATATCGGTCGCTTTCGCTCGTTGGAAATCACAAAATGGTACGTATTATGAACATGAAGTACACAAAAAAATGTGAAGTTAATTTATTCGTAAAAAAATAATAGAATGAACAACCTGTACTCTCCCTCTCCTTCTCTCTCTTCTCTCTTTCATTCCCACCCGAGCACTCTCCGTCCTCTTCCGCATTGGGCATTATCGCCCCGGACCGATAAGGCGAATTTTTTTCCCTCGACCGAGAAAGAGGTTACGTCAATGAGACAATATGAGTCTCTTCTCGTTCGCCGAGTGCACTTTACGGAATCGCGGTCGAATTCGGTGCGCGACGCGACAACCGCGAAGCAAACGTGCAATAGTATATCGAACGTGATCGATAACCTCAAACTTAACCCAAATCGCGAGAATCAATTGGGCCGAGTAGGTTATGCGTGCGATTTTGTGTACATCCATGAAATCAGATCGCGCGAAATCGAAACGCTGCCGGCGGCCATTTTCCGCTCTAGGACATTATGCACTTCTTACACAGGCTGGTGAGTCTAATATCTAATTTCCAAACTTTCCAGTTCGGAATGCCCGGGTTGAATTAAATTTTGTCATTCTCGACTACTCTCTAAAATTTTCATTTCGCTGATTCTTTTAACAGAATACTGTACAGCCGCAGTGAAAACAATTCAAAGTGACACTGTAAATTAGTAAAAGTATGGCTAACTATTTAATTGCATAACTGTGTATGATTTTGTTTATTACTATTACTATTATTTAATCAACCTCAACTACTCGTTCTATTTAATACCATGAATAATTTTATATTCACCTCTGTTCGTGTATTAGTAAAAGCTTTACGAGAAGTTTGCGATTGATTTGATACTGTGCAATTGCTCTATTTTCTTTCTCCGGCGGGTTTGTTAACGAACGAACAAAAGTAGAGCAAAAACAAGGGTCGAATTTTTATCGTGATCGCTAGAAACTTGAAATTCACGATTACTCATACCAAGATTTCAAGATAAGATTTTGAGACTAGTACGATTATTCCCAGGAAAAAATATTTTTAAGTCTGCATATACCTTCGTCGTCTAGTGACCATGACTCACGATGAAAATTTTTCCTTCTCGTTCGTCCCGATCATTGTCGTACAACGATTAACATATCGTTAGAGCTGAAACCCCACGTTTATCGATAAATTATTGCAACTTGCCGCGAATGAATTTCCCCGTGACGCAAGCGACTATTGGCAATTTTTCCCTCCAAATTGGCGGGTAATGCTGTTCTTGTTTAATTTTGTCAGTTCGAAACTACAAAACGCACGGCGAAGAATTTCGAAACGATATGTCGTCTAGATTAAAATCGAAATTTCCGTATGAAAAACACGCCGGTTGAGTAATGCTGAATGAAATTAATGGTCTCGTATGGTCGTATAAAGCACTCGCGGTGTAACCTTGAAAACTCCGCTGGTCAAAAATAATGAAGAGAATACACGGCATTAGCGCGAATGTTATTCATTTATGAAAATCGAGAAGTCGTATAAATTTCACATAGTGTGTTTTGCATCTTCGCGACGAGGCATACCTGCGGGCGTGTCTTATAAGAGCAAAAGTGCATGAGAAATTTTAGTATAATAAACAATGCGATATTTCGATGCCGGATTCGAAAATGTCATCGTTACTGCGCCGAATCTCTCCTTCGCACGCGAAACGCCCTCGAGTAATTGGGCGTTGCGTGTGCGTACGTTATGGACGTACAATTCAACATTAGATAACATCGCGATGATCGTGTCGCATAATAGTACACATTTACATAGAATTTCACTAGCACATGGAAAATAATCTTCTCCCCAGAGCCCGCGGCGAACGATAAAATTACGCTGATTGCTATTTTGCGCGAATTACAATCGCCGGCGTAATCTTCAACGTCGTTACTCTTGTAATTATGTAAATAAAATCGGATCAGGACGAACCGAAGAAGCCAAGGAAGTCAACGAGCAGAGAGCGCGAAAGATCCTTCGCGAGTGAGTTTAATGCGCGTCCTTTAATCGCAATTATTTCGCAATTATACGCACGCTCAAGGTTAACGTATGATTTGCGGATAAGTCAACGAGAGCTCGACTTCCGCGTTTCGATATGATCTCCGCGTCTTTTGAATTTCTAACACGCTATAAAGATATTTCAGCGAAGATTTCGTAAACTAGCCGGCCAGCGGTCAAATCCAGTTACCAAATTCAAGTTTTTTTTTTCGGAGTGGAAATAGGTGGAAGCGGAGTGGGAAGATCACGAATTTTGTTTAGATCGCTCGACACCTACTTTCGGTCAGTCGAGGCTCGTTGTTTTCATTGTGTGTTTCGCCGAGTGATGCCGAGACGTACTCGTTTATTTATCGAGAGGAGAGGGAAATATGAAAATCGGTGGGAACAGGAGTCGAGTAAGGTGCGAAATTTGACGCAGAGGGACCGTCGAGCCGTGAGTAAACTCGATTGGATTTTATCGACTTGGCTGTAGAGTGTGCCCATTTAACGCTCGACTAATGATCGGCGAACGCGGAAGAGCGCAGTTAGCGCGCGCTGACTAATAAGCCGATATAAGCGATTCGCCGTCGGGGCACGTTCGATACCGCAAAACAATAACGCGCCGACATCTTCAGTCCATTAATAGCGATTAATCGACAAAAATTACAAGCGACGAATTGTTCGGCGAAATTCTCACTTCCGTCTCTCCCCGAGCGCCGATCGCATACCGCGCGACGCAGCGAAAATTCGAAACGGGTTGTTCACCTCCGCGCGAAAAACGAAACCTCGACAATTATCGCTTTTTAGCCTCTCGCAGAGTGGATTGGCAACGTCGTGAGTTTTCCTGCTCCGGACTGTTATTCGAACTCTGCTTTTCTCTTTGTGCAGTAAAAAGATTGGTTTTACGAGTGAAGATGTAGAAAAATACTCGAGCGAGGAATATTTGCAGGGCCCGCGTGTAACAGGAAGGACGATGGAGGAAGGTGTCCGAAACAGGTTCGACCTGTCGAAGGACTAAAAAGAAGGAAGATCGTAGGGGGGAGTAAGGGAGGATGAGAGAGATAGAGACGAACAGAGAGAGAGAGAGAGAGAGAGAGAGAGAGAGAGAAGCGAGAATACGAAATGTAAAAAAATACGCGGGAGAGGAGGAGGGCGCGACCCCGAGGAATAGTAGCGGCGCTGCGTTTCGAGGAGCTCGCCGAGTCGCGGCTCACACGCTCGCCAAACGCCAAGTGTAACGCGCGCAACCAACCACGCACACACGGGGGACTCACGAGCGCGCAAAGTTTTCAAACTGTGCGATTCGTCTCCTCTGGATTCCGTCGATCGCGAGATTTTCGATTCTCCGCCAAAATAGTCGCGATCGATCGAGTGCGCCGATTTTCTCATTTTCGAGTATATCGTTAAGTTTTCGACTCCGCGTTTGGTGAATACGCAGCAGGGTGTTACAGAAGGAATTCCTAACTGCGAATTTTTATCGGTGAGTGAAGTTTCTGGATAAGAAAAGCATTTTCCTCGTTACCTCGATACTCGCTTCGTTCGCCGGCTCCTTCTCCCGATCGGTGATTTACGATTTTCGAGAAAAAAAATTTTCCGTTCAAGAAAGGAGAAGGAAACGACAGCGGAATTCCGTTATGGCGAATAGTTTCGATTGGTGTTTTACTCGCGTGGTTAGGGTAGACCTACTCGAATCTTCGAAACTCGTTCTCTCGGCCAATTTCTGCCGGCAAGCCAAATGGGAGCTTGTGTTATATATCGAGCCGCCCGAGTTTTACTTTCAAAGACTCGCGGACGAAAGTGACGCTTGCGCGCGCGATCGATTCCGGCCGAGTCGATCAGGGAATCGACTTCGATCGGAAGACGCACGAAAATGAAGAGAAAAACAAAGGGAATGTATAATCTTTGCCGATAATGAATTCGAATGCCGATCGATAAATCACGCGATTCGAGAACGGATTGTTTCGCACGGACTACACAATTTGCATTGCGATAGCTGAGTTTGCTCGCGACGGTAAAAAGTGATTATTTTCGAATTTTCCACGATTTTCGCGAGTGACGAAAAAACCGATAACGCGACGGGGTTGGCCAATCGAGGCTATCGTAGTGCTTGCTGAGCTGTTCGATCTATCGCGAGACTTTTCCCCGACAGCGGTGAAGACGAGAAAAAAAGAAACATAATCGTTGCGGTTTTCGTGCACCGTGATTCACTATATTTCGCAAGTAATCGCGATCGCGAGCTAGCGTTATGATTGCATAAGCCGAGTGCATTCCGCTCTGTATTTCCGAGACCTTGAACGGGAGAAGCGTTCTCGTCGCGTCAAGTCGCCGATATGCAATTCCATTGTACCGTCTGTGGTCGGGAGAACGCGAGTGTATTCTTATTTCTCAATATATGAGATTAGAACGATCAAAAACATTCGTAAAAAGATCAAACAAAGATTGGAAGATTTGTTCGTTCTCAAGTGCGTTTGCACTTGGCCCGATTTGGATCGGTAAATTTTTAAATTGAGAATATTTTTTTGTACAACCAATTGAGCAGTTCCCAATGAATGAAATATAAATAATTTTATTAAGTAATTTTTTACCCAAACGTTTTCTTTAATCAACTAGAGCGTTATGTAAAGAATTATTTAATTGAATTATCTGTATTTAATTTATTATACGACATTCAGCGAATGAAATAAAATTCTTCTCTTAATGTATCATTCGAGCTCCTGGTTCCCTCGTATCCGAAACAGGAGATAATAAAAAATTCCGAACGCATTGTTCGCTGAAAATTAATCGCTCACGGTAAAATTGCAATTTCGCGACGTCTTCTCGACAGGCCCTCGCAACGCGCAACGAAACTACGACGACGTTGCGCAATGCCGACATCATTAAATCGAATCAATGGATCGTTATATATTTCCTTTTTCTTTCGAGTGATTCGCGTGAGCTGCTTTCGCACGCGTACGCACATAAGTACGAATTTTTCGATGTTGCGGATTATCCGCGACCGATCGAACCGATGATTATTATCGTTGCTATCTTCGTACAATCGATAAACAATCACCCACGTATAGCAGTGATAACGTTATTTGTTCTCTTCTCACCGGCAGGTATATTTACCAAAGATCGCGATAGTACGTATAAGAGAGTTCATCCGATTTATTTCTAATAATAGAAACTATAAGATCAATTTAAAATTAAGTACATTGTGGTAAAAATCAGTGACCAATATGTTCAAGAGATCGGTTAAACGTAATATATTTATAATACAGAACCGTTACAAGTACAGTAATAAAAATCGACGAATTGAAAAGACGACGACGTACCAGGACTAATGTTGCTGTGAAAGATATGCATATATGTAGAGTGCGAGAGAGAGAGAGGGAGAGAGAGAGAATCCGGGAATCGCGTACTCGAGAGTATTCGTCATCGGCCGGCAACATAGTCAATCGATTGTTCTTGCGGTGGGAATCCGGAACGTGATATTGTCATCGCTAGAGTGTAATAACTCGCACTGCTTGGTAATTTTTTTTCTAATTGAGGAGAAAGAGCAACGTGATTGATTTCTCGTTCTCGATTCGAGCTCCCCCATTCTTTTCTTCGATCTCGCTCCCTGTTTCCGTTTATTCTTCTATCTTTAGTTGTGCGAATCGGTAGCGAAGATTGATAAGCAGTTGAAAAATTAATCGACGAGATGCATTACGAGGCGCCTCTCGACTATTTCTCATAATATTTTTTTTCGTCCACCTCGAGTTTTATCCCTTATCAGAATTAAGCAATTTTCGACTACATCTGCGCTCGAAACAGTAGAATCAAGCTCCCGAAATGGGAATAGAGGAAAACGAGTCGCAGCGTAAATGCTTCATAGAATAAAGCATTGCGCATGACGGAATAAGTAATTATATACTCCGTAGAGACATTTGGGTCAACCGTGGCCACGATGAATTACGTAAAAGACGATCGACAAGCGAGCGAAGTCTATCCGGCGCGTCGCGGTTATCGAAATATCGCCGAGAAAAAAGAGAAACAACAAATGCGCCGAGAAATGCGTTCGACTTCTTTTTTTCATCTACGATATTAACATTCTTCTCCGTATTACTCTTCTCGCGTTACACTCCTCAACATTTTCATTCGGACAGTATAGCTACGTTCGAAAAGATCGCGAGCGCGAAGCGGAATAGAGTTCGCTATCGTCGTCGACCAGGTCACGGATAACGGTCGATAAAATCTTGAGACGCAAGTTCAAGTTCACTCCGATCGAGCGTATGCCCAATCGTTTTTCGTTTCTCGACATCCGACAAAACACCGCGAAGGAGGATAAGGAAAACGCAGCCAATGAGGATAACTAGCGAATCTGGTTGGCCTTGATCGTTCGAGAGTTCGATGCACCCCTCGAAGCTCGTTCTCCACGGAATCGCGAGACGATGCAACACACGCTATGAAGATCCCGTTCCGGCTCGTCGTTATCGTCCTTTTATATATTTCACTCGATGGCGAGAGACGAGAAGGTTCCTTTTTATCCTCGCCAGAAATTCCACCGAGACGGAGACCAAAGAACGAAACTGTAGACGTATGCAAATGCAAAATGTGCATTTCTTACTAGGCGTGGGCAAAAAAATCGTTTGTCACCGGTGCTAGGCGATAATGTCAAGTGGAGAGTTCCGCGAAGACGAGAGACGACGAGAAAAATGAAGAAGACGCGATTTCCGTTTACGGTTTCGGACGTCGGGCTTTCGGAGCGCGCCGATAACTTCGCTATCGTTTATTGATAATTGAGAAAACCTCTGTCAGCAGCCTTGGACGACTCGGCGAGTAACGATTGACGTTAAACTCTTAACTTTTTCACATCTATTGCGAAATATTCCGATTATGCAGTATTTGCAATTAGAAATGACGCGGAAAAGGAATTCCAAATGTACCGGGACCGGATTCTAGTCCAGCGAGAGATGCGCAGGAGATGTTGACCCCTGCGAGAGAGGTTCAGTGCACCCTTCGCGAACAGCGCTCGATGCAGGCGCTAACTGCGGATGCATCTTCGATCGGAGACACGTCAGCGAGCGGTAGTTTAACGGTCCCTCCGTTAAACTCTCAACGTAGAATCGTCTTTTCGAATCTCGGACGCAAGATAGAAAAAAAAAAATATCCCGTTAACGATCTATACCGTCGATTCCGAAGGTCACAGCGCGAGTGATACTTACATAAAATTAAAAGTCCGTAATTGGGATGCGGATCGAAATTTTCGAATTCGAGATGTAACGGGAGAGATTAACACGTGCTGCTCGTGCGAGCTCGTTTGTTACGAACGAAAAGAGAGAGGGGCTAGCAGCGAGAATCGGGATTGCAATTTCGCGAGACGCAAGGGGCGCGCTGAAATGACCCGCTCGACCTTCGCGAAGGACGTTAAACTGGTTTACCGAGGTAAAAAAACTTCAGTAATCGTTTCGGAAATGTTTAATTATCGAACTATGTTTCGGATGGAGATTTGATTGTTCTCTTTGTTGATCTCCTTGAGAATCCGTGCGACACGAGTCGAGATGTATCGCGCATCTCATTGACGAGAGAGAGAGAGAGAGAGAGAGAGAGAGGGAAAGAGAGAATAAATTTAAAAAAAGAATCAAAACCTTGAAACGAGAAAGGAAACGGAACGTTCGCAAAGAGTTTCAATCTCCCGAGGATGCCGATATAATACGTGTTCGTTAGGGTCGAGATCGTTTCCTGTCACCTGCGCTTATTGTCCAAGGGCGAGCCACTAGCGCCCAATCAGGAACTCGCGAGCCGCGATCTCGGAAAATTGCTCTACGGAAGGTTCCTTCGCCGTTAGCAGTCAGACACAAGGGAGAGAGAGAGAGAGAGACCTGTTGACCATGAGCCACGTTGCATGTTAACAAAATAAAGAAAAATAAGAGAAAGAAGAGCGAACCTCCAGAAAGGTCCGTGGGCGAAGAGGAAAAAGAGAGTTCATCGCACCAAACCTTGATGTCTGACGTCCGCGAGAACCTCGCTTATATCTACGCTTGCGAAAAAATCGCCAAGGGAAATTTATTCGCGTTTCCTCGAGAAAATAAGGAATATTCTCGTTTTTTCTCACGACGAATCGTAAATCAGGAAAGAATTTTCTTCTGCTCAAAAACTGAGATAAATCATAAATGGCTTGTAATTTATGGAGAGAGAGAGAGGCTTTTCCACGACTTTTCAACGGAATCTCGTTAAATTCTGCAAATTTCTAATAACGCTCTTTCGCAAAACTGGTGTCGAGCGGTACAATTGTCGAATGGGCTGCCGCGGCTAGTTTTAACAACGGGTGTGTGGCAAGTGCCGCCGGCTGTGATGCAATCTGTGCAATACACTCGGATTAGAAAGTTCCAGGGCCAGAAATGCCCGGTTGAAAAAATATCTTCTTTCTTTCCTAATGCACGACAATGAAGAAAAATTTAGAAATCCGTCCGATCTTGCCACTCTCGATAAAATTCTAGGTATTTTCGCGAGTTGCGAGAACACGCGATATTACGAAATGCGCGACAGCCGCGGTACTCTTCGGACAATAGAATTACCGCACAATGAAGAATAAGACAATCGACGGGAGTGAATTTACGACGATATCTCGCAATGACGTTTGAGATGTAATAATAAAATCGAGTCGCGCGATAATTCGAAATCAAAGTTTAATTATTTAAATGTTATTTGAAAAATATGCTAATTGGCATTTCGGACTATACATTCTCGGCCAATTATAGAATATAGTGCATTTTTTATGAATAATTTTAAATTTTTGTGAAAAAACTCGTCTGTTTTTTTTTCATCTTCGTTAAGTGTACGTAATTGAGTTACGTCTGACATTATGAGTCGATGAGGAGTAATCGTCTAATGGATTGCGTGACGATAGCATACCGAGATCGTTCTATTTTAACGTAATTAACGTATCATAGTACAGGTTAGCGAACGCAACTACATATATGAATAATCAGGATCGTCTGTCTCGTCATATCGTAGAAAAAGTTGCGAGATCGATAAACTAGGTAAAAAAAAAACGAACTAATAATTATTTTCTGGAAGCTTCATCTTTAGTCCAGTCAGCGAACGGAGTTAGGGGAAATCATTGGAGAATGGCAAGAAAGGACATTTTTCGATGCAGCTCGACGAGCTGAATCGATTTTTCAAATAAAATTTTTCGAAATTTCGCCGGGGTCTCTGTCAAAATTGACGTTAAAGTTGCAAAAAATAGTTTTTTGCAATTTTTTCGAAAACTATAAAAGATACATTTATGGCGTTATTAAAGAATTGTAGATCTCGGCGAGACGAATAAAACGACCTATAATAAGTTGTTTTTATTCGTAATATTATGGTTGTGGGAAGCGCACAGTGCAAATCACGCGCACGCTGACATATAAATTAATGTAACTCAGCCAAAAGTTAACATTTTTGAACGAATTTTTTTTTTAAACATTAAGAGAATAAACTGAGCTTTCTTATGAGCTCATTAGATTTTATCTAGGATTTTTCAGTTTTTCACAATATCGATTTAAACATTTAAAATCGATTTTTCCCCCATTTGTTAAGAGAGTGCAAAAAATTAACCTATCTCAATCGATTTCTCGTCGAAAAATCTATAAAATATGTAATTTTCGTAACAATAAAAGTGGTGGAAGACAGTCAAATCTTAAAAAAACCGTCAAAAACCCACAACCATAATATAACGAATAAAAACAACTTATTATAGGTCGTTTTATTCGTCTCGCCGAGATCTACAATTCTTTAATAACGCCATAAATATATCTTTTATAGTTTTCGAAAAAATTGCAAAAAACTATTTTTTGCAACTTTAACGTCAATTTTGACAGAGACCCCGGCGAAATTTCGAAAAATTTTATTTGAACAATCGATTCAGCTCGTCGAGCTGCATCGAAAAATGTTCTTTTTTGCCATTCTCCAATGATTTCCCCTAACTCCGTTCGCTGACTGGACTATCTTCTTGTCAATGAACAATAAAATTAAAAATAGAAAGTAAGACGAGAAATCGGTCATTTTGAATTAAATTTGATTATAGACGAGAAATACACGTAGTACGAAGTGTGTATTATTAAAATATTTTCGAAAGTTTTTTTGATTCAAAAAGTGAAAAGCAAAATTGTTGAAATAACAATTTAGATTTTCAATAAAAGAGTTTCGAGTTCCGCTTTACTTTATCAACTCCTATAAAGATTTATTTTACATCCTCTTTAAAGGATTTTAAATTGCACATTTGCGGGTTTATCGAGGGAAATATAATTTTGTCGAGTCGTAGCACGCTTTTCGTTATTATTGAGCCATTTACGCGTGTGGGTATGTTCAACAGGTAGCATGCGAAACTCTCGTGGGGATTATCGGATCCACGTCGAGCGTCGACATTGTTTTCGTGTTCCTTTCACTGACAGTGTCAAATAAACACCCTCGTGTAGAGGAAACACGATGCAATTAAATCGAAATGTACGCGACGAGTTTTTAACGAATAAAACAAAATCAAATGCAAAAACACACTATCGGTTGTTTGTAAACACACCCGCTGGGATGATCCTTTTGCGGTCTGTTCTTTCCTTCTCTTGTTTTTTTTTCTCGAGTGGCGTTTAAAAACCATTAGAATACATTTGAATTAGATAGCCGCCTGTGGGCTAAATGATGATTCATTCCGACGTATCCATTTTTCCCCGGTGTGAGTGCGCACAACTCGGCTGTTATAAAACAATAATCAATCGCGGATATTCACGAATAAATCAGGATTACAAAATACAAATGCGGTTGAAAAAAGTCGTTAAAAACACAGAACTGTGTTTCCAGACTCATCGAAGATTATTTTTTTCTCCGAACAATCGATTTTATACGTAATCGCTGATGTTGGTATTATTACTTTGCAAACTCGTAGAATCAAATCAATTTTTTTTCAAGATTCCGGTTATACTCGTGACGATAATTTAATGATTACGACTTGTCGGTATATCGTTATGCAATAAACCCGTAAAATTTCCTACCTACGACCTTTTTTTGCATCGCAGATCTGTCGCACATTAACAATAATTACGCACGGCCCCTGATTCCTATATTCGTACATTGTCACATGTGTATCTATCTATATTAACGATCCATTGATAAATCGATAAAATTACTACTCATTCGATGATTCCGTGATAAACAGAATCACAAATATTACAATTTGATCGTAATGTCGACTCCGGAATGTATGAATGTGAACTGTCATTATGAATTGACTTACATATTGTATGTTTTTCTCGTATTCAACGACGCAACAACAGTGTCAAATAATTAAATTTACATACGTTCATATACCTGCACATTGTTTTTATTACTCGGAGAAGTGTAATTGGCTAATTTAATTTTATAAGTGCATGAATTCACGGCAATTTGTTCGATACATGTGTCATGTGCATATTCCGTAATTCTTGTACGTGCTCAATCGGCAATTGTCACACTACCTTGTACGTAATATTTCAGCAATATTTTGAATCGAGCTTTATCGCAACTAGATTATATTCGGCACGTTTCGTTATCGTCGCACGCGTCCGGGGCAAATCTTTTTCCTTTTCTCGAATTTGGGTATGTCACGCATCGATACGCGCGGCCGATTGCAGTTTGCTTGTATTTTTTCTTTATTACCAAAAAACCTCGTGGCCTCACGAGACGTAAACAACGTTTAATCGTATTTCCAAATTTTCATGGCTCGGAAGTATATCATTGCTGTTAGCGATAAATTGATGTTCTCATCGAATGCACTTATTTCTCATTCTGTTGTATTGTTTTTTTCAAGTAACGCTGTTTGTTGACACGAAAATTGTGTAATGAACCGTAATTCTCGAAAGGGAGAAAAATAGTCTGTTTGTAAACGGTTCTACTATGTTTCTAGTTTTTACGTTTTTATCTGTCGCAAAACAATACTTTATTAAACGATAAACAACCAGTAA
>NCVS01000386.1:0-14626 GCA_003055095.1 Goniozus legneri
ACGGTCTCATAACGAGCGGTCTCATAACGCGATTCGACTGTATATATATATTATTTATAATAAAATTGAGTATATTTCTTCACTTATATTCTGCCTATATTTTTTTTATATCGAAATTATAAAGTACGTATAATTATTACATATAAATAAACAATATATTGAGGATATACATTCTTTCTTATAATCTCAATATATAATATTTATAAATGAAATATATTTCAAACGTATAGTTTGAAAAATATATTCATAAAATGTATTCTAGCATACATTTATTATATACGCTGTATAAAAAACATATATTTCACATATATGGAAAATATAAAAAATATACGGCGTATATTATTAAATATATTTTAACTTATATTTTTTTCCGTACGGGTCCAGCCCCAAAAAAATTCTCTCGAGCTCGTTCTTACCTCGACAAGATTCGCGTGAGCCCCGGCTTTTTTCGAATTTTGAAAAAATTAAAACTGTTGCTTAGTTTGTGCTATCAACTGTTGAGTTTGTTCTGAATTTTTCAAAATCATATTTTTCATGACCGAAGAACGAAAAACAATACTGCTCTAAAATTTTTGTTTTTCATAAAAGATGTGACTCGATCACAATGTATCACCCATTGATCACAATTTAGCACAGTTTTCAAAGCTGCTCTGTTTCAGAAAAATTGTTTTTTGGTTTACAAATACTATTTTTTAAATTTTTTGACAAAATCAACGACATATGGTAGCTCAAATTGTATAATATAACTCGCATATAAGATTCGTGTCGATTGCCAACAGATTTCATTTCCTTGTTTTTCACATTCCCCCATTGTTAAATTAGGTTCTAAACAGAATGATTTCCCGAGCAATTTACCGAAAATATATTTACTTTTTGAATCGAAAGAATTTTCGTCGAGAATTTTGTTTACCACTCTCGAAACTTCCTCGCGCAAGAAGGAAGGACGAGATGTTGAAGAGCAGTTTGGGGTTTTGCGTCCCTTGTGAAAGTTTTCGAGCGAGGGTCCGAGATAACGAGAATACTCTCTTGAATGTGTCTCGGGGTGAGGGAGAGGGAGAAAGAGAGAGAGAGAGAGAGAGAGAGAGAGAGAGAGAGAGAGAGAGAGAGAGAGAGAGAGCGAGAGTGGAAAACTGCGAGCAAGGAATTCCGAGGCGAAGGTAATGACGGGGGCCAACGTGAGCGGTGCTCACCTCGCGTGCAATTTCACCGTGACGCGAGTGTCGTCCACGTCGATGTCCGAGCTCGCGACGGACCCGTGAAGATTGCACATAAGAAAGCTATCCTCGTTCGCGAGTTCAGTTCGTAGACTCGAGAACCGAAAGTCCGGAAATGTCCTTCGAAACTGACGTTATGTACCTTGTATTATGTGAATGCTGTACGAGAGCATAAAAATAGAACTGTGGAAAATTGGATCGAATGAAAATTCAATTAGTCTGTACGAGCGTTCTATATCGAGGAAATGATTGTGTTGAAACAATTAAATGTTTTTTTTTATTATAGAACGATTCACTGTATTTACAATAAAAATAAAAATTTGTTGAATTTACTTATTAAGAGTTTTGTCAATCAAAGTATTCAGAGATTAATATAGTGTTTAATGGGCAAACACACGAAAAATAAAAAGTTGAAAATATTGGAATAAAAATTAATTCCGATGAAACAAATGATCACTTAGAATCAAAAATTAATGCTTAGAACAAAATTTAATTAGAACGAATATTTTGTTGAATTTACATAAGATTTGGGTCAACGTGTGCAAATAAATATTAATACGAAGCAATCAGAAGCGACTAGACAAATCTGCGTTAAAATTATTAGCTCTCTGATTGTATTTCGTAATATGAGTGGGAGGGAAAATGAAAAAAAAAGAAGAAAATAGAGGTCGTTATCCACGGCAAGGTGAAACCTCATGCGTGACAGACGACTTTCCGCGCGAAGAAGTCGCGATAGGCGTACTCGTACGGGAGCGAGGGGGTAATTAGCCGGCGGATCGGAGGCCGGAAGAGACACAGCAGCCGCCTTCACGGCTCGCGAGCATCGTCAGTCGCCATCTTTCTCGCGCGATGCGTGACCGAGGTCGGGAATACATACTTTCGCGTAACCGTTAAATCTCCTGTGCGCTTACCCTTGAAATACTCGGCGAAAAGTTATAAAAACTGCACAATAACAAATTTTCATATTTTACGTTACGCTAAAAAAAACTTGTCGAGCCTAATATATATCTCGAAATACAGAAATTTGATATGTATTGTTCAATTGGTATTTGCAATTAAGTGTATTTGTCCAGCAAATACACCTGTACCTGTATTTATTCTAACTCACGCAAATAGAGTAAATTCAACAAATTTTTATTTTTGGTAAAAATATTTAAAGATGAGAAAAGTACAACGAAAATGCAGTTTTTTTTAAACAAAAAAATCGATGAGAGCAACGGAAAATATTTTCATCTTGTTGTAACACACTCCGCAACGTGCCATCGATGCTTAATCGTCGAACTCGACAATTAACGAAGAGCGTTTCTCGATTCGAAATTAAAACGGGTATGCTCACGCGTCGGCGATAAACACGCGAAACGAACGGAGGACGCTGGAGAGAGAAAGAGAGAGAGAGAGAGAGACAGCGAGCGTTTATGAATAATGGCGCGTCTTGCTTAAATTGTCCGCGCTGTTTAACTAACGCGAGCAGGTAATGCGAAATGGAAACCCTCTTCCACCTCCCCCGTCGACCTCATTTTCGGATGACGGGAATAATGGATCGCGGTAACTGAATATTTAACTCGCTGCTCAACGTACAACCCCCTCCCCCCTCCACCCAGGCTTTTAATGAACTCCATCAATTCCATTTCCGTTTTCAGCGGCGTTCGCGACATAGACACCGTCCAGCCCACTCGAATAATTTTGCCTACGAATCTAGAGGACAAAAAAAAAGAGAGAGAATCTTTCCTAACTCTCGCGTGCTTCCGGTCGTCAACGAGAGACAAAAGCGCGACCGGTCGCCATTGTTGCACGAAAAGTATCGTCCAACCCCTCCCGACGATTCTTCGCATCGTAAATCCGAGATAAAAATCCCCTGAGCGAGCGTACAAGCCGCGTCGCTAATTACCGACAAAAATCTTTTACGCGGAAGTGTAAACATCCGCGGGGATGTTCGACGGAGCTCGGGTTTGGTGTAGCCGTGCGCGTAAACTCGTGGAACCGAACTAATAATACATCGTTAGCGAGGATTAAGGTGGGGACTAGCGGAGTGATAGAGAGAGTGAGAAAGTTGCAAGAGTAGGATTCGCAATTAGTACAACCGATAAGTACGCTTAATTGTGCACTCACGATCGGATTATTTCACAGGCTAAATTCGCCATTGAATCGACGTGTAACGCTTGCTTTCTCGACTCGCCGAGGGGATTATCCAAGACTTTTTACCCTCTTCGAAAGTTCTTTTCACAGGTGGCAGTCGTCCAACTTTTCGTTGATTATCCGAGCGAGAGAGTAAGCCAATATTTGACCGACTGTTAAAATTAACGCGACTAAATCTAGTACAGTAAGAACTTCAATTTTCATTCTTAATTTCTTTCCAACTCATGTATATTCAGGGCTTAGTTCCATTTTAGCCCCGTAATTGTACGAAAAAAAAAACATTCGAGAAATACATCGACGATTTACACACTGAAAGAAAAAAAATGGGAATTTCAAATATTGTGATAATTTTTACAGTCATCGTTCACGAGCTTAAGTTGCAACGAACAAAATTGTAAAGTTATCAAATCTAGTATATGTTTTTATCAAAAAATGAGATCAATATTGCCAGCATTGATTAAAAATCTTTAATAGAATGATTAAAACAAACATTGCATTTTTACAATAAATTGCTATTATACAGCTATCACTAATAAAAAGTGCACACTGCAAAAAAAATCGCGTACAATGTACACATTTGGATAATATTTCGTTTTGAACGTATATACAAATAAATATTAAGTACATTCTACGAAATGTTTTTGCGGTGTAAAAACACGCGAATAGACGGAAAAGAGATAAGTTTTGCGAAAATGAAAATAATTGCGAGGTAAAATCGATCGAGCGCTCGTTCTCTCGCGAGTGTTGGATTAATTATCCGACGTGGCGGTAATGTACACACGACGGTCCATGCGGTTATTAATTACGTCGTGTTGACATCCGGCCACGCGCACCCCGACGCATCGAAAGAGTCCGTGCGGGACGAGCTCGAACGTTTTCTTCCACCCCTCCTCTCTCTCTCTCTCTCTCTCTCCCTCTCTCTCTCTCTCGTATTATAAAACGTTTCCGGAACGCGTTTGTTATTCCACGACCTCGATCGATCCGTCGGCCATCTACAAAGGGAAACAGTAAGGTGGGGGAGGTTGCACTCCGATAGCGCGAACATCCGACGGCGGAGTCGTCGACCCGGCCCGATAATAACGAGGTGGTTTCATAATTGCCGATGTAATTAGAGGGGAGAAGAAAAACCGGCCGAGTGAGAGAGAGAGAGAGAGAGAGAGAGAGAAGTGGGTTGGCTTTCGTTATGCTAGGCTCGGTACACACTCTTCTTGCTGCATTAAAAAGGCCTTTTGAGGAGCGCCGACTGTCGACGCGTTCGTAAACAGAGTGGATTTATGGCTCGTATTGAATTATATCAAATCGTAACGATGAATGAAATTTTCTCTCCGTTCTTTTTTTATCTGTAGTAGTTAATTGCTGTTTGTTAATCCGCTTCTTTCCAGCGAATGAAATTGAATTTATTTTATTTATATTTGTATTTTCGCGATCGAATGAAATAATTGTTTAAGAGACTGTTGTGTCGAATAATATTCTTTTCGGATGATATAATTCGTTTTGTCGAACGAAATATATCTTTCGGCTGTGTTCGGGTAAATATACAGAAATTCGTTCTCGGTGTGGTATCTTTCGAACGAGAGATTGATTTCAGTGTACGAAAAATTTGATAAAATAATATACGCGTACGGTCCATTAGATATTCGCGTTAACGGTTCAAAGTTGTATAAAAGTTTCATTATTCGGACGGATGGGAGCTCTCTCTCCCCGTTGTATCGAAATAACCCGAGAAAAAGTATCAGACTGCGCGCTAATGCGCTTGTCGATACTGGTAATAGCCGTAGCTGTAATCAGGGGCAAATTTTTCCCTCGCGAGTAACGAAATTCGAACTTCTCGCCGAGAAAAAGTTGCACATGTTCGCGTAATTGACATGCACGCGGAAATCGTCGCTCGGTGAAATTTTAATCGATCGAGTATGGAATCGTTTAATGTAATTGCAATTAAAATTACAATTACCGCTGAAAATGGGGTATTAACGAGCTCCTCAATCTCGCCGAGACGGAATAGAAAATAGATCGATTCGCTGGCGCGAGTAAATTAGAAAAAAAGACGTTGAGCGAACGGAATAACGAGGAAGAAGTTGCGAGAGCATTGAGGGCAATGAAGAAGTGGGACGCGTCATACGTGGTAGTGGGAATTTAATTTCAACGATCCTAAGAGGGAGAGAGAGAGTCGTGATTTACAAATTTAGGTACGAATGGAGTTATAATTCTCGTGATAATATTACGTCGTTGATGAAATTTCGACGAATAAGAGAAACGAAGAGTAGAAGTGGTTATGAAACCGTTAAGACTCCTGCAAATTTTATCAAAATTTTATTGCTTACTAATCAACTTTGAAAAGCGCAATCTGCTTGGAATTTGCTCAGGAATGCGCTTGTACCCACTGCGATTATTCTGAGAGTGTTTAATTCGAAGAAATAAAGAGCAATGACTCAATTTGTATCGAATATGAAACTCCCGGCTGCGCGCGATATTCGATTAATCGGCACGAAAGATTCTCCCATCCGAGAAATTTCCTAGTAGGTAGACGAATACATCATTCCGAGCGGCATGCCACAAATTCCGGGAATAATTCAATACGGTCGGGCAAAAATTCGTCACGTCGAGACAAAAGCGCCTTAACGGTCGCGGATAGGGTAGAATTTAGTTTGGAAACTGGCGCTCGCGTAACCGAGAAGGGTCGTGGGCTTACAAATTGCGAGCCGTAAATCAAATTAAGTCGCGTCCTATGCGAGGAGCGACGGTGGGAGGATGGAAAATTATGTTTATCCGTGATTTTCGCCGATTTTGTAATTTCCGCGCGCGAGTGTGACGAAACCGAGTTAGCCAAGCCGCTCAGCGAATTGGTCCTCGATGCTCCCCAGTCGGACAATTTTCGTCCGCTTGTCCCGCCGAGAATTCAATTTGCAGCTGAACATCGGGGCGAATAAAAATTCGCCGCTCCCCGAGTTTCCAGTCTCGGTAAATCGTCATAAATATTAAACAGGACGAGTGCCGTCTGCACTATAAATATATCGGCGAGTTGTCCGTTTCGTGTCCAAGGAACTCGCTTCGCGCGCCCCTCATTCGGCGAAATTGCATCGGCTAATTGACCGGGGTGGTTAAAAAATTTTACACTTGAACTTTGATACAGAAATTTTCGGTGTATCTTTTTCGATAGGGACACTGAAAATAAAAATGCGTTCAAACTACTTAATATTTATTTGAAAATATAAAAATAAATATATTGTTTAAAATACAATGAGTACTCAAACATATATTTTGTCGTACTTGATATTTGTTTGTTGACAAATATTAAATGAACTTAACAAATTTTTATTTTCAGTGTGGCAATAAAAGTTCGTATTGTGTAGTCACTGATGACCAAATTGTTACATAGTGACTTAAAAAAACGTATTAGCAGTCGCTTCGAGCATTGAGAGCATTTTTTTTCTCGGTTTATCGTATGAATTTTAGAGAGTCACGCTCCAATGCCATCGTTAAGGAAATCTCGACGGTAAAAATGGACCGCACTGTGTAAAAAGAGCGCATAGGCAGCTCTCCCGGCTATCTGCTTATGCAAAATGACGTGGCGTTATGAGTTCGGCGCATATCGGTATCGATATTCCATCGCGTCCCTGCCGATTTCGTATTGGCATTCGATTTTAAAGAATCTGTCGCTCTTCGTTTCTACGTGTCGATACAGCGGCTATCAAAGTTTTCCGTTCGCGCTTCGATCAGTAATTTCTCATTCCATGCATAATTAAACGGCTTTTGATAATAGTTCATCGACTAGTACGATTAATAAATTTCAGTGATTACTCATTTCAAAACTGAAATGTTGATTTATACGAATGCGTGTTAAACACAAACAAACGTTTCTTGATTAAACAAAACAAATAAGATATTCGCAACATTGTAAACATTGTTAATATTGTTTCTGTAATAAATGATCAGGCTGAACGAAAAAAAAAAGATCTAAATTGTAGATTAAAGGGCTAAAATACTAAAATTCAAAATACTTATAATTGCAGTGGAAAAAAAGAGAGTTGCATGACTTTTGAACAACGTTGTATGCCCATCGAAATTCAAAGTGCGTACGCATTCGCGGGGAGGCGAATTTTAGAGCTCCGTATGACGGCGCGTATGTAAATCGCACGACGACGGTACGGTCTCGCTCATATAGCGCGATCGAGAGCTGGAAATACATAACGGCGTAACGTGCGCCGACTCCACTACTCGAGAAAAATGCCGCCTTTTACGCTCGCGAAGCGAAGCCGAAGAATTCGTAAAATACGGGCACGTCGATACGACGTAGCCGAGCAATTTTTCCGGCTCGAGTCGTCCACGGAATATCGCCACTCTCGCGATCGTGAAAAACGAACGAATTTCGCATTACGAGATAGCACACGAGCGATTCACGAGACGAGAGAGCGTCGTAAAGCGCGTCCCCTCCCCTCCCCCGTCGATTAGAAAAATCGTCAATTTTTCCGTTTTCCGCGTCGGTTGGCTTGACCTATTGCCTCGATTCTCGTGTTCTCTCCTCCTCTGCGTCCGCTATTAGCCGATTCCCGTTCGCGCGACTAGCCTCGCTCCCCTAACCGAGTCTCCGAGTTGAGCTGAGTGAAAAAAGTAGAGAGAGAGAGGAAGATCTAGGCTCTTACTCGGTACTTCATTACGACTTAATTCACCTCGGCAAGAAACTCGACTACTTTGCTCTTTTCGCCGGGGACGGTTTTCCTCCCCTCGAGAGCGAAAGAGAGAGAGAGAGAGAGAGAGAGGAGGAGGGTCGATGAGGACAGATGGCGAGGAGAGCCAGCGGAGTGAGATGAGAAGGGCTCGCGGAATGTACAGAGTATAGAAGAATAAAGATATAAGAGGATGAGGAGAGGGAGAGAGAGAAAAAAAACGGAGAGCACCGGCACTTTGGCGAAAGAGGATCCACGCGTAAAGCCGGGAATGCTGCTATACGCGTTCGTGGAATATATTCGCCCCGATATCTGAATATGTGCAATAAAAAAGAAGAGAGGGGGAGTCGATCGAGTAAATTCGGCTTGTACACCGGATATTAGTAATTTTCTTTGTCGGCGAGAAATCGTTACACGTGTAGTATCGATTGAATATTTTTCGATCGAAATCGGATTTATCGGAGGCTAGTTTTTTTTTTCCTTACAAGATAATCGATAGTGCATGTTTAATTTGAGATTTGACGGGGTTCTCTGATTTTTTAACATTTTTTGGGATTTTTTTGTGAGGACCAATGAGGTGACAGAACTTAGGAACTTGAATATTTTATTTATAAGTATTTCAGGAGAATGCACATGAATTTTTAGCCGAAAATATTCATTTGAATCAAAGTTATAGCGCTTTGAAGACACCTGCATCGAAAAAATGGGGGCTTGCTCTTTCTATGAAATCAGCTGATTGGTTTATTTGAAATAAAAACAAACGGCGTTTTAATCCATCAGTTCAAAAAATTTTACTTCGTGTATTTTTTTTTCAACTTTTTGTTATAAAAAAATAGAAATATATTTTGAATTCTTCTAACTGCCATATTTTTATAATGGTTTTGAATTTTGAAAAATTACTCTCCATCATATTCTAGACATATTAAGGAAACAATTTATGCAAGAAAATCGAATTTTCGAATCTGTCAGATCGAAGAATCTCCCCAAGATAAGAAATTAACAAAGCGAAACAAAAAATACGTTTTTAAGTAGATTTTAAAAAAGGCGAGAAGTCTTTTCAACACATTGAAGGTTTCGTTGATATTTTTTCACCTCACAGTTGACGTCATAATCATTTTTCACTATAACACGTTTTCGCGACGGGCCGCTTCCTCCGGAACTTTTCACCGGCCTAATTGTCTCGTTATTAATGATCTCCTTTAATTAAAATTGTAATTGGCGCGATCGCGAGGGTAACTCCTTCGGATATTCGAATTCAAAGAGGGTTAGATTGCGTTTACATTCGTTCTCAGTCGAATCGTGTGGTTACCGCTCGTACTTGTACAAGCAGTTTGGCCAACTTAGTCGCGCGCGACGTCGTCGTTCGGGCAAGTTGCACCGAGTTCGAGGGCACGACGAGAGTTTCCATCGAGTTTCGTCGTCGTCGCGTCGAAATCAAAGCTCGGGGTATATAGAACGCATCCGTTACAGGCCGAACGTCACTCCGTAAAAGTTGCGTTTCGCGCGAACGAGGTAAACACCTGTGTACACTCGAATATGTACTCACGGGGTTCGAGACTTTTTAATCGAGTTTTCGTATTCCCCTATTCACTCCGTCCCCTTGATTAAAAGGAATTATCGATGAAATATCGTTTCCTCGCTAATTGCGACCCAACTTGCAATCCGCGATCGTCAAATTAGGTATTAATTTTTTGGTACTTCGTCTTTTGATGTCCTCCGATTTTAACTGCCGTTAAATTTTTTTAACCGACTATCGATGAAACTCCGAAGTATTATTCTCTTCGCGATCAAAAAATTGTACTAATTTTACAGCACTTTGTCTTAATTTAACGAGCGCTCGCGGAAATATCGTGAGAAACGAAAATAACTCGAGTTTTTTCTTCCCTGAGAAGGGGACGTCCAGTTAAAAATTAATTTCCCGCGCACGAATCACGCAGAGAGCGCGCGCGTGAGACACTCGTTTCCGGGTAAAACTCGTTGCGTTTATATCTGCGTGTGCGTGGAAGGCGCGCCGCAATCGAGTTCATCGTAAGTGCTGGCCTATCTTAATTACCCCTTCCCCTACGGCCCACCAGCCGGTGCACGGATATGAAAAAAAGAAAAAAAAAACAACAACGAGAAACGCAAACAACTTATTGCGTGTGAATCACGCGTTATTCGAGGACGACGGTTCGCACGGGCTTAATTTTCGTTTCGTTAATTACCCAATTGTCTAACCTCAAGTATCAACATATCATCGAAATTCCGAAATTCTCACTGTGCACGGTAAAAAACTGGACTTAATTTAACATAAATTAGTTATCTATAATTAATTAATGTGTATTATATGTTAAATTTAACATGTTTCAAAAAACAGATTTTTTTTTCTTTTACATCTCTTCTTACCGTGTACACGGTAAAAATGATATGGTAAAAAAATTGATCGTTAAAAGTTTTATGTTAAATTATGAACAATCTGATTTTAGTAAAATTAATAGAAACGAATTCAGTTACAGACGAATCAGTGTTGAACATTTTATGTAACAATATAACATCTTGTCTGCTTACAATGATATTGTAAGTCAAACTAGAAAAATTTGTTACAAATTGAACACAATATATTTCACTTTTTTAACACAAAGTTACTGTAGACTTTCTGGGACAAGAGAAATATAAATTCAACATATCCGTTTTTATCGTGTACGGTTGCAAAAAAAAAAAATTGGCCAAATCGGCAGAGATGTTCGCAAATCCACGTTAATTTCCGACCTTGAAATCCGAAGCTGGAGCGATTAAACGAAATTCTCGATTACGCGAGATAGGCTCAGCCAGCCGGCTCGATTCGCCGCTAATTACCGAAACTTTCGAGACGAGAATCCGACCCACGCGGTTCACGCGCGAGGGAAAATCTTACCCGAACTCACGCGAGCTCGAATTTATACCTTCTATGCGAAGGTCGCTGAATCCCCCCCCCCCCTCCTTCCATCCTCCCCTTCCCCGTCGAGTTAAAAATTCCATTTGCCGGATGTAAATTTATAACGCATAATCCCTCCCTCAAGCCCGCGTTATTATTTAACCACTTTTCTTCAATTTTCCCCATAGTGTGTTTTAATTTTACAAGATAGCGTGTCCGTTTGACATCGAACGAGGGAAAAAGTCACACGGGCGAAATCAAATTAACGAAAAATTTTTTTAGCCAGTCGGAGGCGTCCAAAAGTTTGTTCGTTCGAAACGTAAATTAATCGAGCCTTTTTGATAGACGAGTGGGAAAATGTTTTTTCTAAGAGAGAACGAGAGAGAGAGGGAATGAGTGTGCGTGTATTCTCGATACACAGACAGTGTTTTGCTTCGATACGCGTGGGCACGACAAGTGCTTGTATAGATCGAAAAACAAACGCTACGCCCACGTGTCAAGCATTGTGTATTAATTAGCGTGAGTGGTACACCGGGTGTGGTCTTTTTTTCTACCCTTTCGCCCTTTATTTGCCGTGTCAACCCGCGTGTTGCGTTTTCGCCTTTCGCGAATAACAACCACGCGTTTTAATATTTTTTTTACGCGAAATAAACAGCGGTAGCTCACCAAAATGGTAGAGAATGAAAAATAGATTAAAATTAATGCAAAAAATTGATACGAAACGGTTCATTTAGAATAAAAATAGACGATTAATCATCTTTTTTGGGGCTTTCATCGAATATCTGTCCCATCGATTGACGAGCTCGGCTGATTTGCTCCAACAGGAGAAATGGAAAATAAAATACAAAAAATTTAATCAACACTAGATTCACGGACTAAGCCAATTTGACTCATTTTTCAGTTTTATTTCATATAAATATACATCTTTTATTCCAATTTAAAGTTAAAAGTTACAAATTAGTTGAAAATTATTTGTTTTCGTTATTGTTTCAAATTGAAACGTTCTTGTGAAAATAGATATGTAAAAGTGTGCTAGTATTAAACTGTACAAGACTCGAACAAAAATTGCCAAAAAAAGCAGACGAAAATCGAGTTTCGGCCTACGAGGATCGTACGAGGGACAACTCCCGTTCGTTTCGGAAGCTATAAATTGGTCTAGGATGAAGTCACGGGTAGGAAAAAGCGAGAAAAAGAATCGAGAAATTCGCCGCTTCGATATGGACTTCCTTATTCCGCGGGGAGGGTAACGGAAATTCTTCGCGCGGAAAGGAGGAAGGCTCGTTTCGCGGCCCGGTGGAAAACGAATGGCGAAAGTTGGCCGCGAGTGCGGTCGCCACGCTTCAGAGAGGCGAGCGCGCGCGGGGGTGGGGGAAGAATAAGGAGGGTAGGACCGAGGTTGAAAAATTTACCGACTAGATCCATTGAAAGCCCGAGACTGGAAGACCGCGAAATCGTTAAAATAATGTGCCGTGTGACCCCGGCTACCCTCCCAGCCCTCCCAGCGCCGCACGACGGAAGTCGCGAACAGATTCGATATCCGTCGTCCGTAAAGAAAACCTCGGACGTAACTGAAAATTACCGTCGCGAGCGCGAAATACGGATTCCCACCTCTCTGCCGCGAAATTTACGAGCTCGCACGGGTCAGAGAATGAGTACTTATTTCGGTACTTATATTCTGCCTCGGGAACTCGGAATCGGTCATTTTTTCCCAAACTCTTCTCAAATTCACAATTCGCAATTTCATTCAATAGTTTTGGTTAAAAATGGTACTTCGTTTTATTCGAGTCTACATCGCGCACAGTTTCGTGTATTAACAATTCAGCACTCTGATCAACAGAGTTTTTGCTCGAGAGCCCAATATTTTCAACTCTGTATCGGTATATTTACGGAGACGATGTAAAATTCGAAAGAAAGATAGCCGAAACCGATCAATTCTCGTTCCAGCGAGAAGTCAATTTGCAAATGAAGTTCGGCGTGTTTATCGAATTCCCCAGATCTCGTCTGGCGAGGCAAAGTAATAAATAAAAGTTTTACCGTCGACGTTCGCCAACCCTGCCGCAGTCCTCGCCGACGTCGCGAAAGAAGTTTCGCTCGTTCGTCGACTCGCGGCTTTATCGATCTTCGCCACCAAAAAAAAGAGGAATGGGCATTAGGAGTAAGAAAAAAAAAAAAAAAATAACACCGTTCGGTCGGTCAATGACTCGTCGGAGCCAAAGTATTCCGGCCCATTAGACGTTTATTCTTTCGCGACGAGAATCATAACTGTCAGGACTGTCTGATGCGGTGCACGCGAGGACATTAGAGAATGCTTTTTCCTCTCTCAATATTTCAACTCCGCGCGAGCACGTTAAGGACTGAAATTGACCGCGATAATTTCATGAACTGCTGAGCAATTTTTTCCTCTGGGATCGCGATCGAGTTTGAATTAGTTAGAGTAAAAATTCAATATACTCAACATTCAGAGACTACTCAATGAAAATGACTGGGTAATATGTTTAAAAAATCGATCGTTAAAAGTTTTATTATACATATTTATATTGCTTCATGTTATAATATCAAAAATTATTGTGGAATTTCTGAGACAAGAGTAATGCATTAAATTCAACATATTCGCTTTTATAGTGTACCGATAAACCATTCCTACACTGAAAAAATTTATCGAAGCTAGTGATATTTGTTCAAAAATATTAAACCAAATATTGAAGTAAACTAAAATTACTCGAAACAAAATTGGTAGCTGTCACGAAAACAATTATCGATGTTAATTTTGAGATTAATCGCGATACAAGTTTGAACTCTCACGAGTCCGAAAACTTGAGTCGCGCATGTACGACGAGCGTGTCAATATCGTGCCAGTCAGCTTCCGTTACTGCTACCTGTTGCCCAGTTGCGCGTGCCGACTCGATTACGAAAGAGGCGCGGATGTTATAACGCGACTTTCTCGTTTGACATCGACAACCAAATGAAATTCTCCCTCCCCGTTCCCGGCCTTCGTTTCCGAGATTAAAGTGGAGCTCGGTCAATGAGAGAGCGCGAGGTATAAAAATTTTTACGAGCTCGCCTCGCCATCTACGATCCTCTCGATATCGTTTCGCAAAACACGCTCTTACTTTCTCTCCCCGTCCATCAAGGGAGAGAGAAAAAAAAACGCAATTTGTACGAAGGGATGGGTGATGGATATTTTCGGTACGCGCCGATGGGTCGTGTCGGTTGCTCGCGAATCGCGATAAAAGCGGCCGCGAAAGGCAAGAATAAGGGGAGCGAAGGAAATTTTGCGATATCGAGCTCGGCCTCGATATATCACCCCCGTCGAGGGATGCGTTATCCACTTCGAATGCTATAATCCCCGACGTATATATCCCCCCCTGCCAAAACTGTACTCGAGTTGGCTGAATTATTTTTTCTTCTGTTTCTTTATCTATTTCTCTCTCTCTCTCTCTCTCTCTCTCCTTTCATTTCGGTAGGAAACTTCGACAGCCCGAAGCCCCGCCGGTCTTATCGTACCGAGCGAGAGATATTGTGTACCGAAATTCATGGAGGATAACAAAGGAAACACGGTGAAAAATCGAGGCCGATTTTTCATCGAGCATTTCCTTTATTTTTCATCATTCGCCGATACTCTCGCCTGAATACAGACGCACATTGTACTCTATCTCGTTCGCGCGCTGGAATTTCGCTCTACTCATGGCTTTTTGTCCGTCTTCTCGTCTCATCCCCCC
>NCVS01000386.1:15557-38573 GCA_003055095.1 Goniozus legneri
ACTCACCCCTACGGAACTTTTTGACACGGCAATTGGGAATTGTTTGGTAAACGACGCGAGAGAGCGGAGAGGGCCGAAAAATCATGAGGTACGCGCTTTTTTTGTTTCCACGTCGAACCAGCACTCCTCCCACTGGCTTGTCACCTCCATGCTCTCGCGCCAAAATTCTCTCGACGAGCATCAATCCTTCCGATTTTTCCTCTTCCCGTGCCTTTTTTGGCTCGGTTCTTCTATCTCGACTCTCATTCATCGTCGAATTCTCGATGTTCTGATTCTCGGCGAGGAAAACTGCGGAAGAAATTATTTTTCCGGTACGATCGGAACGAAAGAATTATTTTTTCGGATAACGTATTGCGAACATAAGTACAACTACACGAATCGACAATTCGGCGCAACAAATTTTATCGATAATATTTTCAAAACAACAAACTTTGAAACAAACATCTAACGTCAATAAACAACAACAACATTAACAAAATCAGCAAAACAATAACGTTCAAAAACAACAACAACAAAATCAACAAAACAATAACGTCAAAAAACAACATCAACATTTCCACATCTTCAAATTGTTGTATAAAAATATACCCTGATTGGATCGTTTAGAACTAATTTATGAAATTTTACAAACAATCCGACTCTGTTCTCTAGTTTTTGTTTGCAGGGTCTGAGGAGTTGTGGAGCGACAATTAAGGCACAATCAAGCGGGTTGGCAGGCGTGTAACGAACGATTCGGATGCTCCAAGAGCGAGTCGAGTGAACGGGAACAGAAGAACTCGTATGCGATTTGGGTTAGCGCCAGATATCTGTCCCGGTCTACCCTCGCGGCGATCTTCGCGTTTGGCGCCGCCGGACTTCTCTTTTGTGCCCAACCGGGGCAGCTCGTAAAGACCGATTCGCGAGTTCTTTCGCGTGTAACGCGCCGGGATCGTTACGTTTAACGTTCGGGACCCGACGACGCCACAAATTCATTTCCTTCTGACGACCCGAATACGGAAATTTAATTTACCTTGCCCTGCATTTTGTGGAATTATCAAAATAGAAGTAGCAGTAACAGTAATAATCCCAAAAATTTGGATTATACCGGAATATCGATAATATTATCACAGAATAAAATAACAATTGTTATTTTATTATATGAATAATCATTGGTTACGAAATATGGTTTATTAATCGGTCTCGTGGTATTTCACCGAGCGTATGCATGCGAAATATTTCCCCGCGAGTACACGCACTGAATTTTCTTCCTTTCAGCGATAAATCTTGAAATTCAACGAAATTACAAGTTTTATAAAACGTTCCTCGCAACATGTCAATTCTCTCGCCAATAGAAACTTCAAAGTAAAAATTGACGAAGAGGCGACGAGCGCTCCTCTCCTTCCTGTTTTCTTAAGATTTCCCAGCGAGCATCGGAAGTTCGCCGTTCGCGTTCTACCTCATATTTCTTCCATACGCGTACGAGAGTTTTCGATTGTCTCCGTTTGAAACATTCTACGGCTATTTCATTTTTATTCTTTATGTTTATAACCGAGTTGTTGCTTCGACCGAGAGCGCTCCTCAAACGGCACGTATATCGTCGGGAATTCGAGAAAAATCGCTCGAAAAAGGAAACGAGATTAAAAATCTCATCAAATAAAAATGGCCCATTATATGAAGGTCTTTGAAATTCATTCGACGGGCGAATTGCGTTATTTTACGCGACGACTGCCTTCAGTCTCGTGCGTACAGCGAGCGATATTTATTCACTCGCGATGCGTCCTCTCTCTCTCTCTCTCTCTCTCTCTCTCTCCCCCTCTCTTCCTCTCTCCCTCTGTCTCGTGCGGTCGTTATCGATTCTACGTACGCGCTCGGAATAGCAAGGACGCTGGAGCCGGTGCGCGAGCGCGAGACGAGCCGGCGCGTCGGACGAGTAACGCGCGCGACGTCGCAGACACATAGTCAGACGATATTCGCGTTATTTATAGAGGGAATGAGAAAGAGAGAGAGACAGAACTGCGCTCTTGAAACCATTGGCCGCGAATGCACATTGCAACCAGCCTGCCAGACCCCCGTGAGAGCGATTCGAGACGTCGGATTCGAGTAACCACTGCGATACAGAAATTTAAATGGGTGACAATTAATTTTCGGACTGAAATATTTCCACTAAACTACTCGAAAAAATTCTTGCTGGTTTACACTGAAAATCAAGATTTGTTGAAGCTGAATTATTTGGAAATATAAAAATAAACGCTTTGTTCGATGAAATAATTATTTAGAATAAATAAGAATGAAATTAGTATTTTTCAGTGTAGTTTATTTCTATGATTTTTAGGTATATTGATATTGTAATAATGAATTTCTTTTCAAATATTGCGATTAAATTAGAGTGATCAGCACTCTGCTTAGAGTAGCCACAAATTGTACAGTTTCCCCATATCGAGGAATATTCGGAACAATCCACGCGAAGAACATCGCATCCGAAATTTGAAAGCCAAGAGTCGAAAAATGATAAGGTAATACGTGACTTGTTTATGCCGACACTCGGTTATTGATGAATTCATGAACGAGCGTACGACGCGAGTGCATATTTTACGGTGTTACATCGACGTCTGATAATCGTATGATCCGGATGCTCGAGAGAGACACGTATACGTACAACCGGCGCCGATATAAATTGAGCCGGATGAGAATATATGTCGCGCGGGCCGATTCCATAAAAAGTGGATCGCGTGCACCTGGCCGTGGGTAGATATTCAGGAGATGAGAAAAAGAAAGACATTGGCGTAACTCGCTCCGAATCATACCCCGCGGAATTTCCATCCACTTTTTTTCCTCTCCTCGTTCCTCCCTAATAAATTCAACGAAACGAACAACCGCGGGCTGTACCGAGCGGGGAGAAGAATTTTTCCGTAATTTCGAGGATAATTAATTCGCCCCTGACTCTCGTGTTTCAACAAAGGGATCCGAGTCGTAGGGCGGAATAGAAAAAACGCGATACGCCGGTGCGAAAAAGAGAAGCCGTGGAAGCGTCTGGCGGGGTTAGGCAAGATCTACCGAGCCGGCCCGTGACAAATGTACTCCTCATATATGACTCGGTGTGTGCTTCCCAGCGTCGCGCACCGCCAGCCGGCGACGGTTTCCCGTGGGAGTCGTAGATATAACTCGACCCACCCCCGCGAGCGAGAGCTCCTGGGAGGTCGACGAACGACGAATTTGGTTTACGCGACCGTCGGGGAAACGCGAAAACGAAACCCAGAGGAAAGCGTGGGTGTCCGTTCGGAGACGCGAGGCCTCATTACTCGCGAAATATTTCGCTATTAGAGCGGAGAATTCAGCATTTCGTTACGTTTCCCTATCGCGGTCCGTGAAAAATTTATTTATCAGGAAAGAAAGTTGTCAAAAATTGAAAATAGAAAGAAAAAAATGTCGAAAAAAACAATATGTTGGAAAAAAAGAAAAAAGAAAAGAAAAAAAAGTTGAAGGAAAGTTGTTGTTGAAATGTTGTGCTCGTATGTATAGATATAGAGAGATACATATTTGCACGCGCGAAATATGTGTTAATAAAACTGGAAATGAATGAAATTGGCTCATTTGCAGCCAAAATGACAATTTGTTGACACTATTTTTATTAAAAGATATGGAAATATTATTTTGTATTGAGAGAATTAATATTGATTCAGATGATTTAAATATTTGTTTGAACGTATATTTGTTAAAATAAAAACTTTTAATATGTACCTTGGTATTCATTAGTGAAATTTGTACAATAAAAAGTATTTTCTTTACTTTCTCTTCTCAGCTTTATTTTTAATTAATCGGATCTTAGCGCTAACCTAGCTCGTTCTCCCGAAGGGTACAAGGCCTCTCTTTCTGTTTCTGTCCCTCCACATTGAGATCATTGGATAAATGTGTCTGGGTTTTTTATATCCCTATCGCGTTTACGTTTGGCTGGCCGACATTTTTCTCGCGGTTGACAATGAAAATACATTTTCTTAACGTTTCTCGTGAAATATACGTTCCGCGACGTAGCGAAAAATTTCGCTGATTGAATGTCTCCCGCGATCGCGGATAAAGGAATATATTTATGTATATGTATAGGGAATTCGACGAGTCCGCGCGTGCTGCATTCTCGCGATCGGACGTGCGCGTTAGGAGAACCCAATGGAAATTTCTCGATGCACGTTCCTCGAGCTGAAAAATATATTTCCAGCGTTACCCGGAATATCGATTAGATAGAGAGTTGTGTACGTACCGTCTATAATAAGACACAAAACGTTTCGCGAGTTTCCTCGAAGATGAGATTGGAAAATTTCGAAAGTCGCGGCGGGAAGCGCAAACATGAATTTCCCTTCAGTGCGTCAGCGTTTCGGGCGCGACTGTTTGAAAGACGTGACGCGAAATATACACATTCGAGACTAACTCGAGAAGCATCCTCCGGTTAATCAACGTCAAGGATTTCCTCGGGGGGTAACGCACGAAATTGTAAGATTAAACAGACACACGAGAATCGAGCGAGCGCGACGACTCGCGTAGCCGAAATTACGAAAAAAACAAAGAGAAAAAAAACTGATCAACTTTGTATCAAACTCGGATTAAAACGAAATACCGAATTCGCGGAGAGTTCGGAGGATGATAAAACCAAAGGGATACTTCGCAACGAGTACACACGGCCGATGTACGCGTTACAAAACGGCCCGGGATCCGATTTTAATTAGCAAACTAACCGGGCGCCGAACTATCCTCCAATTTAAGGATAAGCAACTTTTCCGTGAATGCGCGCCCCTCGACGCTCGATTGATAAAGTACGCTGGCGGGTATCTGTGCGTAACCCGCTTTTCACGATGTTTTGTACGATGAATTTCGAGTTCGCCACTCGTCTTTCACGGGGATTAACTTTGCAGGTAGTACCGGCGCGTATAAAAGTCAACGGGTGCCGGTTGGCCATTACGAAACGGCCATTACTCCATTACGAGTCCGCACTTGTCGATAAAAATAGAGACCCCCGCGCGCTCGCGCGGCTAGATGCAATTAAAGTTTATCGCGACCGTTAGCCGATTGACGTACGGCCCGTGAGTGTGCGTACTACGTAAAAAAAAAAAACGAGAAGGAAAAAGAAAAACAGAGAGAAAAGTTGCTTGACGCGCGAGAGCTTGAGGGAGTTGAGAAATACGTTGTTGAGCGTTGTTTGTACCGACCCGATAAAAGAAAAACAAATTCTCGAGGTATCGGCGATTTACGCTGCCGTTCGCGTGTTTTTAGAACCAATCGGGTTGGCCGGTCGAATAAAGATTCGATTTTATTGATTTGCCCGCTGAGCTTCGATTCGAAAAATTTTCGAGTTGATTGAACTTTTTTCAGATCGAATTTTTTTTATTAATAAGCCTATAAGAATATAAGGCTACATAAAGAAAAAAAAAAACAAAAAAAATATAAAAATATAAAATAAAAATAATAATAATAATAATATAAAGTATGATGAATATAAAATATTCAATTTACACTACTTGAAGGATATCACGCCACATACAGGATGTGATGTGCTAGCAGACAGTCTAGACTCCTCTGAAACTAACTTAAGGCCCTTAGAACATTTTTTTGTTGACCTGTGTTACCAATTGTTAACATTTCGACGGGGTTTATTCCAACAACGCTAACCTTGATTTTTCTTACCCACGCGCACGTAAACGGTGTCGCTCAGAACGTGAATTCGCCGATTAAATCGGGCGCGCTCGCGTTGAGTTAAAACGCCGCGGGGCCTCTTCGCGGAATTAATTAACGGGCAGACTCAAACGACGAAGCTCCGACAAACACTCGGAAGTCGTATAAATCGTTTGCCCGCGCCTGCGCTTGCGTCCCCCTACAACGATATTCAACGGTGTACTACACGCACATGCCTCGCGTCGCTCGAGAAACTCGACAAGCGCGTTGGTACGCTTGTAAAATTCAACGTCGGTACACGTATTTGCGAAACACACACTCGTCCCCCTCTCTTTATTTCAATCTTGATACATATCAAAACTCCGGGCAAACACACATGGTATTGACACACCGAGAAACAAATTCGTTAGAAAACCGGAGAGTCCCAATTGTAAGATTATAAACATTGACTAAAATTTGGGATCATTTGAAATTCCGCTGGCGAGAGAATGGAAATGGATCTCTATAAACCTTTAAGTACCGACGTGGGGTCTGACAGACACCGAGTGATCAGAAAGTCTAAGACTAAGACTGTAAAATTATTTATACTTAACGAATATTGAAATGTTTATATTTCCTTTTACTTATGAACTAACTATATATACCAACAAGACATTGTAACGTCTTTATTTCAAGCATGTAAAGAAGAAAAATGAATTTTGCTTTGGGGCCACGTCGGTACTTAAAGGTAAATAAAGAAATTTGAATAATCTAAAGTTTCGGACGGGGGCAACTTTTTGAAAATATTTTCATTAACATTTATTTCATTGAGAAGCTGTTTTTTCCTCGAACAAAAACAAATATTACAGAGTGTGAGCGGTGTAAAAAGTATATAAATGGAGTACGTATACATAATGTAATATTTGTTTTTATTTGAAATAAACTTTTCAATGAGATACTTCAGGCAATATGTTGAGTGTTCGTCATTGTATGTTTTGAAACATTATTTCACTGTACTCGCTACTTGGAAAACATTTTGAAAAACGAAACTATGAATAGTAAAATAATTATTAATTTTGACACAAACCGCAGAGTGCGTCTAAACCTGAAGATGCGCTCGAGGGAGCAAGTGGCATAAAAATGCGCACGCACGCGTGCTCGCAGGAAACGTGGATAATTGTCGACTTTGATAACGATTATAAAATCAGTCGGTGTGATTTACCGAGATTAAAAGCAAACTGCGGTCTCTTTGCCGGCGTGAAAGGTGCGAGGGGAAGGGGAGAGGCTTTTATCGTCCTCTTATCTTTCAGCGTATAACTCTGACGATTAATTAAGGCACCCGCAACGTGTGCGTCGGGTCTCCCGCTTCTCTAATTTGTTTATCCTTCGTGCGATGAGGTATTAATTACTCCGTAAAAGTCACCGATCGGGACCGAGATACGTGTATTAATATCTCTTATTGGATTTTCATCAATCACGCTCAATTGAATAGATTAATTATAAAAATATTTAAAGATAAAGTTCCGAGATGTTCGTAAAGAACTTTCCCGAGGGGTGAACTTTGGGGGATCTTTTCATATGATCAGCTTTTGCACCTTAGTTGAATGAAATTCAAAAAGAGACTTGATTTAAAATTAAAAAAAAACTTCTATTTCTGAAAATTCAAACAAATATTTCAAAAATTTCTAACAGCGCGTAATTCATACACTGAAAATAAAAATTTGTTGAAATTATACTTAATATTTATTTGAAAATATAGAAATGAACATTCTCTCTGTTCAATGGAACAAATTATTACTTATTGTTAGAACAAAAACATATTGCTTAGAATAGAATTAGTATATTTTCAAAAACAAATATTTGGTTGTACATTTGTTTGAATCTCTGCAAATAAATATTAAATTCAACAAATTTTTATTTCCAGTGTAAGAAAATATACATGCGCTGCGAGATAGAATAGCGCTTGTGAAATATCGTACCGTGCCGTTGCTTTGGAGGATGAAAAATTCGACACTTGGAATACGTCAGAGGGGTGAGGTGGTTGGCAATTTGTTCGTCGACGACGATGATCGGATATGTCGGGAACGTGTACGCCGCGAGTTATTTGCACCGAGACGCTCGAGGAGTCATCCCGGCGTGAAATTCGAGGTGCCCCCCGGTCGGCTCGAGAGGATCCTCCTCTCGTCGTTCCGCGTACACTCTCCCCCCCCCTCCCCCCACCAACCCTGATTTATTCGGATTAAACGACCACCCGATCGAGCCAGCCGGCATCCTCCATCTCGTTTATTAAAAGGGGGCGCAAAAATTTTCCTGCCAATCGACGTAGATCGCCGAGTATTCTCCGCTCGAGTACGGCCGGTAAAAATTGACTCATCTCTTTTTTCGGACAAAACACGCGGATATATATCAACTTTGCTCTCGTGAATCTCTTTCAACAGCCGGCACCAATTTTTCGACGTCCGTTACCTCTAACGCGGTTATTCTTTTATTTATCGTACCCGTGGCTGTTTTTTTTTCAATCGCGTGGGTTGATCGATCGTACGCAATCGTTATCGGTCCACTTTGCGTCCCGTTGAAAATATACAGAGGATGTGCCTTATTTAAAAATTGGATTATGCATGTAACGAGATTGGAGTGGTGCGAGTGGCTTTTAGTACCAATGGCAATAAAACTTTTACAATTGCAGGGAGTGCACGCGGCCGTGAGCGCGCGCGCGCCGACCCATAGAAAGTTTATTCCTTATCGCGGATAGCCAGACTCGGCGTGCTCTCAAAGTCAACTTATTAAATCTCGCGAAACTTTTTCCCTCCCGATATTATCCCATCAATTTACGGAAATGAGTTTGGACGCCGAGAGGAGAGCCGTTTTCTTTTCGTAAATAAATTAAGATCCATCCGAAATCTGATTTTATTAAACGTATTTACAAACCCGACAAGGGGAACCGATTTTCGTGCAGAAGAAAAAAATAGTAATATTTACTATTCTACATAATAACCAGTTTCATATTTTATAAATCTTGTAAATGATATTATGTGAAATGGTAATTATATGTTAAATTATACTATAATAATTTGATGAGCTCTTTAACCGAATTTTTTATTAATGCTAATCATAAAAAAATATAAAGCATTGGATTCAAAAAAATTTTATTTTTCATCAAAAATAATATTTTGTTTTCTACGTTACCATTTACACAGTGGAATTTATTTAGTCAAATGACTCTCGTCAGTTAAAAACTATGTAAAGTAGTGATGATTACTATACATATTGCATGGTGAATATTACTATTTTTTTTTTCTTTGTGTTATAGATGCAGTCAGACGTTTTATTCGCACATAAAACTTTCTAGCGATCTATCGCTATCGGTATTCCCCCGGTGAACCGATAAGAACGATCCGGTTCATCCTGATCCATAATTCGTCGATCGTATCGATCCTCTCGCGACATTAACCGAAGACGCATCGCGAGATTACCGATCGAGATTCGATCGAGATAGTCGTATCTCGTGGAATCGTCGGTACGTCAAGTCTCGCTGTGTACATCGCGGCGCCTTGAGGAGTTATTAACACGATTAAATTTAATTAAGCGCGAGTCTTGATAAATCATACTCGCGCGGTTAACGCACCCGATTTTATCGACGCGCGCGCGCGCGCGCGAGCCGCGAGTGCTGTAAAGCCGCGTTATTTACGATTACAGCGTCTGGCTATATTAAATCGCTTATGGGCCACTCCCCGTTACGGCGAGTGAGCCAAAAGTAATTTCGCTCTTGTTTCCCCGTCGCTCTTTTCTCTTTATCCCGGCTCTCTTTTTTTTCTATCCCCGGCATTTACTGCATTCTCACGATACGACGCGGCCAATCGTTCGCGTACGAGTGGACAATCCATAAGCCGTGCCGGGCGCGGTAATATTCGATTATTGGAATCGAGAGTGGACTCGTCTCTTCCGGAGGGGCTTTTCACCGAACGCCGATGGAGCAAAAATTCTCCAACGTACGGGGTGAGCTAACAGTTGCGTCTTCTATAGACCGAATGTTAGAGAATTTTTTAGGCTAGTGAAAATGATAACTGTCCGTTTAAATTTTTTGAAGAATATATTTCAGGTGTGTTATCGTTAGTCCTGTTTTACAAGTTTTAAAAAATGAAGTTTTTCAGAGATTTCTTTAGGATAGGAGACAATTTATTGTACTGAATTTTTAGGTGTAGTTTGTACCTACTATATTCGTAGATAACAAAATAATTTTTTCCAAGCGAAAATATTTACATTTACTTTATTGTATAACTTTAATGTCCTAGAGAAATTGTTTAAACAAATTTTTTTAAAGTTTCTGAGTATAAAAACTGTTTTAGCATAGTCGCCGTGTAAACAGTAGCAAATCGTTCGAGCACTACATTTTTGGTGCATAGCGAAAGTGTTAAAAATAAATTTGAACTCCATTGTACATAAGGGATGATAAAACTGAATAATTAAATATAGAAAATAAACGAGTCGATAGGTGTAAATAACCCGAAAGACAAATTGCCGAATATACGAGAGGATGGGACAGCTTGTATGGAATAGAAGCCAGCGATAGAGTTCAGGGTCGTTATCGATAAAACAGGGTTCCGGTGAGACGACGCGTAACGACAAACATTAGCCCTCTTTCGACCAACGCGCGGTCCAACCCCCATCGGCGGGCTCTAAGTGCTCGTATAAAGAAATTACTTTCGCCTTTTACCGGGAGGGCTAACACCAGCCCTCTCTCTCTCTCTCTCTCTCTCTCTCTTCCTCTCTTCCCAGAGAGAATCATTAGGTCCCAGGGGGCCTCTGATCTCTCGTTACCTTTCTCTCACGTGCATGGTAAGCGATATTTCGACGGAGGGGGAGCTCGCTGCTGTCGCAGTCGTTAAACGATCGTATCTGTTTCGACGAGAAGTAAAAGAAAAGAAAGAATCCCGAGACACCGATCGGGATCGATACCCGATGCTAATGGCCCGAGGTCTTAAGCACTTTTCAATGACGTCGTATAAAAATCTGCCCGTCGGACCAATATCGAAGACTCGTGACGTTACGAAAATAGGCAGGCTTTTCGCTAACGATTGAAGCCCACCCACGTTGTATTTTTAGGTGAATATTAAAACTTGAAAATAGTAGTATCAATGTTTTCTATGAGGCCGAAAATTTATATCACGATTCTCCGAATGTTAACCCCTTCATGTCAAAGTCAAGTGGTTAAATACTGTAGAATATTGTTAACCCAGAAGATATACGGCCAAACTTCTCGACAGGTCCGTTGCTCTCTTATGGGTCTTGGAGGGGAAAAAAATGTTGCGTCTCATCGAATGACTCGCGGATTCGATTTTCCGTGAAAGTTCGAATCACCCCGTCGATTGACCGGTGTGGCTAATAGGTGGGGCCGTGTTACTACTATACCCGGTAAAATAACGCCCGAGTCGAAGGTGAAGAGAGAATAAAGCCGGTAGTGGGGGAAAAAATTGCCGGTCGGCATCCTTTGTTCGTCGCGCGTTAAATTAATGCGGTCGGCGGATGTTATACGGGGGCTAACTCGAGCCGAGTGTAGCCGGAAGTGGGATACATATTCGCAGCGTACGCGGCGCGAGAGAGAGAGAGAGAGAGAGAGAGAGAGAGTTTTGCGAATTTATAGAATCCGGCGTTGAATCTTGAATCTACTTATTTACGCGCGCGGAGGGGAGAGCCATTCTTCTAGTCGAGAAGAGAGCACCGCAGGAACAAAGGATACGATTTTATTTTTTTTTCTCATTACGAATTATTCCCGTACGTCGCGAGCGAGAATTCGTAACTGGATATTTCGATAGCGCGTCGTGAAAACATTCTCGTGATTGCGGACCAATTTGTGTAATCAATTTTTTCGATCTGTCCGGGAATCATGCGATATTCGCGATCGCGCGTCACGAAAGTTAATCCACCTGTAGCGCGCTCATGCCGCAACTCTTGTGTTAACTCTCGCCGCGAAATCGAATTTTGTCGTACGCTCCGCGCTCCTCTCGCTAACCGTATCTAATCGTTATATTCAGTTTTTCCTAGCCGATGTTTCAATTCCGTTATAATCATATTAATTTTCGTATTCCGCTAATAATTCGCTATTTGCATTAAAAAGAGCTAGCTTCATATTGAAAATAAAAATTTGTTGAATTTACTTGATATTTATCTGCAGACATTCGAACAAATGTCGTGTACAAAAAAATATTCTGAAAATACTAATTTTATTTTAAGCATTATTTTTTTATTGTAAGTCATAATTCATTCTATTGAAAGAAATATTTATTTCTATATCTTTAAACAAATATTTAGTAGCTTCAACAAATTTTCATTCTCAGTCAAAAGTTAACAAAGTATTGTTTGAATCGCTATTTTTTTATTTCAGTGTGGTATAACGCTTCTATTTTCGATTATTCGAAGCTCGCAATTATCGAGTCGAATCGCAATTTGGGGTAATTCTCGTGTTTCGTAGTGGCTGTATATCGCACCGATTGCTCGCCGACCTCGTGAATCGCGTTCAGTCGGCAATTCTTAATAAGCTCGAGAGGAATAAGAGAGAACGTCGAGAACGTCGAATTATACGCACGAAGAAAACTCGGGCTATTTTCGTTATCAAGTGGGTCGATGGCAAACGGTATATTTATCTAATAAAAATTAAGTCAAATAAATTTCATTTAATTGGTACTTGCTTCCTGTATTACAAAAACAAACAGAGCTCGCAAAATGAAATATCCAATTAAATATTTTTTAGTATTGATTCACTTTTAATATGCTATTAGTGTTATTATGTTTTCAGATGGGAACATTGAGACTTCTGTAAAAAATCTTTTTAAAAATATATGAAAAAAATTTGTATCCAATTAGCTGAAATCACTATTAAAATCAGATTAATAATGTTAGAATCACGTGCAATTAAAACAAATTTAAATTGATACTAAAAGAGAAGAAATATTCGAAACATCAAACGGAAGCGTCGCAAGAAGCGATAGGCCGTGAATAAGCTCGGCGTTAAAAATAAACTGGCGCGTGTGAAGATCATCAAGCCCTAAAGTTTCGGCACGTTCGGCGTCTGCGGCGAGCAGCGCGAATCTCGAGGTTTCTTTTGTTCGATTCTATTTCCTCGAGGCAATTTCGGGACAAGACTTACGAGTGTAATTAGCCCGTTAGACACTGACCAGAGTGTGTTTTGAGAAGCCACAGGAGTGAGAGAGCGTGAACCCCGGGCGGATCGTAAATCGACGTCAATGCACGAGTGCGAGATGATTATAGCGGAGCCTGGCGCGCTCGATTACGCGTTGACTACCGACGAAAAATTTTCCAGGCTCTCTCTATCGATCGTTCGTCAAACTCGAACCGTACGAGGGAGGAGAGAGAGCGACGAATGATGAACGCGTTCATCGCGTGCGAAAATTCCCGCGGAAAATGCGTCCGAAAAATTGAGAATAAATGGGAAACGAAATTTGGCGCGGGGTGCGAAAAAAATGTTCGAGAGTCTCGCGCGCTCGTGGGGGTCCGTCGAGCCAGGAATAGAAGCCGTTGCGTATAATTTGCTCCGCTCCCCCATCCTCAACGAGAACTCAGTTCTCGTCTGAAGCTTTTCTCCTTCTTTCATCTTTTCCGCGGCGTACACTGTGCGAGCTTTTTTCATCCGGCCTTTGCATCGCGTGAAATATACTTTTCGGACTTCGTAAATTTTCTGCTCTTTACGATCCGTGTGAGTTCGATTTATGAAAGGAGAGAAAGGAAATTCTTTTGCAAAATTATATTAATAATGTAGAAATTAAGAGTAAATTCACTACAATATTAACAATTTTCGTGAGATCTCGATTTTAATCTCAAAATATATTACCAAGCGAGGAAAATTCGTGGTGAACCTCGAAAGGGGCGAGGTACTTTTTCGAAAATTTGTCTCGGCCATGGCGAGGATAAAAACGAGAATAAAGGAACGAGTTTTCGGGCTCTTAACCGGCGCATTAAACTTTTCCAATTTCGAGACGTTTCGTTTTTCGAACGGCTTTAAAGGTCCATCGAATTGAGAAGAGGAAGAATGAGCATGAATGAGAGTGGGAGGATGAAAAGAGAGAGAGAGAGAGAGAGAGGGACGATATCGAGTGAGAAAAATGGTAGATGAAAACGGAAAAATGATAAAAGAGAGAGAAATCGTAGAAAAGCACGCTACACACTCAGCTATACGTGTAGTCGTTGAAAAGCGAGTCGCGTATAAACGAACGCCTACCAAAAACTTTACTCCCTCCTAGGCGAGCTGTCTTCGAGGTCGCTTCGCGACTTTTCGCGTGAAAAATTATCTCGCTCCCTCCGACCGTAATGTCCCCCGGGACATCGCATTCCGTACGAAAAAATGATTCATACAGCGACTCTCGTGATATATGGCGATTGTTTACCGCGTCAAATATATTTTTTTTTGCAACACACGTATCGAGAGTTTGATTTCGCGTAACTACTATTTTCTCTCACCGTCGCGAATGAAACCCCGAATCGAAAAATTTTTACACTTTTTAATCCAAGTAATCTATATTCGAACTTGTTGATCGGTTTTTAGATTATTCAAATTGCTTTTGAACTATTCGGTAAATTTCAATCTATTCTTCGTCTATTGTGTAATAAATGTATTACGAAATATCGAAATAAGACTAATTATGGAACTTTAAACAGAATTTTTGCTTGAATTTTATTAGAAAAAAAACAAGACTAATACTCATACTTAAATAATTTTGTTTAACGTCATTTGCAAGTAAAAAAATCAAAAATTTGAGTTTTAGTCTTGTTATGCTCTTGTGAAATTTTAGCAAATCATAAAATAACCCTCAAATTATAGTTTAACACGCGTTTTAGTCTAAACGCGGTTCCCTTCCGGAAACCGAATTGACTAATAAGGTAACCCTCAAATTGGTCTGAAATATGAATAATAGGGCAAAAAACAACAAGAATCATATGTAAAGTAGATAATAAAATTACCAAAAATATATTAAAAAATGAGAATTCGAAATCAGATCAATTCTTTTGATCCAAGACGTTTAAACAAACAAAAACCGGAGGTTAATCGGTGTTTGACGAACTAGAGAGACGAATTCCATCAGCCACTTCCTGCTGCTGAAGTAATTCTTGGCATCGGATCGAGGGCTCACCCTCTCGCAGTTGGCGCGTCGAGAATTTGGCATTGGCCGTGTACCGCGTCTATATGTACACGCGCTTTATATATTCTCTCGTCTCGTTGCTCCTTTTCACGCTCGCTCGCGTTTCGTACACAAGCGGATGAGAATTTATCGCGCGCGATGGTCAAAAACTTTGTCAAAATATCCGAGACGTACCGGGAACGTAAAAAATGAGTTATCCTCGTCTGGAAATCCCGAAATTTTCTACTCCCCGTCTGTACATTTTTCTTTTTCGTTGCGTCAAACTGCTCGATTTGCATAGCGAGGCCAGTTTCGTCCCTAGCTATCCCCCCACCCTCTCCCTTCCGGCGTTTTCCACGGGAATAGAACACGCGCGCATTTCTCGCGGGTCTCGCTAGCGCCGGGAAAATCATCCCGCGGGGATCGAAGACGAGAACACAGAGACACGCACACGAGAGCGTTTTAGCTTTTGTTTGCCGGAAATGGGGGAGGGGGTTGGCCATTCGAATGCGAACTCGTTCTCCGTCCGAATTGCTCGCGATCCACCGCAAAAATTAAACTTTTTTTCTCTGTGAATTTTTCACGAGCTATGCGGCTTCCCCGAAAAAAAACGAGAGAGAGAGAGAGAGAGAGAGAGAGAGAGAGAGAGAAATTACGACACCGCGTGGTTCGCTTTATTGAATCTCGCGCGAGCTCGTTCGACCCTCGATAAGAAGAGCCGAGTGATTAATGGCGACGAGAGCGAGTGCTGCTCACAACTCGCCGATTTTCGTCAGTGGGAAGTAGAAAGAGATTAACGGCCGTTCGACGATCGTTCATTTTTTGATTTTAGCGCGTCTACGCGCACTCCCTTACTCTCTATCCTCGCGTCATCACCAGATTACCGATCGATCGTGTATTTTCTCCTCGTCACGATCTACTGGGTGTACTGTTCGATCCAAGAGTGCCAATTAACCTAATAACAATTCGGAATGTACTTAATTTATTTGCATACGTTCAAATAAATATCAAGTAAATTCGACCAAATATTTGTTTTCGAAAATACTAATTTTATTTATACTAATTATTTTATCAAACGAAATATTTATTTCTATATTTTCAAACAAGTAGCTTTAACAAAACATGAAAACATGAAACATGAAAGTATATTCCATGTTTATTCCTTCGCGTTTCATTTCACGAAAAATAGCACGGCAATGTACTCGATATCGAAAGAGCTCATTTAAGAATCGAATAGAATGGATGAATTCCAGTACCGTCGGTCCCGTCGTCTCTAATTGCCGTAAGGTTACATTTCCCAATTATTCAGTCCTAATTGTAACGCCACCGTTTCCGATGAATATCGATTGCACGCGTTTCTTCCCCGCGCTAATTAGTGGCATCAATGTCGAAAGTCTCAAAACGGAACTATTGTTCCGAAACGAAGACGAGTTCTATTCACCAATTGCAAGAATTTCTGGAGCACGCAAGTATCGATGAGTTTTTGTTCGATATCGCTGAAATGGAAGCGGATAAAAGGCATGAATACAGTAAACAATTCTCGTTGATCATTTTTATTTAGATCAATAACGTAAAGTTATTAATAATATAGTTAAGTCGTCTTTTTTTTCTTTTAAATTAACAGTTATTATTATTTTATTTTTATTTTTTAAAGAATACAACGTTAAATTAACGTTACCGTTCCTGAGTTTTCGATTCGATACGAGAAATTTGTATTTCGAAGAAAAAATCAGCGGGAAATTAATAACTCGAGTAATTGGGGTGAATTTGGGCCGAGAGGGAGGCAAACTGTCATCCGAAACAGCGAGCACCGAACGAGCAAACAGAGCGACTAAATAGTCACGTTGCGGCACGCGATCCGGAACGCGAGCATCGATCGTGGGGAGGAGCGTGCGCCGAAGTAACGACGACTTACAGCCGGACATCCGAGAAGTTCTCGACGGAAGTTGCTCTCCGCCCGCGCTAGTTCAAACCCATTCGTAACGGAGGCTCGCGCTCGGCGAAACTAGGCGCAGTAGTTGCTGTCTGGCGAGACAAACAACAGGCGTCATTCCACTTCTCAGGGCCAGCCGCGCATGTAAACGCGACGCGAACAACTCGCGACGCACCACTCGCGCGAGATTTTTCCTCGGAATTATGCGAGAGTGCCCTGTGGAACTGGGTCGGAGTCGAAAAATTACACTTTACGAGACAATTACATAGTAAAAATTAGTGTAATATGTTGAAAAAATGAGGTTTTAAAAATAATGAACAACTCGAATTATAAAATTAGCAGAAACGAATATTTTAGCTAACACCTATTTTTAAAGAACATATTTCAGTTGTTGTATCTTGAAAAATTCAATTTAACATCATTTTTTTTTAGTAGAATGTAAAGTAGATGTTAAATCAACAACATTCTGCTTTAGACTAATCAGTTTTTAACACTGTGTTAATATAACATTTTGCCTGCACTGAAAATGGTATTAAAATAATGACAAAGTAACTAAAGTTAAATTCAACATATTCGTTTTTACAGTATTTCTATATGTTTCCATGAAAATGCATATTAGCATTCATATGAACGTACTGTTTCTATCGCGTAGCTGTTTTGGAGTGCACGAAGAATTTTTAATCATTCGAGGCGTTTGATCTCTCTCGCGTCATCGACGTAAGTTCCATTTTTTGGCTAGTCACGGAATCTGAGTTGAACTGTACACTGATGAAAAGGAATACGTGAGCGAAGAAAAAAGTCGAGAGAGTAAGGAAAGAAAGAAAGGCGCCCACGTGCCGGCTTTATCGAAGCGACGGCGCGCACTCTAAGAAATTGTTCGCGATGCCTAGAAGTCGATTTCGCGAGAGCGAGAGGGAGAGGGAGAGAGAGGGACCGTTTTGTGTGCGCGCGAGCCCAACGTAAAATCTCGGTTACTTTTTTCTCTCCACCTCTCGACGTCCTCCTTGAAACGCGAGCGGGATCGAATATCGAGCTCACGGGCTCCCTATAACGAATCCCCCCCCCCCCTCCTTCACCCCACTCGCGATATGAAAGCAAAGTCGCGTTTTTCCGCGAGAATGAAAAAGACCCGTCGAGATTTCCTTCGGCGTCGATTTATACATCGATCGTATAATCTGAAAAGCAGCGAATAAGAGTAAAAGAGTGTACCCGGGGCTATACGGATGCGTATATAAATTTCGCGTAATAAGGATCCTTCGTAAATCAGCTCACTCGAATCGACGATAAAGCGTCATTTTTTATCTTCTCCTCTCGCTCGCGCCCGCGCGTGCCCTACGGTATTTTTATCGACGATAAAAAAAGAAGGAAGAAGAAGAGGTAAAACGTAGAAATATAACGGCACGCGGTGATCGTAACCCCGGATATAACGACGATGATCGAGGCATAGGAAGAAGAACGAACGAGTGTATGTCATTCTTGATGCACACGTTAGGAACACAAATAAATATAAATAAAACGTAAGGAAACGGATTTTTGAGATTCTCAAAACCACTTTGTGGTTTACACTGATTAATATTTGGTTTACAAAAATTTTCGTAACTGGAAAAAAATGTTATACTTTTTAAATATGATATTTTAACAGTTTAATGGAATCAATAAATTTTTCATTAAACAAAATATCTTCTTAGCAGTATACGATTGCATATTTAATTTGTTTAACATTTTTTTCTCAGTGTACTTTATTTATATGCAACATAAGCATCGGGTCGAGTATAAAAAGGAGAATTCAGAGGTAAAATAAATACTCATTTTTTGGCTCGGTATACGTGGAAGAGGGTCAGGGATCGCTCGACGAAAGGTCGAAGAGCGATACGTCAGCTACGTGGGGGAACTAATTTTCCGACGACCCGTGAGTGCAGTACGGAAGAATCCTGATACAAGAAAAGAAAAGAGAGCTCAGTCAGCGAAACCTTTTCGGCAATTCGTTTTGCCAGCCTCGACAAACCCAGGCCACTCCCTACGTGCTTTTTTTCCCCCTTTCTCCCTCTCCCCTCGGCCCCTCGCGTAATTTATGCTCTTTCATATTCAACCTATATATTACGGACGATACACGCGCGCGTTTCCGCAAAACCGGTCTAAGCTGGGCGAAGGGCGTGAGTTTTTCTATGAGCGCGCCGGATGAGAGCGAGGAGAGCGAGAGAGGCATAAATTCGTCTCTCGCGTCTTCCGCGCACTGGATGGGAAAAATGGAATGATCGCTCGAGTGTGCGAGCGCGCGCGAGAAATAAATGTTGCGGGAATTTCGGATCGACGATTTTTACCGACGATATTGGAAAAAATACAGGGGAGGGGACGAAACAGACGAGCGGGATTTTTCATTCTTTCTTTTACATTTAGGCGCCAAATGGAAATATAAATTGCGAATTTTTATAGAGCCTCTCGTAATGGAATCACGACAAGGTCCGCCGTTACGCAACGATCGAGTTGGAAGTAACGTTGACAGTGTACATTACGGTGCATTGAGAAGGACGAATACGTAAGGGAGAGCGAGGGGGGGAAAGAAGAGAGCCCGCGCACGTGATTCGAGTGGAAATACACGGCGAGTGAGAGATAACGCCGACGAGCGTGAGTTATGGGGGAAAATGTTCTCGCGAAAATGGGTGTATAAGCATAAAAGTTATCCATATATAAGCACGGGGAAAATGGACGATAACGATGAAATACCGTCAACTTTTCTTTTTTCAACTCGTGAAATACAAATTCGGTATGAATGGCACTGTGAAATTGATTTCATAACGAAATTGGTTTGAGCGATTGCGGGGAAGAGCCCGGCGAGGGAGCGACTCGATAACGGAGTACGAAAAAGAGGCGTCGTAATTTCGTTAGGAGCGAAATGAGGGCGCGTTGTGTCTGCGAGTGAGCGTCGAGGTGCGTAAACCCGTAATGGAACGATTTTAATGTTTATAGCGGGTGGGAAATGGCTATCCCACTCGACCTTCTTTTTTCATTTATTTCACTCTACTTTTTTCTATTTTTATACCACCGGTGACTGTAAAAGCTCACTCGACTCGCTTGTATTCCACGCCAAAGCCGATTTCGAGTTCACCCCTTTCGACCCTTCCGCTCGAGCTTTTCCCTCTCTCTCTCTTTCTCTCTCGGTGTGTTTCTCGTTCGTGCATTCGTATACTGTTTTTTTTTTGTTGGTTCCTTTCCCCGAACGAAGCCGCACGGCCATTCGGCCGCGTTACGACCGACGCCCGGGATGAATTCCAGCACACAGCTTTCTCGTATATATGCGTACGGGAGAGGTATATCGATAAACAAAAAACTCGTTTCGCGCGGTATATCCTTCGATATTCGGCGAATGCTCGCGATACAATTTTTTCCTCTCTCTCTCTCCCTCTCGCGCGTGCGCGTGTGCTTTTTTTTCTCACCGTAAAACGCGCCGAACACGCGACGACGATCGATCTTTAGAGAAATTTGTTTACTCGCGAGAGTTTTCAATTTGACGCCCGATATATAGATTCTTCTAAATTGAATTTTTTTCTCCGACCGCGCGAGTTTTTTTTCTATTCGTCATATGGAAGCAATCTAGCACTGATCCTCGGGCTGCTGCCGTTGTGGAATCGCGAGAAGAACGCCGAAATGAAAATTTTCCCTGCCCAGGGTATTAAAAATCTGGCGTGGTCTTACAGCTGAGCGAGCATCGCTATCTGTGGTTCTTGTGAATTCGCTGATTAACCCTATAGTATACCCGAGGCGAAATTTTAATTTTAACTTGAAACCTGTAAGACTCGAAGACTAAATAGTAGAGTCATTAAAACTGAAAGATTTGTAGGTTTCAATGAGAGTGTAAAAATATGTTCCAACATCAAATTTTTTCAAGATTGTCTGAATATTTGTAGAATGAAATAAAAGTGTATTTTTTAGGTTCTGTAAGAGCAGCATTCGAATTAAAAAAGGGTGATCACCAAATAATTTTGTTGCTGTTTTAGAAGTTTTTGCTCAATATAAAGAAAATTTCTCCCAAAGCGCTGCTTGACATTTTGATTCCATGAGACACTCAATGGCTCTCCGTTTTTCGCTGTAATGAAACACGTGTTACTTAAAAAGTATTAAATTGTTGAACGTCGTATAAGTTGAATTACCATCAAGCAAAATTTTGTTCCCGGGGACCTTAGTTGATGAATACAATAAAAATTTTCATAATAAATATTTTTGAGACGATAGCACTTTGAAAAAATTAAGAAAAATATGTTTTTTCGTTTACTTTCTACATTAAATAACAATTTTTAAGTATAGGAGGGTAATTATGTGCAACAGTTTATCAACTTTTTCCAGCATTAAATCACGACTGGTTTTTAATTCACACCTTCGGTTTCCGATATCGCCAACTATTAGCAGATGGCGCGGGCCGCTCGTACAGCGTAAAATTGTCGTTCGTATTCACGCGCCGGGGGTGGCTCGATTCGATTAGCGCTGGCGGAAACTCGAGTCGAGAGCCGCCTCGTAGGCGTTGAAACAGCGAGAAACGCAAATGAAAAGCTCCCCCTCTCTTCCTCTCCCTCCCTCTTATCTTCTCCTCCACCTACCGTGATAAATTCGCCCGCGGATATTGTACCACGTTTCTGACCTCTAAGGAGCCGGCCCTTTCTAGCCCTCGTGCCGCGGCGTATCTCCACTCCGCCAAGTAATCCAGCCCCTTCCACAAGTTTCAATAACGCCCACGGCATAAACCAACTTTAGCATAAAGTATTTCGACCTGTACTCGCGCTCGCTCCTCGTACACTATATTCAGAGCTTTTCCACTTTTCTGGTTTTCGCGCGAAGAGCCATGCAGGTGCCTCCTCCGGATCTGCGTCATTCTTTTCTACGACGAAGTAAAAAATCCGATATTCATCCCGAGTAGCTACAATGAGGACTAGTTAATTAAAATAAAAACGAGTAACGAGTTCGTCGAGTTTTTACAGAATATTTGACACAGGTTAGCTCAGCTTTTTAGAATTTCGGAAAAATGAAAATTATGTTAAATTTTGCTCAATTTGTGAATACCTAGCATAAATAAAAAATAAAAAATTAAAGCTGACTAATTATTTTCGATACAAATATGTATCTTTTCTTCCCATTTAAAGGGTGTAACTACAGGTTCACAATTTTTTCAAAGAAAATTCATTTGATTATTGTTTCAAATTGAAACGTTCTTGTGAAAAATAAAAAATAAAAAATAATGTAAAATGTAATGTGGTATGTGAAAGTGTCCGTAAATTTAGCGTTAACTCAGATTAAATTGGCAAAAAAACAATAAAAGGAGGTAAAATTATTGCTTAGATACTGTTTAGCATTCATACATATTTGGATCAGGAGTATTTTCGTAGGGCAGTATTCTCGATTGTTTTGAGTCAATTCCGAGGTAATCGCTGGCCCATTCCATACCACTGGGAAGTTTTCAGTATCGCAACGCCCCACCAAGCATTTAGTCAGCGGAGTCACGTCGTTCTGGCACGCTAATTGCCACAGATAAAATCCGCCGTTATTATCGTTATCGCGCAATTTCAGCAATCATTGGCGGATCTGCGCCTTAATTGGGAAGATTCGCGTGTTCTTGGTTATCCTCCACGAAAGATAGGTAAAGATTCCCTCCTTTTTTTTGCCATGATTAGCCAGTCGCGAGCGGATCATCGTGTCTCTAATTTATCGCCCGACAAACTTTCGCCATTAAAGAGGCGCGTAAAAACTAGCGTAAATATCCGCCCACGCTTCTCGTAGACGTAGCAAGAGAGAGAGAGAGAGAGAGAGAGAGAGAGAGAGAGAGAGAGAGAGAGAGAAAGAGGGCACACGTCTTGGTTCGTTCCTCGTCCGGGCAAGAAACTCGTTTGCCCACGGCTCGCGCATTTTCTTCGCTGAATCCTCTTGAAATCTCTTTCTTGCAGATGAAAAAAAACGCCGGTGAGAAAGTGAATTTTTTCCTTCCCCCCTCCCTCTCTCTACTCTCTCGCGATAGGTTCGGAGACACCGAGAGCGATCCACCCCTTCGCGCGATATTTCGTTCCTCGGTCACGCGCCAAATTTATCTCGACGTCTCACGGCCCGTTATCGTTAAAGCTCGCAAACGCTCGGCCGTTCGTGCGAATGCATAAGAAGAGACACGACGCCGGTGAGGGACGAGGCGAGAGGGGGGAGGTGTCGCTATAACCATGCATTGTCTCGGGAAGCTTCGTGGCTGCGCTACCAAATTTCAAGATATACGACGATGTACCGTGCATAAAGTCGAGCGAGAAACTTTTTCGCGAGTTCGCGAGTTTTCATAACACTCTCGGCGAGGGCGAGCGAGGGGGG
>NCVS01000386.1:52479-72222 GCA_003055095.1 Goniozus legneri
GTTTTTCGCTGCACTTGCCGTTATTCGATTAATTTACGTTAGCGAGCAATTACGTTAATTGCGACATTCAGTTGGGGTGCGCAATAAGAGCCGCGCGATGAGCTCTTCGCGCGCTCTGCCTGCGGAGCGATTCAATCGACGATCGATTGTTAACCCTTTGCGGTCGCGGGAGGAAACTCTCAGTCCTGTGGCTCGCGCATTACGTAAATTGGACCGCGCTGATTGTATTTAGAACATCTCTCTCTCTCTCTCTCTCTCTCTCTCTCTCACTGACGAGTCGCTTTAAAAATTTCGCTAACCAACTGTAAATACATTTTGGTCTATATATATTCTAAAGTATATGTACATGTAAATGTATATGTTAATTGAACTGCACTACATATGAGCCTCTCATCGAAACTCTCTAAATTCAACTCCATCAAAGTTGCAGTCTGTCAAACGTGAAATTATGTATAATTTGACGTATTTTTGATATTACGAAATAATCATGAGTATCGTCAGAATATACACGTAGATTTAAGTTTATATTACATGAAGTGTGCATTACAAATTGTACTTTTTAAAAAAAATTTGTATGCCTTTACATGTTAATATTAAGAGCTAAAATGTTGAGAACTATATTTCTATATCTAAATAAAACATGAACTTGTTTAAAAACTAAAAGGAATAATTTTTTTTTAAACGCAGTCTATAATGTATGATTTTCAAATAAATTAAAAATAAAAGAAATGAATAAAAACGACACTTTTCGTGATAATTTTAATTACATTCGATATTGAAACAAACTCAGCAAATTATCCATCCCTTTTCACCTAACCTTGACTAATCCTCTCCTGCCACGTAGTTGGAGAGGAGAAGGTGAGCACTTCTGCGAATCCCCCGGCGCGGCAAGCCGTCGTCTCGAGTCGACAGGCGCCGTGTGGATTTCAAGTTTTGTCCACCCCCACGCACAAGTAAAGATGCGCCAAACTATAAATGGCACAGGTGGTTTAACCAACTGCGAACAAGAGGGAATTGAAACTGTCACTGTAATCGGAATACCGAATTCACCAATCAGCGATACTTCCCGTATACATTCACCGAGCGCAAGTTATTCGAGTGCGTTAAACGCGTCGTGTTTGCCGGCTCGCGGAAGCGAAATTAAAACCCGCCGGCTCGATGAAGCAGGAGGAAGACAAATTCGCTCGGCGAACGCAATAAAGCTTTCCGAGAGCTTTCAATTATCGAGTCTCGGTGGGGGGATCGCGAGAATTTACGTATTTCGTTTACGGTCGCGTTTCCGTACACACGGCCTTCGTCTTTACCGGGTTACTTAACGCGGAGGTGTTCCATCTTTCGAGCGAGCAAAGTTTTCCTTGGCTGGGGGTACGCGGACATCGACAGCGCGAGAGGTCGAAACGTCCTGGACAAGAGCGAAACGGAAAGTTGGCCCCGGAGTGACGAGTCCCCGAGGAAATTTCCAAGTTTCCTTTTAATGGAATTATAAAGAGGAAGAGGCGCGCGCGCGCGCGAGCTAGCAGACCGCGCGTGACATTCGGCAAACTCGACCGTCGCTGAACTCCCAAGGCGGGCAAATCGTCCCGACGTAGTCGACACGAATTTCGATACCGCGCCCCGGAACGACGATACGACCTTCGTCTGGAGCGTCGAATTAAAATTCAGTAGCGTTTAACACTACCCTAACCTTCATCTTCTCGAATGGCTGTACATTTTGCAAGGGAATGTTTTCATTTCTGTTTTCCATGATTGTCATTTCTATTTTTAAAGAGGGAAATATTCAAAGAGAAACAAAAAAAAGTATATATTTTCCTGATTTTTTTTATGGTATTAAATTTATTGTTTTTAAAATTTTTATATAATATTCAGCTCAAATTTAAGATTTTTATGAAAAAATTTTCCTCCTTAAAGTGTTTATAATTGACTATTCAGTAAAATTATTTGCGTTTATATCGCTTTTTGAATTACTCCAATAATTCAATTTTTGCACCGGATGAACTCAATAACTAATATTCGAATTCTTTAATTAATACCCTTTAGCAGAAAACGTCACTTAAGGGTCCGATGATACGGCAAATTAACGAATTGATTAATCTCGTTCGTTTTTTCCAAATAATCTCTCTAACTGTAATTACGGGTCGCAATAGCCACGTCCTCGTTTTGAAATGAGATTATCCTGGACGTATCAATTTTCAGGAGGACGTGGCGATATTTGACATTCTAGTCGAGAGCGTTTTCAATGCGCTCGAAATTAAACAATCAAATGGGCCGCGATAATAACGTTATAACTCGTAATATATCCTTGATCTGGATAATCGATCGACTCTTATTAATCCAGAAGAGTATTCGGAGCCCGCTTGATAGCCGAGGTCGAGCTAGGTGCAGCGCGAGGGACGAGAGATTTGCGGAAAAGTAATATTAATAGCGCTATATAAAGAGATAATACCCACCGAGGTGGTTTCTTCTCTTTTTTATCCCTCACGAGTCTCGTAGCGGCGCACCTCCGTGCTATTCGTAACGATCAATAGCGCAGTCGAGCGAGAGAGCAAGAGAGAGAACGTGTCGTTTTTCCAAACGTTTTCGGCCCATTCGGGACATTTCTCGTCCGTCTAATAATCCGAGCGTCCGGCGCGGAAGAGACGTGAAAAATCGGCCGAATCGTCCTCGAAAAATGACCCGGAGCCTAACATACGCGGGACACTCGCGAGGCGAGAGTATCCGAGAAACTGAAATACGGTGTAACGAGAGCGAGCAGGTAGCTCGCTGATAAGAGGGCAGTTTTGATACCGCGGTCCCATTAATTAGTCGAGCACTCGTAATTTCTCGTTCTGGCCAGTGAAGACCAAGAGAGAGAGAGAGAGAGAGAGAGACGTTACCCGCCGCAAAGCCCTCGCAGATTAGTTGCCCGTCGTTTCGAAAATAACGGGATTAACGGGGAGAGAACGCTTCGAACGGTTTTCGGTATTAAATGGTTATATATTGCCGTCTACGAGCGTTATACGATTCGTTCCGTTTTTCGACGAATCGCGATAAATTACGATTACACCCGGCCGGGCCGGAATAATATTTGTTAATATCGCGAAATAAGCCCATAAAGACGGCCTGGAAGGAGCTTTTTGTTTTCTCCCTCTCTAGCGAGCTTTTTATCTCTCCTGCTTCCACTCTTCGTCAGGGGCCTCTCTCTCTCTCTCTCTTTCTCTCGTTCTCTTTTATAGATATAACCTAGTGAATTTTTAGGACGGCGTAAATTTCGTTGTAATTTGTTACGAAAAAAGCTTTCGTATTCCCCGCTAACGTTTTCATCTTCGGCGTCGTTGAGCGCGTCAGCTTCGTATATACCGCCCCTCCCTCTCCCCCGCGTGGCTGTAAAATTCTTTACGGCGCTAGCTACGCTCCGATCGTATATCATTTTTTAACGCAACTCCGTAACACGCGTGAACGTCGGTAATCGTGCGGCAGAGGGTAGGCAGAGAGGGAAAAATCGATATAAACGAAGAGGATTTATCCTGGTATAGTACCACGGTATTTAATAATTTTTTTCTTTCGTTTTACGGTCTAGTGGAAAACTGCACGATCATGACGTAACGTCCAGGGATGTAATTTATCGTAGAATATTAGAATAAACCGGAACTGGTTTAATAATCGCAACGGTTAAGCAACAGAGAATAATTTTTTTTTACCCTTCAAAAATCTAAAAAGTTAATAAAATTATTCGATAAATTCTGGGACACTGCTTGGAAGAGAAAAATTAAATTGAAACTTACAGCCAAAAATGATTTGTATGAATGATGTGTGTGATTTTTTCATGGTTGGTTGGGACATGGAATGCTCAATAATATCTTTTCTGTACAACAGCCACTAATAACCTACATGTTTTAGAGTGACGTTAGATAAACTGTTCAAAAAAATAAACACTTTCTACCGAAAACAAGTGACTTTCGGTCAAAGAAATTGTTCAAAATCGATGAAAGCGATGTGATGAGCAGAAGAGCGCAAATTTCGCGAGATTATTTCCAGTGGCCGGTCGAGAATCTCGCGTGGTGCATCGAGACGATGGCTCTGGTCGCGTTTCGCAATTACATCGTATTTACGGGAGGTTGGAAGGGTGGGCTGCGGCAACCTACCGTCCTCTGTGTAACCCATTAGCCGTTACTGATTGCCGCGGCGCGTATAGCGTATGGCCATTCGCAATTACGTTAAATCACGCGCGTTTCGACGAGCCCTCGATGCATAGTGCGTACAGCCACGCAGCTCACAGCGCACTCTCGTGACATACGAATTAGTTTTTCGTCGATCGGAAGACGCGACAGGCGACAGCTGCCCATACATTACTGCATATCCGTAGAATTCGTCGCCCGTGAGCTACGAAATGTAATAAAATTGACGCGTCGAGAGAAATTCGTAACCTCGTTTGAATCCCCTGCATATTGAATCTCGAAGAGAATTCTATTCGAGAGTGGATAAGGAGACTGCAAAAAAAATTTTGTAGAATGAACTGAATATTCGTTTGCATACGTTCAGATGAATATTTAATTTGCTAGACAAAGTAATTGTTTGAATTGCAGATATTGATTTCATCTGGTCATATCGAATGATAATTCATTTTATCGAATTAAATACAATACTAAAAAAAATTAAGCACACAGGTATTATTTTCAATTGGCTGTATTCGAGTTCAAAATTTTATCAATAAAATGATTATTTTACAAATGACAAGCATTCCCTTAATTATTTTGAGTAGTATATTTATAATAAATAGATATGTAGTACATTCTACAAAATTTTTTAGCAGTGGATGAATGTCACTGGTAGAAAAATAAAACTTCATTACTCCTGATGTATGCGGGAATGCAGACAAGTCTTATTTTTCATTTTTTATCGTTCTTTTTGTCAATTTTTGAATACGTTTTCCGAATCTCGGAGAGTATGACTTCGTTTCCGCGACGGTATTTCTCCGACTCCACTCTCATTTTACGCTTTGTGTGCGCCAAATGTCGATTCTTTATTTTCCCCGACGAGACGGTTTATTTTCGCGATCCACGAGGGCACCGTGGCCGTCTTTCGGCCGAGTGTCTCGAGGGACCGAAGGGGTCAAGGGGTACGCGTATTTTTAAAAAGACGAGCGCATCCCCACCGTCGGGCGTCGATGTTTATTTATAGACAGTGTCGCGTGCTGAGCACGAGAAGCCGATTCCACCGTTGATTTCAAAAATATTTTTTTATTATCTTTCTCAAAATCTTTACAAATTACATCGCGTTTGAAAAAAACGAAATTCGACGTTTCCTTTCCGAAGAACGATGAAAACCCGAGGCTGTCTCGTTACTGATTCAAAAAATAAACAAACGCGCGGAGAAACCTCGAGCTGGAGAAGAAAAAGGCACAATAACGGCGATATCATCTGGACGATAATGGCGCGTTGTTTTCACGAGGCCGCGATTCTCCTTTCCGGTCTCGTTAAACGGGACCGTGGCTGGGATTTTTTGGTGCGTTCGTTATCGCGCGATCGGTTTTCTCCGAAGATCAATATATGTATACGCGTTTTATAAATATCTCGCTGGCCGTTCGTGGGGCCCGAGTACATTGACTCACATTTTCTTGAGTTTGCCGTTCCCACGAGAGTTTGCGTTGCGACACACACACACACACACACACACACACACTCTCTCTCTCTCGCTCTCCCGCCGCCGCACTGTCGCGACGCACGTGGGTGCACACCTGTGTTCGTTTTGAATTATATCGGCACGGGTGGGATACCCACTCGCGAGCCGAGCGCGTGACTAATCCGATTTCGATCCTCGATTCGCTTTAGCTGTCCTTTCAATGTCGTTTCAATGAATATTCTTTTGGTTCAAGATGCACTTTCCTTCTTTTGTCTCTTTTTATGGATAAACAAAAATGTGGAACTCGATAGTACGATTCCTAAAGAAAACTTTCGACTGTAGAGAAACATCGAGTTCAGATTGACTGAATTTTTTTTTTTTTTAATAAAAAATGCTTGCTAGTTGAGGAATTAATTGCACGGGAACTTTATTAATCTCAATAAACGTACATAAAAGTATTCACACATTTACATTTACATATTGAATTGATTGGTCTTTAGCCTTTAGTAAAAAAGCATAAATGATTTTCAGAGCTGGTTCGCATAGAAAAACACTAATTTTGCATGGGAGGAAAAACTGCATCCTTGCCTGCGTATTTAACATTAGCACTCTGTAAACGTCTAATGGAGGACACTGTCAGATGATGTGATACTGAAATTTTGATATAGGTAAAAATAGTTTAAACAACACTTTTGTTTACCATACGCCTGATCGACTTCAAAAACGTCTGCATTTAATTTTTCTTCATCCGTTCTACTCAATATTTTAGTCGAGACACGTTCTATTCCGCGGCTTATATAGATCCTTGTTTGAGAAACGTGACAGATCTATATACGACCTATTTTACACATACATACGACTTCGGTTTTACCTACTCGGAATTTTGCATGCGATAAGAGCTTTCTTGGGTGCATTAATCCCGATAATGAAAACACCGAGGGAGCTAATTGCGATTCAATTTGGGTCGTGCCTCACCGAGTGGATCGTTAATTTCGATGTGTAAATGAAATTTCACAGGGGGAAATGGCATATCGATTTGAAATTATTTTTCGGGTTTTGCACAATCCCGCGAGTCGAACCAACCTCGTTTACGTTGCGCATAGCCCAGGGGCGTGCGGTATTTGGCCGCAAAAATCTTTGGCTCTTAAAGGAAACGCCGAAAGAATACAAGGAGGTACCCGGTTCCTTTATTGGTCCCGCATCGAGTATTCCCCGCGAATCTCTCGTTTCGTGCTCTATCTTCCCGAATCGACGTCTCCTTTCTTCTTTTTCCTCTCTTCCTTTTATTCTCCATTCTTCGATCGAGTTTGCACTGCATTCGCATGCAGGTGAGAACGAGGCTACGAAATCGCGATTATTTTCAAAAACACTCGTCTTTCAAATTTCAAATCGTTATACAATTTTTCATTGAAACGGAATGAAAAGGCAAGAATGACGAATTATTGATGTCGTATAAATTCTCGTGCGGTTTCATTTTATACCGTTAAAATTTTTTATATTCTACAAATTGTAAATATGGTTTTCAAATATTCACGATTGTTGCGTATTTTATCGAACAAACAGCCTGAATTCATAATTCATTGTACAATGCGAGAGCTTCGATTGATTCACTGTAACGAGACTCCGAAAAAGCAACAACTTGACGGGAAATTTTGGAGATGAAAGGGAACCGAGAGAATTACAATACCATAAATTCCCGAGATACAAACCTCGCAAAAGCTGTCAGACTCGCACGCTTAAATCGTAATTCACGTTATCTCGTGTAAGCTCGCGATGCGTTAAAAAAAGCTCGACGCAGACATGGAAAAAAGAGAAGAGGGAGAGGAAAGGCTGTCGTGCGAACGGATCCTCTTTGTTCTTTCGCGCTATTTTCGACCGCGTCTTTGAGACTCGAGCTTTCGTGCGCCCGAAAAGCTCGGTAAGGGGTCGCTGGCAAAAAGCTACATGAATGGGAGCGGCAACGTCGAGTGAATGTAAAACCGTTACAGCGGACCGATTGGTGCCTGTTGTAAGTGAATATTCGCGTAAGGACGAAAAAATTGGAATCGAGCTCTGAGCAATTTTGCCCGATGAATGAAAACGGCGAGAAAACGTAGCCTACGCGGCTTTTGTTCCGACGGGTGTTACGTGGTCGTTTCGAAAGGCGAAAAAAAAAGGAGCGAGAAAAGGTACGCGTGGGTACCGAGACAAAATAAACGCGACTGGAATCTGCTATTCGTACTAGTTACCCGATAACGGCGTGGGTTTTTCGATCCATATAATTTTCCTTCAAGCTCGATTTTTCGATTTTTCTCGCAGCAGTCGTACACTAAGGTTACGTTCCACCGGCTGCGATACGAAAAGGTGGATATTAAAAGCAACGCAAATGAAATTCCCTCGGTTGGTGTACCGCGTCGACGGTAAAATCTTGAAATTTTCTCCGACAGAGGTGGAGTATCGGCGGGTGGGGGCGTGTAAATTAAATTCTCGTAGCACTTTAGCGAATATTAATATACACTCGACGCCGGGGCTGGATACGGATTCGATTGTGCCTTCGGGAATCGAAGCGGGCTGCTCTCTCGTGTCTGGATGAGCACAGAGAGAGAGAGAGAGAGAGAGAGAGAGAGAGAGAGGCGAGTCCCGCATCCAGAATTCCCGGATACGGAAATGAGAGCCACGTGACTCGAGGCAATTTCCTCGTTTCGTGTATGTGTGTGGGTATGAGCTCTGGCATCGACTCTCGCTCGTTCAAAAGTCATTCGTAATGACGGCTAGACGTGCGTTGGAGTACGTGGGTCGATCGAACGCTGTACGTGTTCTAACAAGAGTTCGGTCCATCGGCAATCTTAAATTTGTTATTGAATTAAAATTATTTACAAAATGAATTTTTTTCAGATTTTAAGGTAACTCTCTTGCATGATTTTTTTTGAAGCGTTAAAATGGTTCTTTTGGTGAAAATATACATATATATATGGTGAACAAATTCGAATTAATAATACTTAATTAGGAAATTGAATCAGAACTGCAATATATGGGATGCAGTAGAGGGTTAAAAAGAATTCGTACACAACTCGAGTACAAAAATCTCTTTCAACAGTTCAACGCAAAATGTTGAAACGTGTTTGAAAAATACTTTCTTTGCATCGAACCTATAAATCACGTATACATAGTATACCGTACCTTATGAACTCGTAAATTGAGTCCTCGCGTGTTTTTTCAGAGTGTATCATTTAAATATCCGAGTATAGACGCCATATGGGTGCGAGCGTGTATTCGCAACTCCGTGACTCACAACTCGACCCTCTCTTTCTTCTTCGGCGCTTGTCGTCGCCAGTTTTTACCTCCATTTTACGTAACACGTATCGCGATTTCACCGTGACACTCCGCGCGCCAGCTCGCGTACACACACGTCATATCGGCTACGTAGAACTCACGAAATTAACACACGAGCAAAAAAACCCGAGGCGATAAATTCGTTCCGAAAATCAGATAATCGGGCCAATTAAAATAATTAGCGATTCATTGTCGAGCGGGCCACGAGGAAACGTCGAATTTTTATGATAATTTTCGTGGTTCGAGAAACGCTCGTTCACATGTCGAAAAAAGAGAGAGAGAGGGGGGGGGGGAGTATAGAGATCCGCACGAGATACACGTGAGCCAAAAACCGCGAGGGGGGTAACATAACGTGACTTCCGGTGTACGGTTATTAAATTGACAAAAAGCGATGGCCATTTAGCTTTTCTGTCCGTACACCGTGGGAATTGGGCGTTTTCGCGTATCGTAGGTAAATTTCTCTCTGTATGCCTCTCTCTCTCTCTCTCTCTCACTCTCTCTCTCTCTCTCTCGTACGCTTTCTGCTTCTGCCTTCGCTGTATATACGTACACTTGTAAACAGCTATATGTAGAGAATAGGGAACCGCGACGCATAATACCGTAGAGAACTCACGGAATTTCGTGGAAGCACGTAGGAATTCTCCGATTCTCGCGGTGCATATTATTGCACGGGACAACGTGACCCCACCCCACCCCCCTCTCGCCACCCGACGGCCTTTCGACAAATACACGATTCCATCCCTTATATAGAGTAAGTTTCCTACTAATTTCGTATAATTGTTTTCTTGCCCTCTATATCTCGCTGGGACCCGACCCACCCACGAGCGCCACGTAATATCTCAGAAGACGAAACTGGACGATAATTTTCGCGGACGTCGGGACCACGGGACGCGCGCGTGTGAATAATTTGACTATACCAGAATTTGTCGAAACGCTGTAATCGAGCGAGGGGTAGCGCAAAAACGCCGGCCGAACGTTCTAATCAGAGAAATAGAACGGCCGAAATAACTGGAATCAGGAAATTCTTGAGATTTCTGTGTAACGTCAATCGGGTCGTTATTTTTATTATATCGTATTTTCTCTCGTACACGCTACTCGATGACACATCGTATAGTTTTTTCTTCTTTCTCCTCGTTATACCGGACGAACTAGTTCTCGGAGGATATATCGCTATAATTCAGAGCCTCGATAACAGTAATTCCATCAACACGGTCCTACAGAGCTCTGTACGGGATTCGCGCAGACGAGAATTATTGTTTCCTACTGAGTCGTCACTACGATGTCGTAAATTTTTACGGCCATACGATACCGAAATGAGGTTAACGGTAGGAGATTCGACAAATTTCGTCTTGATCCACGAATCGACGTCGAGTGTCGTTTTCATGGTCCTACCGATATTCGTGATATCTTCACTTAGTCTTATCCATTGTGACTATTTAGTCGATAAGCTTGTCATGATTTATATAAAATTTACCAAAATCTTTAACAGAGTATTTTTCGATTATTTTCTGTAACCTCGGCTCGAAAAATTTGACAGGTTTTTGGTCGTATTTATTGATCTGTATTTCGTATGTTTTATTTGTTGCAGAGATACCAATTTTTCAAAGTTAGTTTCTTATTTTCAACCAAATAAGTCGAAAAGTTTGATCTTTTTTTTTTATTTTTAATTTCATCGGTTTCTTGGATGTATTTAAAAGTTCGTGACTAGAAAACCAAATACAAACATACAAAAATAAAATATATAAAATAAAAACAACAAAAACATACAAAATATAAACTAACAAATACGACCAAGAACCTGTCAAATTTTTCGACTCGGTAGGACTCGCGAAATTTCGAAATTCTACAGGCAGAACGTGAATCATTATTAGGAGCGAGATCGGTATCTTTTCTTTGCGATCCGGATCGTCTAACGCGAGGGGCGAGGGGAACCGTAACGCGACTACGCCCGTTCCTAGAAGCACGCACGCGACACCTACGCACTTCCGGTTCTCGTTGAACCACGCCGAGCTAGCGTACGCCGAGCGAATGTAATTGAATGACATCAGTCGGTATACTACAACGAGCCACGGGGCCTTATTTTTCTCCCAGCTCGTTTCGCAATTGTCGACTCGAAAAGTAATCCGGAAGAGGGCGGAAGATTTGCCTTTGTCGTTCGAATGACGCGCGCAGGCGCGCACGCCCACGCGTGAAAATTTCTACACCGAGCGAGATCGCCAATTTTGAAATCCGAACTGGAATATTCCCCGTCGAGTGCTTGTTTGTTTTTATACGCGAGCGAAGCGCCGAACGGTATCGGTGCTCGGAGCGCGATAGAGAGAATCGATACGCGATATTCCGCGGTCTATTAAAGACCCTGCAGGAGCCTTGATTGTTTACTCACTGCGCTATTTATGTTTTGATTGACAATTTAGAATAGTAGAAATCGTTCAAAGATATGTACACATATTGGGTTCAGCTTGTTTACACGCAATATAATGAATCGGTTGAATGAGCCAATATTTTACTCCGAACCGAGTAATTCGATCGTTTGGTTACATTATTCTAATTCAACCGTGTTGTTTGACGTTCGACTCTCTGCTTTCTATGAATAAATTCTTAACAAAAAATTTTTAGAGTACAGTGAGTACTTTCGATTAAATTCTTATTTTCATTACTATTTTTATTTTGTCTTTACCTTCTATTTTTATTAAGCCTTATTGGTTCAACTTAACACTCTACTGCATATCGTAATAAAGTCTCAAAAAATAATTCAAACGTCGCAAATTTCGTTACGTGAGCGGCAAAAATTTGGAAATTCGTTGCTGCATCGAAGGGCTTATCAAAGAGGAGTATTAGGGGTATTACATCGCGGTGCATATTTCGCGCGAACGATCGCGTAACATTTTTCGCTCGCGATAAAACTCGCTCCTCCTCGTTCTTTCTTCTTTCCTTTTTATGCTTCGGCACACACGAGGACGCGCGACCCGGAGAGAGAGTGCCATTCTCGCGCGACCCCTACGTATGTTTATCTCCCAACGAGATTTATCGACTCCACAGTACGTACACACTATATGCCTTGGTCCATTTTGCTTTTGCGAGGTGCCGGAGGAAGAAAACAGCGGAACTAAACTGCAAAATGGACAAAGAGAGACGAAGTGGCCGTGATAAAAGCCCCCAGCGCTATAAGATTACCTCCCTCCCTCTCTCTCTCTTTCTCTCTCGCTCTCTCTTGTCCCTCCTCCGCGACTGGGTCGTCATAAAGACGTCATAAACGGGGCCAAGGCGTATTTCGAATTCGCCAGCTTTCTCCACTCTGGCGTCGCGACGACGCTCGAAAGAAAAAAAAATCACCCTGAGAGGGAGCAAGAGGGATGGCAACGTATTACTCAGAGATATTAAGCATCGAAATGAAGAAAAAGGAGAAAAAAATTCCAACAATTTTCTCCCGCGTATACGTACAAGGTGTCTCGTCGCGATCTATCATTCGTTTTATTCAATCCGCGGAATGCCAAATTGAAATCTAGCTGACTTTATGATTTTTCAAATATACTCTTCAAAACAAAGAGACAGTTGTCATTTTACAATTACTGTGTTTCAGCTAAAAAGATCAAATTTAATTGATGTAATCATTTAAATCTTCTTTATAATCATCACCAGCTCAATTCGAATGAATCAATTTATGTAAATTATAATTGTATGAAAATGACGAGTATCCTCAATAATTTCGAGGAGTGTAGAATTGCGTATTAAAAAGAAAAAAAAAACATCTAAATTACCGTAGCAGGAAATCCGAGTTGATCTCATTGCTTAGAGCTCAATAAAATGCAGCTAATTAAAGAATATAAGATTTCGAAAAATTTTCTCGCAAGCATCCGCGAGTCCCAGGTAGTACTATATGTACAACCCCTGCCGATACCGAACTTTCTTTCAAATTTTTTGAAATCTTATATTCTTTAATTAGTTGCATTTTATTGGGCTCTAGGCAACGAGAGAACAGCCCCTGGAAACCCTGCTAGGTAATTTAAATAAAAATATATATATTTTTAATTTTTTCATTTCTCAGGTTTTTATAGATGTTATACAACAAATACTCCTTAAAACAATTAAGAGGACGGTTATCATGTTCCAATGACTGTATTTTAGCTAAAAGCGATCAAATTCAATATTAAATGATCATTTAAAAATTTGAATCTTCCTCTTTAAAAATATCACCAGTTCAATTCGAATGAATCATTTTTATTCAAATTATAATTGTATGAAAATGACGAGTGTCCCTTTAATTATTCCGAGTGTAGTATTTAATTGAATATCTTTTCGTTTTTAAATCACACAGAAACTTTCACCCGGATGCAGTCGTGTTTGTTTAAACGAAGCACTCGGTGTGTAAAACGGAAAGAGGTGGGATTTCTGTCGCGTTCGCTGCTCAGTGGTCGAGACAGAGGGATATCGACCTTTGACCCGGTAATTGCTTGTTTTATCTTAATAAGCGTACATACCGTGGCGGTTTGCGGCGGTTACACGGGCGTCTAACGTATCTCGTTTAATTAAAAGCGAGCCTGCGCACGAGCCTCTCTCCTTCCTCTTTATCTCACCCCACGCGTTTCTCGCGGCTTCCTGTCCCTACCGAAGATTCCCCAGTAGCATTGAAGTGAGAAATGGAGAAGATGATTTAGAGTTGTACCGCAGAAGCAATACTCTTTAGTCGAATTGTCTTTGCGACATTCAGCGCGATAAAAATTAGCATACATAGGGTAGTTGTATCGTCTTCGATTGGAAATTTTTTTGTAAATAAATTTAAGTGAAATCTTGAGAATGTTATAAATCACAATAATTTTTACTTTTGAAATTTCTAAATTTGTGTATGGTTAATGTTAATGTTATTGTTAATACGAATTTCGTACTAACATTCAACATTCTAATAAATAAAATTCGTACAATAAAATTTCAGACAGTAACCATACACAAACAACCACTCTCTCAAATTTCAAAATTAAAAATGGTTGTATTGATTGTTCCGATTCCTGAACATCCTCAATGAAACGAAATGAACAAAAAGACGAAAAGTTCGAGAATGATCAGATTTAGGTTAACGCGAGAAAATATTTTCGTCAAGAGAAATTTTTGCGTCATTGGGAGTAAATTTGTGGTGAATTTCGGTCGGGGAACAATGCGCAGGCGTAAAATATTTGTTAGGGAAATGCTTTGATCCGAGACCGTCGATCATCCATGAGAGGTACACATATACCTACAGAGCGAGGCGAACGTACACAACGGGGTCAAGCACAGCGCTCACGCACCTCATCGTATGGGCGTAACGCAATTTTCGCCCATCGTGTCATCCTGACGTAATGGTGACGCGATGCGTTCAGCATACGCGCACGCTTATGCATTCCGTATGTGTAAACTGTGGATTATATACAACCGCGATGCTGTCGTTGTTACGTAATGCGTTTTGCGCTACCCCGTTAAATATGATATATCGTTCGTCCTATACGTATATAAAAATTCACGCACCCATACTTTCAGCCGGTCGAGAATACCCCCGCGGTGAATTTCTAAGCGACACTGCAATTTTTCATCTCAAAGGGGATTAGCCGCGGCGTCCTCAGAGCGTGGGGAGTGTTATCTTTATTAAAACGTAAATTTCCTTCCGAGACGTCGTGGAATTTTTCAGCCCATCGCGCCCTGACGAATTCGCGCTCGCAATTTTTGCCCGAAAAAAACGCGCTCTGGGAATAGCCGCGATTGATCTTGTCGCGGTTATTGAAAATAAGAGAAATTCCCTCGGATGACCAAGTTGTTACAGAGAGACTTAAGGGGTTACGTCACCTTCGAAAACTGGATCCAAAATTCATTATTTTTGGGGGTGAAATGGAACATTATAAATGAAAATTAACGAAAGGGATTTATTAAGACTACTTTCAACTACAAAATAAGTCGAATAATTGAACAATAAATGTACTAATAAGTATTATAGTCCGTCATAGGATTTTCTTCAAAATTATTATTTTTTACATAATTATAGACATTAGAAAAAAATGCTCATTTTTTTCATTTATTTTGTACTTGAAAGTAGTCTCAATGAATCCCTTTTCATTTTCATTTGTAATGTTCCATTTTCTCAACGGAGTGCAAGATTTTCGATACTTGGTGGACGATTGCCGAGCTCGTTATCGAGACTAGTCGGATGAACGGAGCATCGAGGATTGAGTTTGAATCGCGTAAGAGCTTCCGATATTTCGCGTAATTGCACTCCTCCAATTAGAACGGCTTTCGTCGTCATCGGTGACAAGTGCAATATTTTGCGAAAAATTTTCATTTTTCTTCTCCCTCTCTCAAGACTTGATGTAAATCCGAGTAGGTGAAAGCTCGAAGTTCGTAAATCCGGTTGGCAAAAGCCGTAACTCGTGAGATGTGTCGACGAGAAGCGTACCTCTCGAGCGAGAACGAACGATAAAGCACGCCGTGACCGAAAATTCATCTCGACCAAATATTCCGTGATGTACGAGTCACCTTCCTCGCCTATTAATTCCTGTCTAACGAACTGGCTGTATTAGTCTGTGATATATTGCCTCACGAACATCTAACATCTCAATAATAAAATAATAGCAGTATAATAACAGTCGCCTTGCTTGAAAGCTTTTCTCTTGGTTTTTATTCCACTTTTCGAGCTTTCATATTTCGAATAATTGATAAAATAAGTAATGACGTAAAATAAAAAAAGAACTAAGAAAGAAAAATGACTAGAACATGAATAATTTCACAAATAAAAGTGCAGTGAAAGAAAGCTTTCAACTGAGTTTATGATAAAATGCAGATTGAGCGAACAAATTTTTATTTTCAATGTACTATTTAAATTACAAGAAAAATGATTAATTAATTTCTCAGAAGACAAAAACGCATTTCAATTGCACGGAGTACAATTGATTCGATTCGGCGAATCGTGACAGGAACCGACAATCGAGTGTTGCACCCACGTACAGGTAGGAGCTACCGGAGATGGGTTACAAGTCGAAACTGGGTGGGGGGAAACACACGCGCGCACGCGTGCGCGTCCACTCGCTGAGTCACGCTGTTTTTCGCCGTAACTCGCGCAACAAACCCATAACGTTCACTTGTGTATTCACGATGAACGCCACGCCGATTTCTACGAATAAATTTTTTGTCCCTTTCATCGCCGAACTCATTTCTCCTCCGCCATATCCGCATTTTATGTGTCACTTAGCAATCCTTTTTTTCTTTTATTTTCTACTCACGACGAGGATCGTAAGTCGTGAATACCGAAAGTTATTTACCGACGAATGAATTTCGCGGGCTATCGTGTCTTCGATGTTTGTTCGCGTAATAGAGCTCTACGGGCGAGGGTCGAGCGTGAAACTGGATTAGAGTTTCAAGGATATAATCCAAATCGTTTCGATCGAACCAATGGACAACCGAAAGCTCAAATATTTGCCGCGTGACAAAATGTAGGTGTTTAATCATAGGATAACGGGTAGAGTGACCAATCGTTCTTGGCCAACTCTCGGGGTTAGTCACTAAAATTTGATTATGACGATTTATGAACGACATTAAAACGGATATCTCATAAAAATGTTTCGCTAATTTGTTTTTTATTCAATATTAAATATTATTTTTACGTTACGTGCACTGCAAACGAATTTTGTAGAATGTACTAAATATTCGTTTGCATAGTTAAAATAAATATTTAATTTGCTAGACAAAATAATTGTTCGAATTGCAGGTATAAATTCATTTAAATCGCTTCGAAAAATAATTTTATCGTACCAAATATTTATTTGAACGTATGTAAATGAATTCTAAAAAATTTTTTTGCAGTGTACCCTAGTGAGTTTCGCTAATCGTCGTACGATTCGCACGAAAAATATTTCGGGTAGAGGAACGGAACAAGTACTACCGCGAAATTGAAATCGCACATACACATATAACTGAGTGACTCGGGTTAACGTTATCGCAAATATTTGTTCGGGTGGTAAAATTCAAATTTCATGCTAATCTCGCGTAGAAACGCTGCTTGAAATCCCGTATGAGCGGCAAGGCGATACCGCGGACAGGTGCGCGGAGTGTGTACGAACGTTATACCTCGACTCATCGTCTACGCGGGCAACTCGAGAACGAGACGCGCGAGCGCGCGTATCCCACCTCTGCCCTGCAATTTACCCCGAAACTCGACCCCTGCTACCAACCGGAATTGCATTCACCCCATATTCAACGCTCAAATCACCCCACTCGTGATATTCTTCGCGTAATTATGCCCGAAGAAAAAATTCAATGGCTCGTTAATCGTAACGAATTCGTGTCGTCTAAAAAACCATCTTGATTCGAGATAATAAGAATTTGTACAAATCGAAATTTATTTCATCCTACTCTCTGTGGGGTAACCGATTCTTCAAATTAAAATAAATCCAGTCGTGTAACGAGAAATGATATCTACAAAATCCTACTATCTGCACTGAGAGTAAAAGTTTGTTGAAGTTACTTAATATTTATTTGAAAATACAGAAATAATTTGTTAAGTAAAATGTTTACTCGAAATAAATATATATATTGTTTAGAATGAATTATTTTTCATTCAAAAAAACATTGTATCGAATGTACTGGATATTTATTTGAACGTATGCAAATATTAGGTAAACTCAACAAATTTTTGTTTCCAGCGTTTAATTATAGTTTTACTTTGAATTAGAATTTAGAACATATTCGATTTGCGTAAATTGTCACCCTGTTTGATTCAAAGGAGGATACTTACCGCTACGTAACCCAGATGGCCATTAGAGTTACTGTATATCGAGCTTATTTGCACTCGAGACTCTTTCTCGAACCGGTCCCACGCGAATATAGCGCGAGCCACGAATTGCAAATTCCATTCTGGCTCGGTGGGGACGTAAATATTTACGAGGTCGACAAGGATTACGCGATCGGGAGCGATATACGTATACATTCAGGGAAAAAATCGATATCTGGGATCAACTCTTTTTTCCGTCATTTCGAAATCGGATAATCCACCCCTTCAGACTCGGGCGAACAATTTTCTTTGCATTTTTTCTCTCCCCTGCTCCTCTTCTCTCAGTTTTTTTTTATCTTTATCCGACGGTTTATCGCGCGACTCGAGTCCCGTCACGAAGCCCCTTTACGGCGGTGCGAAACGATCGCAAAACGTGGGTGCTTCCGTTCGCTCGATTAGCCCAGTTGAGATCGTCTATCGCCGGCAAAATGGGTACTCACCTGAAACAGAACGAGAGAAAAGAAATTTTCTATGAGTTGTTTTGCATAAAAAGGCGTGAGAAATAAGCAAAATACGAAGGAAGCGTTATGAAAATTGGAGGAATTTTGTTGAACGTACATTCGACAAAATTTTACTCATATATAGTGAATGAAAAAAAAACAACTCAACGCAATAAATGTCATGTAAATTCAATAATATTTGTTTTAATTGAAAATACTAATTTTATTCTAAGCATTATTTTTTCATAAGTAATAATTCATTCCATCAAATAAAATGTTTATTTCCACATTTTCAAATAAATATTAAGTAGCTTCAACCAATTTTTATTTTCAGTGTACATATTCTAGATTTCGAGATGATCGACCGGATCAGTTATAATAGGAAATTGAGTTTAAATATTTTGACGTTGCTCTTTACGAATAAAATAAGAGCATAGAGTTTAGAGGATTTATCTCTCTGAAACTCTATTAATATTCACACGAGTAGGGAATGAGAGAAAGAGCAGCTCTAAACTGCTCTAGGTCGTATAAATATTTCACTATATACATATACTATGGAGTTCGGAATTATGATGGGTCGCGTTATAAGCGAAGGGACTTTCGGTGTTGTATAGTCAACCGCGGTTAATTTTCGTGCTTAATCCCGAGCTCGATTATCGATGTAATTTACGGATCATCGAAACGAACGATACTTCGACTTCGATATTATTTTGCTTGGACGAGTAATTTGCCCCGAAAATACCAATCCCGCAATTCAAAGAGTTATTTTGTGCCTTTTATGATTCTCGAAATGATAAAAATTGAAATGTCGTTCGGTTTTTTTTGTGTACCACGGTTAGGATGTTTCGGACGAAAAATCATCATACACACGCGCTGCATTGAATTCGGACAAAAATGTTTTCGATGTACCTCCCAATGAATACTCGAAATTCACGGAAATATCCCTTGCGTATAAAAAAAAAGGCGAAAAAAATAAAACGAACGTTGATGTGAGAAGATTTTTCGTTCGAATAGCTCATGGCTGGAACGTTCTACAATCGTCATCGGATGTTTTGCAAAATTTCGTACGAGCGTAATATTTTTATCAAAAAATCAAAACTCGACCGAAAATTTGATTCATCGATAGAACAAAAATACCAAATAGTGAAGCGCTCACGCTCAAAGAAATTTTTACTACAATTCACTATTTTTCAATTTTTCTCTTGATAAAAAAAGTAGTGATATATTCCACAATACTGTCAATTCTACCGTCGAAATATTTTTTACTAACAAATCTAACTCATAGTTTGGTTCTAATTATCAAACACGAATTAAATTGTAGCCGTATGGAAGTAGCAAAACTGAACTAACGAGTGTTAGTCGGTGCAGCGTGCGATATCGTTACGTTTTAATTAATTTCAATTTACCGTCTGCGCGATCGTTCGAGGGGCCGAGTCCTTAATTTTCGTGCTGCGGTTCACGATAAGAGTCCGCGTTGTAGTCGACCGAGTCGGAAACGAGGCTGGCTATCGTTCGACCGGAAAGAAGAAGACGTACCGGATAAAATGGTGGAGGGCTGGGATGGCAGTGAGCCAAAAGCTCGCAGACAGATCCGAATACGATATGCAG
>NCVS01000389.1:0-11397 GCA_003055095.1 Goniozus legneri
AATGATCGTACGACCTCGATCAAGAAAGCATTTTAAAGCTTAAATCATCCTCTTTAAGATGATTTTTTCAGAAATTCCGTACGTAACTTAGGGAAGGAGTTGTAGCTAAAAGAAGCTGACCCTGCAACGCAGTTGCAAAAATTACAGCCTTGCGCCAAATTATTGAGAAAACTAGAATATACGTATTTTTTTTTATTCAGTAAAAGTAATGTATGGAATTCAAGCTTTAATTTGGTTTTTTACTCGTCTTCGTACGATGATTTTTAACGGAGATACAGTTGTTTGAAAAAAATGTTACATTTTCATGTTATAATGTGTGTGTAATTGCAATAATGTGAAAGTGAAAATTACCCGCAATAGTTTGAAAATAATGGAAATTGTTTGTTATATTGAAGGAGAGTGTGTGGGAGAGAGAGAGAAAGAGCGTAAGAGAGCAAAAAAATTTTTCTTTTTCGATTATACAGAGGAAAATCGGCTCAACACATATCTACGGTATTTACTTGCTACGTCGTAGATATCTGTTGTATACATCTGAAAAATGGAGGTATCTGAAAAAAAAAATTTTCGCTCTATCGCTCTCTCTCTCTCTCTCTCACTCTCCCTGAGCTTAAATTTTTTTTGGATTATTGAGAGGAAAATCTGCTCAACAGATACCTACGGTGTAACTGGTAAATGCTGTAGGTATCTTTTGAGCAGATTTTCCTCTCTGTAATAAAAAAAAACTCTCTCTCACTCTCCCTCTTCTTTAATATAATAAACGATTTCCATTATTTTCAAACTATCGCGGGTCACTCTCGTTTTCACTTTCTTCCAATGAGAAAACATGAAAATGTAATGATTTTTTCAAACGACTGTATCTCCGTTAAAAATCATCGTACGAAGACGAGTAAAAAACCAAATTAAAGCTTAAATTCCATACTTTATTATTACCAAATAAAAAAAAAAGTACGTATGTTCTATTTTTTTCAATAATTTAGCACAAAGTTGCTATTTTTACAACTGCGTTGCAGGGTCAGCTTCTTTGAGCTACAACTCCTTCCCCAAGTTACGTACGGAATTTCTGAACAAATCATCTTAAAGAGGAAGATTCAAACTTTAAAAAGCTTTCTTGATTGAGGTCGTACGATCATCTTCGCGAGAGATACAGGCAATTGAAAATGACCAATTTTTGACCGCCGAGAAGTGACCCGCTAATTGTTTTGAGTAGTGTATAAAACTTGATACAGAAACTTGAGTGCTCCCTTCGGACTTCGCTGCTGAGAGCTCGGCGATCGGTTTGACTCTAACGATCGTCGAACTAGAGCTCGCGCGGCCAGCCACCGAAAACCGGGGTCAATGCCCAGCGCGAGCAAAATCAAAACCCAAACCGCAACGTGACTCGACATAAACTTAAATTTGAACAAAAGAAAAACTGCTCAACGCCTCGAATCGAACGTTGAAAACCTTTAACCGCAATGCAAAATAATCAGCTTAAAGCTAAAAAACAAAACCCCGAATGAAAACCCCCCTCGTACCGAACACCTATGTTTCCCGAATTTTTGTGAAAATGTTTTATAAATCAGAAAAATTGATGAAAAAAAGTGAAAAAAATTTTATTCAAAATTGAAAAAAATCATAACTCTCGAACCGCTGCAGATTAAGGGCTAAAACTTTCAGGGAATTTTTTTTCCATCATAAACAACACCCCCACAAGTTTTGAACAAAATCCGCGAGGGTCGCCCCGTAAAAATGAACTTATTTGGTGGAATGACCCATATATACTCAAACGATACAACAAGATGCCGGAGAATTTTTATTTCATTTACTATCAAAATGCGACGATTTAACACCAACTATAGGCCATGAAATGATGATCAAGAATACATGTCTTGCTTGTAAGTATACGTTTACTGAATCTCAACGAAGTTTCATTGCAACATTGCCACTAGTAAAGCCTACAATAGAGACTTGTTCTTTGGAAGAACTCTATAATTTTCATTATTCAAATCGGAAGGAGACAAAAATAGTATGCCGTCAGTGTGGAAATGATAAATTCTTCCAAACGACTTCCATTGAAAAAATTGGAAATGTGTTGGTAATTCAACTTCTATTAAATCAAGTAACACAAGAAGGGTTACGGAAAATAACGAATTTCACTATCAAAAGTGTAGTGTTCTTATCTACATAGCAGGTAGGGGTCGCTGCCTCAGCGGCACGTTGTTGCGCATGCGCACGGGAAGTGCGAAGTACGCGATCGTTCGGTGCTGTGCTGAGTCGGTGAGAAAAGGTAAAAGTTAATTAACAATTAGGCGTGCAGGTAAGTAAGGATTTACTACGGTATACTACAAGTGGCGACGAGGTGAAAATAGGAAATGGAGAGATGGTTTGTACTAGGGGTTACGAATACATAAATTACGAATTGAGGTTATGTGTTGGGATCATCCGCTGGCGTTGAGGTTAGAATAGGAGGTGAATTGTGAACAAATAATTATAATTTCGCGAGAAACAATGTCCACAGACATGCCATCTTTTTTTTCCCTAACGTGGATGCTGCGTGGAAATGATATAGGTGTTGGAATAATTAATTGTGTTATAACATTCACATAGATCGAATACGAGGCACTGGAATAGGACGAGGTCACGAACAAACGCCATTGAATTGGAAAGAGGATACCATCAGGGCGGTGGTCAGTTCCATTAAATTGGAAATAGTTTCATTAAATTGGAGAGTATCACTATTAAATTGGAGGTTAGTTCCATTCAATTGGAGGTTAGTTCCATTCAATTGGAAGTTAGTTCCATTAAATTGGAGGTTAGTTCCATTCAATTGGAAGTTAGTTCCATTAAATTGGAGGTCAGTCCCATTAAATTGGAAGTTAATTGCATTAGAAGTAGAGAATGGTTCCTTCATTAAATTGGAGGTGTACTAACTTCAAAATTTGCAGGTAAGACAGATAGCTCACAATGTCAGGCCATTTACCACCACCGGAGAGATTTGACTTGGAAGGAGACAGCGCTTCGGTAGGGTTAAGATGGGAAAGATGGAAGAGGTCCCTGCTTGTCTATTTCGAAGTAGCCGACATTAAGACACCAGAAAAGAAGAGAGCAACGTTGTTGCTTATAGGGGGATCAGGTCTTCAAGAGATCTTTTATAATCTACCGGGAGCGCATATTGACGCAGCCGAGGACAATGATGTTTTCAAGGTTGCGATCGAGAAACTCGATGAGTATTTCCTTCCTAAACAAAATAAGACGTATGAAAGGCACATCTTTCGTCTTATGAAACAAGAAGAAAACGAGTGTTTTGAGAAATTTCTTATAAGGCTTAGGGACCAAGCAACGAAATGCAAGTTTAAAAACGTAGATGACCACATAATTGACCAAATAATAGAAAGAGGAGTTTCGTTAGAATTAAGGAAGAAAATTTTAATCATGGGGGATGAAGCTACTCTGGACAAGGTAATTACAGAAGCCAGGGCACTGGAATTAGTAAATCGGCAGCTCGAGAGTTATGAACAGAAAGATAAAGACAAAACAAGTGAAGTCAATGCTGTAGAAAGGTCAACTAAGGAAGGATCGAGGTGGAAAAAACCCGAGGGTAGGAATGATAGTGAGAAAAAGTATTCGAAATGCGGAAGATGCGGCAGTAAATTCCATTCAGCCTCGGAGAGGGACTGTCCGGCCAGAGGGAAAAAATGTAATAATTGTGGGCTGATAGGACACTATCAGAGGTGCTGCAAAACAAAATCAGCTAGTAACAAAAGGAGCTTTCAAGAAAGGCCAAACGACTATCGCGACAATTTTAAACGACAACGCAGAGACGCCCCTGTAAACTCGGTGGAGGAGGAAGGGAATCAGTACATCTTCAATATCAACGACGATACAACCATAGAGTGTAGCATAGGAGGAGTTACACTGGAAATGTTAATAGACTCTGGGTGTCAATTAAATTTGATCACCGACGACTCGTGGAAGTACTTAAAAAGTAATAAGGTGAAATGTTTCAACCAGATTCGGGAACCTGCTCAAAAATTGCTAGCGTACGGTAGTAAAGAACCATTGGTAGTCAAAGGCTCTTTCGAAGCAGATATTAAGGTCGTGGGAGGAAAGGGCAATAGTAATTATAGTACCATTTATGTTGTGGAAAACAGACCAAGGAACTTATTAGGTAAAAATACAGCCATTCAGTTGGAGGTATTAAAGGTGGGAGTCAATATAAATCAAGTAATTGGGAGGTCGGATAAACCATTTCCGAAGTTTAAAGGCGTTAGAGTAGAAATCCCAATTGACAGCTCGGTTAAACCGGTTATGCAGCCGTACAGAAGGGTACCTATCCCAATCGAGGGAAGGATTGAGGAGAAAATAAAGGAGTTGTTGGAACTGGATATAATCGAGGAAGTAAACGGACCATCTTCGTGGATTTCACCGATAGTTCCTATATTAAAGGATAACGGAGAGGTTCGCATTTGTGTGGACATGAGGCGTGCAAACGCAGCAATACTCAGGGAAAATCACCCATTACCCACGATACAACATCTGCTTCCACAGATGAGGAAAGCAAAATATTTTTCTAAACTAGATATAAAGAATGCTTTCCATCAGATAGAGCTACACCCTAATTCAAGGTATATAACACCATTTATAACAGCTAGTGGCCTTTATAGATATAAGAGGCTTATGTTTGGAATAACATGTGCACCCGAGCTCTTTCAAAAAATTATGGAGAAAATGCTGATTAAATGCGAGGGAGTTATGAATTTTATAGATGACATTTTAATTTGTGGCAGCAGTGAAAAGGAGTATGATGTAAGACTAACGAAAGTATTAGAAGTATTAAAAGAAAACAACGTTATATTGAACAAGGATAAATGCTTGTATAAAGTACGCCAAGTACAATTCCTGGGGCACCAACTCTCACCAGAAGGGGTTAAACCGTCATCCAAATACATAGAGAGCATTGATAGATTTAGAATTCCAGAAACCATTGAGGAATTACAAAGTTTTCTTGGGCTTGTCAATTATATCAATAAATGGATTCCTAATCTGGCCACTATTACAGAACCATTAAAGCAACTGTTAAGGAGGAAATTAGCAAAGAAAGCGCCGATAAAAGAACATTGGAAACAAGAGCAAGATGGAGCATTCACGAAGCTGAACGAAGCGTTAGCACGAATAGTGACCCTAGGGTATTATGATGTTGGGGACAAAACGTAAGTAATTGCGGATGCCAGCCCTGTCGGTCTCGGGGCAGTTTTGGTGCAAAGTGACAGCAATGGGAGCCGAATCATAGCATACGGGAACCGGACACTGACGAATTTCGAGCGGAAATATAGTCAGACCGAAAAGGAGGCCCTTGCCCTCGTGTGGGCAATAGAACATTTCAACACGTTCCTTTTCGAGGAAGAATTTGACCTCATAACGGATCATAAGCCATTGGAATTCCTATTTGGTCAGAAATCTAAGCCATGTGCACGTGTGGAAAGATGGGTTTTGAGGTTGCAAGCATATCGTTATAAAATAAAATATAAGCGCGGGAAGACTAATATTGCCGATCCATTGTCACGGTTATGTAGAAGCTCCGACTCCCATACTACATCCGAAGACCATGTACATCAAATAGTGAAACTGGTAAAACCGCATGCAATTCCGATGTGCGATATAATTAAGGAGTCCGAATGTGACCTAGAGATTAACAGTGTGAAAAAGGGCATTTACCATAACGAATGGGACGAATTGGTAAAGAAATTCAAGATCTTTGCAGAAGAATTATGTTTCTATGAAAAAATACTTTTGAGAGGAAACCGAATCGTAATCCCGCAGCGGTTAAGGAAGCCAGTTTTGGATGCAGCCCATGAAGGTCACCCGGGAGTTGTAGCCAAAAAGGGGCGGCTGCGATCACGGGTATGGTGGCCTGGAATTGATAAGGATGTAGAAAGAATGGTGAGAAGTTGCAAGGGGTGCACGTTAGTAGGACTACCGAATCTCCCAGCACCAATGAAAAGGCGCGAACTTCCGATTGAGCCGTGGATGGATGTAGCGATGGATTTATTGGGCCCGTTGCCAAACGGCGATTATTTGATGGTTATGGTAGATTACTATAGCCGTTATAAAGAGGTGAAGATAACAAAGGTGATAACGAGTTGCCAGATTATTAAAATTTTAAAAGAAGTGTTCAGTCGCTTAGGATACCCAGTATCTATCACGGCAGATAATGGTCGCCAGTTTGTAAGCGAGGAATTTAGAGCATTTTGTCGGGAATGTAATATTACCCTGTACAATACGGTTCTGTACTGGCCCCAAATGAATGGGGAGGTAGAATGTCAAAATAGGGACATCCTCAAGCGGCTAAGAATCAGCCAGACGGAGAAAAAGGACATTAAAGAGGCCTTGTATGAATACTTAATGATGTATAACTCTACCCCTCATTCGGTAACAGGGAAATCACCGGCGGAACTATTCTTCAAAAGAAGTAACAGAGACAAGATTCCCTCATGGAAAGATATAAAAAATAATGAAGATGATTCAGAAATAAGAGATAAGGATAGAGTACAAAAAGAAAAAGGAAGGGAATACAGTGATAGGAAGAGAAGAGCGGAGGATCCGGAAATAGCGGCAGGGGATAAAGTTTATGTGAAAGAAATGGAGAAGACAAATAAATTAACGACAAATTTCAATCCTGCACCGCATATTGTGGAAAAAGCGGTAGGAGGGGACATTACAGTTAGAAATGAGGAAACTGGGCAAAGGTTGAGAAGAAATATAATACATTTAAAGAGAGTAGAAGGAGAGTGGAAGCTCGTCTTACCAAGTGATACGCCAGGGGCCGACGAACCGATTGACGGTTAAGCTCTTCTTATTGTTTCGTTATTTCCTGTTGTTAGCTATGTAAGCTCGTTAAAGTACTGTTGAGATCTAATAAAACTAATAAGCATTTTTTGACAAGAAAGGGATGTAGTGTTCTTATCTACATAGTAGGTAGGGGTCGCTGCCTCAGCGGCACGTTGTTGCGCATGCGCACGGGAAGTGCGAAGTACGCGAACGTTCGGTGCTGTGCTGAGTCGGTGAGAAAAGGTAAAAGTTAATTAACAATTAGGCGTGCAGGTAAGTAAGGATTTACTACGGTATACTACAAAAAGTATACCAACTACTACTCTGAAAGTTTGCGATAGTCGTTTCAAAGTACAAAGTGCAATATTTCATCATGGAAATGAAACGGAAGCTGGCCATTACACATGCATCTTGAGGCAGCAGAAATCATGGGTGAAAGTAGACGATATGAGTATATCCAAAGTATCGTGGCCTAGGAATTCTAAAGATGCTTATATATTTTTTCTCGAACGTATATAACATCGCATTTCTATCAAATCACGGCCATGTACGTAACATTTTTACATCGTAGCTTGTTCCAACTATTCGCATCGAATTTGACATTTGCCTACGCATCTTTATAAACAGATCCCTGAACGATTTATACAATAGCATGCTTTGTGAATTGGAGTTTCGTGAGTATTATTCTAATAAGAGAAAATAAATAGAATTTAGGCAAATTGATTTCAGATGTTCGAATACACACTTCGGCTGTGTAACTCCGCTGTTACCGGTCCCCAGCTCGGATGAGAAAGGAGGAGGGATGTATGAAGCCAATTACGTTGTAAGGTTAAGCCAAAAATTGGCCAATTATGACGAATAAAGAAATGAATATATCAATCAACATGATTGTTTTACATTTATATATAAATCACAATCGAAACAGTCTACTAGTCAAACAATCCCACTTACCCATCCATCAAATAATACACTTCAGAATTATATATGTTACTTTCTTGCAAAAAGGAATGAAATCAAGCCCCCCCCCCTCCCCCCACACACCTCCGCTGTAAAAATCCTCGCCAATGTAATTAAACCTCACTCTCTTTCAAAACACACTCCCTTATTTATTCATCTTCGCCCTATATTGTTCGCGATCGAGTCTCAGAGCCAATCAAAATGCGAATGGCCTATCAGCATTATGTACTGGATCAAAACATGATTTCCCTATTTGCAAAAATTTATTTACACTTGTATACAGTTCCAATAACCATACCATAAGTATGCACATTAATTCGTTCATCATTGAAAATTTCAGCTGCAAAAAAATTTAAATCAATTGTTTCGCCAAAGATGCTTCAACACTTCACATGCACTAACAGTACCAAAGATCCAATATTTCAGCCACGAAAAAAAAGAAATCAATTCGTTCGCCGAATTCTCCCTCTGATGTCACCCAAATTTCAGAAACTGTTCTCTCTTTCTCTGAGTTATAACACGACTTACCCCTCTCTAAAATGAAAAGAAAAAAAAATTGTTCATTCCTTGGCCAGTAGAAAAAAAACTGATGATTATTAGAGATAAGTTATGACGATGTAGATAAACAGCAACAACACAGGTAAACACGTCTTTGGCGGGCCCCTTATAATCACCCACAGAAATTCACTTAAAAAAAAAACGAAATAAAGTATAGGGCTAAGAGTTGCAGAAATTTCATACATTATATGGTACAATGAACCACATTGAATAACGATTGTTGTACTGCATGATGGCACACTATCAAAATGTTCATTACCACAAAAACAATTAAATATCAATAACAAAAAACAAACAATCGAAAAAACATAATTATTACACGAAACATAATCTACACAAAGCAATTTGTCGTCAAAAAAATAATTAAATATACGATTATAGTGCAATAAAACGAAAAAATCATATGTGCACGAAGGACAGATATACAGGGTGAAAGATAACTACCCTCTAAAATTGCACCGGCGGATAGAGGGGTTCAGCCTGAACAAGAATATTTTTTGTTCAGGTGAATCGGTTAATCCGTTCAAAAAATATTCACGGTTGAAATTTAAATTTTTTAACGAATCGTGTGCGAGTTCGGAAGAGTATGACCCACCCAAAATTTTCGGCGACTCTGCAACAACTTCACGTTTGGTGAAAAACCTTTAACGTGTTGAAATGAGCGCAGAGTCGTCAAGCCAGTAAACATTAACCAATACATGAACGAGAAAGAGTATGAGAGAGAGCAACAGCGAGAATACGAGAGAGAGAATGAGAGAGAGCACGAGCGAGAGTACAAGAGAGATAATAAGAGAGAGCACAAGCGAGAGTATGAGAGAGAGAGAATGAGCAAGTTCTCTATGTTATTCTCTCATTCATTCTCTCGCTCGTGTTCTCTCTTATTCTCTCTCTCATACTCTCGCTTGTGTTCTCTCTCTCTCTCTCTCTCTCTCATTCTCGTTGACATATTGGTTAATATTTTACTTGACGTAAAGACTCTGCGCTAATTTCAACACGTTAGTAATTTTTCACCAAACGTGAAGTTGTTGCAGAGTCGCCGAAAATTTTGGGTGTGTCTTACTCTTCCGAACTCGCACACGATTCGTTAAAAAATTTAAATTTCAACCGTGAATATTTTTTGAACGGATTAACCGATTCACCTGAACAAAAAATATTCTTGTTCAGGCTGAACCTCTCTATCCGCCGGTGCAATTTTAGAGGGTAGTTATCTTTCACCCTGTATAAATTAGACACCATAAAACAAGTGTGAAGGGCGTACGAGCGTCGGGCGATGGGTGACTACAGTCACCGCTCGGGCCGAAAAGGATAAGGTCTAATAATACCTTTCGCAACTAACTAACAGGAAAAGAAGAAAGAAATAAAGTGATTCTATGTCGCATGATTTCATTAAAAACACAATCAAAGTTTCAGGCCCGCGAATATCTTTCCATCTTCACGAAGGAAAAAAAATACATCAATTAAAATAGCATGCCACAGACGGCTACACTTTTAAGCTACAAACGCGCCACGAAAGCACAAATTTCTTTCCGTCATTGAGAAAAAACAACACAACCCCTCAAAGCGAAGTTACAAAACTAAAAAAGCACATATTTCTCGCCGTCATTGAGAATAAACAACGCAATCCCTCTACGTGATTTCAAGCGAATTTCACACTTAACACTTAACACTTAACGAATTAACACTTAACGGTGCGCGCTCGAGTTGGCTGGAGCGTGCTGAACTGCATTACAAAGAAACTGTACATCAGGGAGTTACTTATTTTGGAGTACAGGATTTCGGAGTCAGCTCTGATGTCTAGGCTATATTGATTACATTTCAAATCAAGGTATTCAATAACATAGATATCAGAATATTCAAGCAAAGTCTCAGCCCTCTAGTTTTTCTTAATAAAAAGCTCAAAATATGGGTTTTTTTCATGTTATGTGCTTAATTATAAATGAAAATTAGAAATGTAATTCATCAAAAGATCTAGAATTAAAAAACAAATCCAACGGTGTGCTTCACAATCACCGGGAAACGTCTTGAATAAATTTCATTCCTGGAAATATGATGAAATTTTGCAAAATATTGAAAAACAGGTTGTCAGAGTTTGCTCTGACTTCCAAATAATATTGAATATTTTTCAATGCAAGTTATTCAAGTACATGTGAATTAGAATATTTATACAAAATTTCAACGCGCTAGCTGCTTTCTACAAAAAGATGCAGCAGAAAATAAGTTTATGCATGAATAATAAAAGTGGCTTTTTAAACAAGAGTTTTTCCATGTTTTTTCTTTAATTATAAATTAAAATATTTAGTATAATGCATCAAAAGATGCAGAATTCTGACACGAATCTGGTGGTATTAATAAAAGCAACTAAAAATCATCGTGAGAATTTCACTTTTCTAAAACGTTCAAAAATATGCAAATTTTGTTAAACTAAGTGCCTGAGTACACATTGACTTCTATACAAGACGAAAATATTTTGAAAACAGGCTCTTTTTGTAATTGAAACATAGAATTTTTTTGTGAAAATTCCAGCCCTCTAGCTATTTTCTATCAAAAGATACAGCGAAGAATAAGTTTGACCAAAATAATGGACCGATGAGTAAAGAACCAGGTCTTCCTCATTACTTCAGCTAAATTTCAAAGTGAAATATGGCTTTATTCATATCAATTTATTCAGAATTCAATAAAGAACCTGATGGCATTGATGAAAGGAGCGAAAAACCTCCTGTAAAATTTTCAATGTGGGGAAATGTTTATTTGAAAATATGCAAATTTCTGGTATTTTAGTGTCTGAGTGCACTACGACCTCCAGACAAGATAGACAAGTTTCAAAAACAGGGCTTTGTAGAGCATAACAAATAGAACTTTAGTGAAAATTTCACCCCACTAGCTGTTTCCCATCAAAAGATACAGCGAAGAATTAGTTTGAGCAAAATAATGGACCGATAAGTGAAAAACAAGATTTTTCTCATTTTTTCTGCCCCCTTTCATCTAATCAATTTATATTATAAATAAAATATTTATATTTCGATCACTAACCGATTGATTTGCATCACAATCTGGTGCAATACTCTGAAGGAAATT
>NCVS01000390.1:0-27846 GCA_003055095.1 Goniozus legneri
CAGAATACCCCACTCGGACCAAAACATCCATTACCTTCGCTAAATCGGTACGAGAAGAGGCGCACCAAGCGTATAAAAAATCATTCTATTTAAAAAGAATAATAATTTTCGTGCAGGACTTGGCGAAGAGTGTAAAAATGATGACGATTGCTTCGTAAACGCCGAATACGGTGCAGCGTCCTGCGTTGAAGGATCCTGTGCATGTAGTGAAGGATATTACAGACGAGAATATCGTACCTGTCGACGAATTGCCCGTTAGTTTTTGATTAAATAATTTTATAAATAATTTCATGGCTCGTTCTGATCAAATTTTTAATTCCTAGAAATTAAGGAAGATTGTATAATCAATCAGGATTGCAAGGGAGATAATACGATTTGTTCTAAAGGAACATGTATGGAGAAAGAAGTAGCATTTTTACTTCGAGATTACAGTCGTTTAACGTTCTTTCCACCATTAACAGCTGAACTTATAGATAATAAAAGTAAGGTTCTTTAACTTTGACGTATGATCAGAAAACCATTTTAACATATTTTAATTTTCAATAGAATCACTTATTGGAGATTTATGCGCGACAAACGCTGACTGTTCCAAGCTTGGAAAATCTTCATGCAGTCCGGAAAAGCGCTGTATTTGCGATCGAGCTCACTTCCCTTCGCCAAATAAAGATTATTGTGTCCCGGGTAAGTGAATATCATAAAATCCAAAATTAAAATTGAAATAATGTTACTACTGTATTATTTTACAATTATTTGAATTTGAAATTTTCTTTTTCAATCAGAACTTGGAGAACCTTGCAAAGCGAACGATAAAGCTTATTACCCATATTTCATATGTCACAATGGTAGATGGGTTTGCGACAATAATATGGCTATTGCAAGAGATAATCGAGTCTGCAAAAAAAGTAAGATACATTACTTTTAAGTGAATTATCATTTGTATATCTTTTTATATATGTAAATCGTTTTACCAACAAATTTCAATTTATGTACCTTCTCTAGCTGCAAAAGTCTATCGGGGTTCCTGTTTATTACACGAACAATGCCATCTATTTGGACCCGACGCATATTGTACAAAAAAATGTGAGTGCAACGAGAACTCGAGGTTCCTGGAGAACGAGATGTTCTGCTGGACTAAGAAAAATGTAAACGAAAGCTGCGTAAACGATACAGATTGTTACTCGGACGAGTATCCTGATCAGATGTATTGCTCTCATAATATTTGCACATTGGGTAATTATGAGGTTGAGTATGACCCCGACTATCATATTGTCATTGATGTATTCTTTTAGGGGTTGGTGAACTTTGCCAGGATAATAAAGACTGTAGAGTACCAAACACTTCTTGTCAAGAAGGAACTTGCGAGTGCGATAAAAAGTTTGTTCACACATCATGGGGAACTTGTGAACCGAGTAAGCGTTGAATGCAGTAATATTTATAATTTAATATGATAATGTAATTTATTATTATTATATTATTCGTTTACCAACGGTAATATTTGATTACTCCCTGATTCTTTTTAGTTCCGCAGTTTGTACGATTGATAATTGATACATATTAAATTATCGGTTCATTTTAATATAGATATCAATCCATTCATTTAGGCAATAAAATTTTCAACCAATTTTCATTTTTAGAACTATCACTGGGTCAGGAATGTAAATTTGACATACAGTGCTCATCGGTATTAGAAAATTCAGTGTGTAAGAACGAGACATCGGAAAGTACAGAGGATGTAAAGAAAATCTGTGGTTGCGCTGATAATTATCACTTCCGATACAATAAGTGCCTGCCGCGTAAAGGTAAACCAAATGATTTTATATTTATATCAATTTTTAAATCTCATTTTTATTTACGAATTTGTTCTCATCGATATCGTTCTGTTTTCGATCGTTGTCATCAGTACTAGGCGAAACCTGCAAACATCTGGGAGAATGCGACGACGAATTGGGCAACTCGATTTGCCGGAAGGGATTTTGCACCTGCAACTGGGGCTTCGAGCCGCTCAACGAGACCGCGTGCGTGACCGCACGATTAATTCCGCGGAAACCCACGACAGGTAAAAACAAAAAGAACAAAAGGAGCGAGTGAGGGGTTGGGAATATTCTAATTACAACGATCTTAAAATTCAAGGTCGAGTTCGGGCAAACCCATAATTTGCCTTTCCTTCTCTATTCGAATGAAATTATAAACGGAATGTTTTTAACGACTGTTAGAAAATTCGCATTTAATCGAATTTTATTTCTCCTTTCAGACGGAGCCGCAACGCTAACGTCGCTCGGCTGGCTCATGACGACCATAAGCGTTCTGATCGTGTTAGCTAAATAAATACTTTTACATTTTTCTACGAAACTCGAAAGTTTTCCTGAATCTCGAACCTTCTTGAAGTGGCTGCACACTCGTACAAGGGCATGTACGCTCACTATAAATCACTGGAGCCCTATTTCGCGTTCGGCGGTAATGACTCTCGCGAGTAGTCGATCGATAATTTAAAAGTCGCGAAACTGCAACTAACGCGCCGAGAACGTTCCAGTTGAAATTCCGATTTCGCTGGAGATTCGATTTTTTCCCATAAGAAAAATCCGAACTCACCTCGACACGTTGAAATTTCCGCGATTTTCATCGGAATCGCGATAACGGAGTCGACAAACGAGGAATTTTCTTTTCGAGAAGTGAAATAAAGAAATTGCGTACTGGGTTAAAGGCGATAACAAAATGGAGAAGTGAGGCAAAAAAAATGAGTATCGAGCACGCGAGCCACTTGTGACGTCTTGGTTCACGTGCGTGACAATGATTACGTCACGAGAAAGCCTCGAGGGATCGATTAATGTCTTCGGAGTGAAAATTTCAGCCGCGAGAAGTTCTCGAGCCCTCTCGCATGCAGCCGACGCTCATTCCGAAAATCGGCAAAATTGAAGTTGCCGAAGTCGCGCAGTTTGAATTGCGATAATTTTGCGCTTATCGATCTCTGCTCGTCGGACGCGAGAGATGAAAAAAAAAGAGGAAAATTCGCACGTAACGTTGTCGCAATTGCGGCACAATTCGCGACCTTTAACTTCATTATTTCGTTCCCGTCGCGTACGACGGACGCCTTCGTTTTTACGACCCCCTTTTTTTTCTCCCACCGCGCCTTCGTTTCGTGATAGAACACACTGGCTTCCGCGGCCAATCTCGCCCGAAGATCTAACGCTCTCGTGGCTAAATCAAACGTCGTTAGAAATTAGCGGTTCGTAAACAGCGAAAATCGAGAGAGACCGCCGACTTACGTGAACCGACTCAATTGCGAGAAAAACTTGGGCTTGAATTTTTCTCGGGTTCTACCCTCCGACCTTGAACCGTGATTGGTCAATTTTTGTTAGTTAACAACAGTTTAAATACCGAGGAAATTTTCGATGCAAGGAGAGGCGAAATAATTTATCGGCCTCGTTCTCAAAAACGTGAGCCAATGGCGATCGAGATAAGCGATCGAATAATTTCTTCGTATACATTTTCGCTAACGGAGGAGCCACTGCTTGGATGCGAAAGGTCACACGCCAACGAGATGGACAGCCGATAGAGTACCGATCTACTAGCCGGCTGGTTAATTCGGCCAGGAAGTCACGTGCCCCGCCTGGCCGAGCCCCAATTTCGCGCATGAAGATACACATTCGCGAAACACGATTCACCGATAACGATACGTATTGTAAAACAATTCAATCGTTTTTTCATTTAAATTAAACACCAAAAATTTGTTTTCGATACTCCCCGTTCGTTGTTTTCAATGTTTCGTTCGTTCGAGATGATACGTACATCAGTGTTTTCTTCTTTATCAATAGTAACTGTAATGCATACTGATTTAAATCTACGTCAGTAAGTTTTGTTCCTTTTATTTTTCCCTTAATCTATGTTCAATTATCTACCTGTTTCAATTTATTGTATTTAAAAAGGAAAAATCATGCATTTAAGCGTGGAATTATTCGGACGGATCTTGATATTACGTTCGAAAATTTCACGTCTTCACGAGCGGAATTTTAATTTTCGTTATTTTGCCATGGAATTCGCTCTTACGAAGAAATTGACGCGACGTCGCGTGTCAGGGGTGCCTTTTTGTGTATCTCACCCGCCCCACTGGAGGTCAAGGTCACGCGCTGATCTTTTCCCGCGGTAAACACACGTTCCCTACGAAATCGAATTTCCCGTATGCCAATTCGATCGTGAAATATTGAAACCGTTTCGACTCCTGACGTTTTCCCGATTAAAATGCGGCATCGCGAATCAATTATTTCCGCTATGTTTGAAATAAAGCAGAAAAACCTTCAACCGGTCGTTCTTTTTCCTCTCCCGGTTCCTCGCACAGCCTTGCGGCGTAATTCGCTGTGATTTACAGTCGACCGAGTATCATCGTGCGTACCGCTGCCTTATTTTTAACTCCACCGCATGAATTAATGAAACACGTATTTAAATAATTTTCACGTTCGCTGCACGCCTTCTTTACTCCATCTTCGCTAATAGGGGGTTGAGATTCAACCCCCCGCGAGACACGCAAAGTTGGCAGACTTCTGCCGACGCAGCGACATCTTCGCGAGCGTATCGAAACTAAAATATATAGTATAGATGTACCATTTGTGGCCACTGTACCACTTGTGGCCACTTTGAAATTCATATTGATATATTTAGTATTTGATTCTTACTATAACATGATTTAGTTTATTTCTACGATTTTTAGATATATTAACGTCATTGTGACTATTTCATTATGCTTGTTAAGTAGGTATACTTCCAAAAAATATTAAAAAAAAACCAGAGTCGTAGTGTATCCGAGCAATTTCTTTTATTGTTAGTGAAAATCTTAAAAAAGACTGTAAGTAAGTCACTAATAATTATTGAGAATCGTGTGTAACATTCATAGTATTTTTTAAATGCTCCACTAATTTGTTATTTAGATCACTTGAAAATTTATCAGAAATGGTGCTATGGCCACTACTGGTACAACAGGCATTACAGTACAATTTAACTCTTTTTTTTTTTTTACAATAAAAAGAGTTCTGAAGGTTTATAAATTTAATAATTCGACTACTAATACATCCAAGAATTGATTAATTGATTTTCCTTTATTAAATATTATGATTAAATTGATTTAACTTTTGATCAAAGACATGAAATTTCTTAAAGTGGCCACAAATGGTACATCTATCCTATCTGACCAACAATCGGTGGGAGAGTATCAACCGAGACATTTTATCGACCGGCCGGACGAAAATTCGCAGCGCGAAAATGCGGAAAATGTGCTCGAGTTTTCCCGATTGCACGGCGCAGCGCCTCGAACGAGCGAAACGAGTTCCGAAGGGCGGGATTATCGAGTTGACAGAGGGGCGAAGGGGCTGAGGGGGTTGAATGCACGCCCGACGGCGGTTATCGATCTGCACGCGCACACGCGTACGTCCCGAATGAAAAAGAGTGCCGATGCACGTTAACGGAACAACCTCGACGCGGATCGACCCGCGCCTCGCGTTACCGCAACGCCGACGATTTCTGTCGTGTTTATTCGATCCATCGGACATCCGTTCCACTCGGCGAAACGTCTCGTCACGCCTATTGTATAATGACTGTTTCGTAATAAAATGTAGAAATTCATCTCGCAGCGAGGAAACGAATGCGTGTCTGTACATCATACAGACAGCGATGTAATTTTGTATATTTCTCGCGTGCTAACGAATGCTCGGTTAATTAAAATTTGAATTTCCGACTATTTGTTACACGTTAAAACAACAAATTTATCGTTTAGCGGGAGATAAAGGAAGGCTTGGAGATGAAATAAAATAATTTTTCATCATACATATTGATTTATGGTAAACCTTACAATATTCGCTACTTTATTGGGAAATAACTTGTTATCATCTCACGCTCCGTTGGTCAAGAGGGAAGAGCTCGGCAAAATTTTTTCTCTGTATTTTTCATTTCTCTTGCGAATTACTGTTTTTTTTAAAGCAGGGGAAAAAATTTACGGCAATATCGACCATCCTGCGTTGCCGATCCCACGGGAGCCGGCAAAGCTCCTTTAGCCATCTCACGTTTCTGCGCGAGAGGCGATCCGGTGAAATTGAACGTAAAAATCGAGATAAAACGCGCGAGAGATAAAAACCAAGAAGCCGTCTCGTTTTCTGGATACCGCGGGCTAGCTAGTTTCGAGCTCCTCGAACGGAGCATCGAATGGAACAATCGTACCCCTTTCGAGTCGATTCAACGCACGCGTGTACGACGTTTAGTATGAAAAAAGGCGCGAAATAGGAAGCCATTTGTGCATCGAGCCGCGTACGACGTTTCGCCGAAAGATGGAACCCCTCGGGGGTCGCATTCGAGTGTTTATTGTTCCCATTTTTCGAACCTGCGGGGGAGTTTTGTTTCCGAGGGGTTCGTTTGTTCGAGATCAACAAAAAAAAGGGACGAATAAAGACTTCCGTCACGAAAAAAAGTGCAGTACGCGGTTTTTTTGAGGAGCGATAAAATTTTCACTCCCGAGCAAGCTAACGACATTCGCCACCCTAGCTTTGCTCCAGCCCCAGCTTTCACTCTGCGAAGGGGTTGAAAGGAACTCGTGTGCTAAATCACGCAGGAATGCGAGTAATGACTCTCCCACAAAAGAAGAAAAACTAAACGACACGGAAGAGAAGGAGATAACAGTTTTTATTATCCAAAGGTGCCTCACAAGTACAAAAATATCTTCTTTCAGCTCTACAGCTCGGTTGAGGTCACTGGAAAAAAAATTTTGTTTTCGACGCGACAATTTAATCAGTAATGAAGGCAATTTTCTTGAAAATTTTCTATCGTGACAAACTTTAGAATACTCACATGACCCATGTGTGCTTCGTGACCTTCGTGACCTTCGTGACCTCCGTGACCTTCGTGACCGGAATCCATCACTGCGTCCGGTACGTAAACAGTGAAAAAGAGAGCGCACCACACGCAGAACGTGACAACAAGTGTCAGCCAGGTTACAGCGTTAAATTTGTCCCAGCCGAATATTATCTGCGTCGGCGTTTTCGTTGAGATTAAGTTGTGCCTCGACGAGGTGCAGCAGATCGTTTCCGAGCTCTGGTTATTTATCATTCTGTGTTTGTTTCAACACCTCTGGTTTTCTTCCGAGATTCCACCTGTCAATAAAAAATATCACGAGTGTCGACGCGCCCACAATCGATATCCAACTGAAATGTGTTGTAAGCCAACGACAGTACAGACGAGCAATCGGCTACACGAAGAAATAAAATGAGGTTTCTATCGATTAGATAAAAGTTAATCGTTCGATCTTTATTTGTCACGCCACTGAAAAATCGGCGGATACATTCACAAGGATTTGATTCACTAATTCGTAACGTTTTCTGTCTCTCTCTATAGAGATAATGTAAAAAATTGGTAATTCCTATCATTAGATTAAGCGATTCGGTATTTTTTCGAAACGAGAACGTCAATCACATACAGCATTCGTTATTGTCGTTGTTCGATTTCTCCCAACTGAACAGCCAATAGCCGATTCCGGTGCCGAGTGCCAAGGCCAAGCATAGCCAGACGTTGTAGGTCATGAAGATCAGCATGAGAAAATAAGCCAGGACGAATTGTATCACGTGTAGAAGAGTTTGTAGGAGGTGTAGTTCGGAAAATAAATACTCTCTGAATGAAACGAAAGATAACGTGAGAAAATAGTTTTATAATAGTATAGAAGAGATAAGAAATCACTTACTTCCTGTGTCGTTTTTCGGTCGTGTGTTTTTTCAAGTAGGCAGTCTGTTTGTACATATGCTCCCTAAACAAGTTCAATTTTAATCAAATAAGATTTTCATTTTTAATTTATATTCTTACCGGTAACTTTTAAGGCCCTCGTAAATAGTAGCGAGTAAAACCAAGCCCAACATGGAACATCCCATGCCGGTCCAATCGCTCGTTTGCCATCCATCGAATAATATTGTCTCCGATACACCGAAATGAAATGACATCTAGCAGAAAAAATTCGATTTTATTATAATGTCAAAATAAAATTCAAAGCTCAAAAATTACTCACGGAATGCATTTTGAGTGATCGAATACCGAGGTGTTGATCGAGTGAGAATTACACAGTGAATAAAATACGACTCGCGATTGAGTTGTGTCCACTTATCTTATCCGAGCCTAATCGATCCACTTGTCGTTTGCTTTATTCTCTCTTTTCTTGCTTTCGCTTCTTGTCATTCGTTCGATTCGTTCCTACTTTTGGCTGAGAGCCAAAAACTTCTTAGGTAATCTAACCTACGATTTCCCTAAATCACTTTCTGATAATTGTTCGAACCTCCAATGTTTACTCTCTATTCGATCTTGGCCAACCTACTCGTAACTAATCCTGTACTTTTCATCTCGTCTATTTTTACTCGGATACCAGAAACCTAATTCCGATCGTAAGTTCATCAAACTGACTCCTCTTTGTCGTCCAATTAATACCCCATTATTTCACTCCTGCTAATTCAATTTTCTCTCCTCTCTCATTCGATTAATTCTGGTAAAGTTCCAGGATCCCCATAACTACAACCCCCCACCTCTTTTTCTACCATCCTCGAGCCATTAAACTTCACGTACCCAACTTCGCCGAAATCACTCACGGCTAATTCTATTCTGCCTCTTTTTTCTCATTGCGCCTATCTTGGCTAGACACCAAAGCTCGCATCCGCGCGACCGTTCGAAACAGCGATTGCCTCGAATCTGTTAGCCCCTACATCCGAAACCATGAAAGTTAACCACTCCATTCCAGGCTCGGAGCTTCATCCCTTCGTATTTTCACCCCTCGCGCCTTTCGCAACCCCCACCGGAAAAGTCCCCGGTGCGTGAGCGCCGGGAGAGAGAGTGCGAGAGAGAGCAAGAGAGAGAGCGAGGCGCAACCTGTGGCTGACTATGACCGGCTCGCCTCCCCGCCCCTTCGGAAATTCACGTTACGATACGGGGAGGGGGAAAAATAGGTGGCTGAGGGGGGAAACGAGGGGCGACGAGGGGAGGGGAGGAGAGTAGTCTCTCGGCTCGGCTCGTCTCGACTCCTCGAACCCGAGTTGAGAGCGTCGTCGGGGCCAGCGCGAGTCAGATACACAACGCCGGCCGCCTTTTACCGATAAAAGCTCGTGCTCCTTCGTCCTGTTGGTCCTTGCGAGATATTCTCGAACTTAAAGTGGAAGAACTCGTGAAAATTGTGAAAAAATTGGTGAAATTTCTCGACTCTGGTCCGCCGATGTGAAACAGGACGAAGTCCTTCGTCCTGTATTGCAGTCTTCGGTGAGTAATTCTTCCAAGGACGAATCAATTATTCAGCGATTATTCTATTCGCGTTCGAATTAACCTCGAGATTATTTTAGCTCACGAGCTCTTTTTCACGTCCAACCGTGTCAAGAGGTTTCCTTTCGTAATTTTCCACCCCCGTTTTCCGCGCCTAGCTCTCACCCTCTCTCTCTCTCTCTCTCTCTCTCTTTCTCGCTGTCTGTGTCTTTCTCTCTTTCGCCCGATGCCCCAAGTGTAGCGAAACACGATCGTGATTTATCTCTTCGTCCACACAGTCCGATCGTTCTTGGCGCACGCGATGTTCCGAATGTGGCATAGACGATATCTCGTAAAGGAGACCAGCGTCCGTTTCGTACACCACATCCCCCCCGCGGAAGGATTAATCGTCACGCGACGTGCGTGAAAGGACGAACGAGAGCGAGAGGGATAGATATATTCCAGGGGCGTGACAACCGGTGGGTGTCACAGTGCAAAATAAACTTCGAGACGCGCTCGTCGGTAATTTTCCTGCTGTTTCGCTATTCTGCGTATGCATGTATCTAGTCGTGCGCCGGAGTTCCGTTTTTCAAATTAATTGCACGAGATTGACGTCGGTACGCGTGGGAGAAGGAGGGGGTAAGGGGGGGGGGGGAGTATAAAAGCGATTGAGCACGAGCACAAACGACACGTGATAGCACAACGCGAGGACGAATTGTGTTGAACCTGCGGTGGGGAGTATTAGATTTCAATTTTTTTCTTCTATTCCTCTTTATTTCGCCTTCCGCAAGTGGCATTCGCGACTCACGGTCAATTTCTCTATTAAGGACAATGTACCTATTTGATTCTCCGCTCGTTGAGATTATCGAATTGTCCGTATTGTGACTGAAAATTGTTCTCGCAGTTTACGGGCTGTTACTGTAATGCGTTGATTTTTCTTCGCTCGACAGGTCATGGCGGGAACGACGAATTCGTTGTCCGCTGATGGAAGCGGGTTAGGATCCCGTGCCAGCGAGAAGTCGTGTTAAGAGTCGGAAAAAGTGGGAAAAGGCAGTGAAAAATACGATAAAAATGCCCACGCAGACGTCAACGAGGGGCAGCAGCGAGGCCATCAGGATGGATCCTCTGGGAAGGACCTCGAGCTCGAGGAGCCCGGGACAGAACGGAACCGCCAACAACACCGAGGTGCCTGTAAATTCTGGTAAAATGGAAAAACTGGAGAAACGATATATTTTTTTTATCCATCCCCGCCTTGATAAAATCGATCAAGACGTTCGGTGCCGGGGAATTATTTATGAAGCGCGCAAAATGGTAACTCCAACTGGAACCCAAAGGATACAGAGGTCACAAGTTCAAAAGTTCAGTGTCTTTCTTTAGAGAATTTTCATTCAAGAGTTTCCTCATTTTCCGGATAAATATTTCAAGACTAAGCCGATTGACTCGATTTATCGTATTTATTCGTATTGTATGCGCCGAAGGAGTAATCTTAAGCAGTCGGAAAAATTCAGTACGCCGGAAAATTAAACATTTAAAAAATTTTCGTTTGAATTTGAAAAAATCCGAGTGGTATAATTTTCTAAGGTGTTTTCGAAATACGCTATGAATAATTCCATCCTCTGAATTCGTTTCCATATTTTTACATTGAGAAAAGCAAGAAAAAACAGACCGTAAGATGAAAATATTCAATTTTCCAACAAAATTCTCTCATTGTTTGACAAATTTTTATTATTAGAAAAGATTTACCATCGCGAGAGCGATCGGAGTCGGAAAATGGAAAAACGAAAGTTCGAATTTCGCGGTGGTAAGCGGGAGCGCCGCGAACGGGCATCGACGTACCCTTCGATGGGGCGAGAAAGAGAGAGAGAACGAGCGTTCCGGCGATGACGCGAGATGTCGCCGTTGAGGGAAAATCATCCCCCTTTTCGCGTTATTATCGCGGGGAGTGGCGCTCGCGCGCACAGGGGGTTGGTGTAGTGCGTCGCGAGGCCCGGCACACGGCGAAACTTTTCGGCTTCCCGGTAACGTCCCGTGCGCTGGGAAAACACCGCGTCCGGAAAACTTTCGGAAAATCGGATCCTCGAGGGGGGTTGGGGTATGAAAGAGCGAACGACTCTCCGCCGGAGTGAGAGAGAACCGCGAGCGAGACGTTTGCACGGCGTGTGAGAGAGCGCGAGCCGCGGAAACGGGAGCACGTCGAAACAACGATCCGTTACCGATGAGATGTCAAGTGACGTAGACGCTCGGCCGGGCGCCACGTGCCAATCAGCGTACGCGCGTACAAGCCGTTTATCGCGCTACGTCGAGCCCGACGTCGACCTCGCCGTCGACGACGTTGCCGCGTCGAGTGCGCGCAAACGCGTCGCTCCGTAGGAAAAAACAAGAAGGAAAATACTCGCTTTGACACATATAAACAAATACACAAGACGCGTTTCGGTCTGGTCCAATCGGTGAAAATAAGAAATAGCGAGTAAGGTGGAAGAACAGTGCGAGAGTGGAAAGCTGCCTGCTGAGCTGGCCGAGCAGAGGGAACCCCTCATCAAGATCTCGTATGCGTCCGAGGACGGTCGGGTGAAGGGTTTCGTTTATCGTCGTCAAACGACACCGAATCGTTTCGCGATGAGCGAGCCCGACGTCGACGATGTCGCTTTCCTGACAGGTGAGGGTGCCAGATAGACGGATTAAGCCTCGGCGTGAGCGAGATACGCTGACTCGTGACTCCTGCTGCGGAATTTATATCCGCTCTGCGGAAATTCGGAGGGTGGTGGAGGGGAGAGGGGGGGGGGGAGCTTATGGGGGCGAACGCGGTGGCGGTAGGGTGAAAACGGGACCAGAAACCCACGTGCACCGGCCGATCAATAAGAGGGTAGCCGAGTATCATTTCGAATTAAACGCCGCGTCCATCTCTCCCCTATTCGTTCGTTCGGCACCCCGCTAGCTAAGGCCTGTCGAAAATTTCGACGCGTCGCACGAGATTATATTGACTCTGAGACTCGGCGATGGCGTACTTCGACGCTCTATGAATTTTTCATTTCGGTAGATAAAATAGCCCGACGAAGCCGGACGTCCGTTGTTTACTTTTCATTACGCTGATTAAAAATTACGACATTCGAGTTGAAAGGGTTTTGTAATTTAAAATACAAAATATTACGACTTATCTGATCTTTAACTAGATTACTTAGAGTTTATTATAATTAAACGTGTATATAGTAGTTTGTACTAAAAATGTGCCGTCATGAATTACAATCTCAAACTAGACTGGGACTGTTTTCAACTACCACGTCTAGTCCTCTAGCTCACTAAGAAGAGACGCGTTATTGCGGTACTTGTACCAGTTGATAGTCATGGCGGGGATGAATAGGTTTAGAGTGTCCATAATGTTTTTATCGTTCTCTCTTTCTCTACCAAAACGCGCGCACTCGTAGAGGACAGCAACACCGGACTGCACAAGCGCAGCATCTACGAGCACAACGGGGTGGCCGTTTGCTCACAGAAGAGGGCACTATGCATCGCCACCATCGTGTTCGCGATACTATTCGCCATATCACTCATTATCGCCTTTGCGGGACCACAGAATGGCAAGCGTAATTTGATAAAAAAAATTCTCGTACTATCCAACGGTGTTTTAATATCAATTTTTTTTTTCTACTACTTTAATCTTTCAGACTGCCCATGCGCCGGCGAAAAGCCAGCGAATTTCCAGATCGAGGACGACGAGGACGGCGGTCCGTACGCCTCCAACGGCGAGGTAAACGCGCGCTTTGATATTGTGAATGAAGAGAACACGTGGTGAGATAATCTAATTATACGTGTCGTGTAGGTATTCCCGTGGAACAATGTCAGACTGCCAACCTTCGCTCATCCGACGAGGTATAACATAACGATACATCCGAATCTAACCACCCTCGACGTGAGGGGTCAGGTCACTATCGAATTCTACGTCGATAAAGAGACCAATTTCATCGTCTTCCATAGTAAAAACTTGACAATAAGTGAAAAAGTGAGTAAAACAAGATATTTGTTCGAATCATTTTGCATTCGTTTATTCGAAAAATTCGCCGCAGATGGTTCAAGATCGTAAAGGTCATAGATTGAAGATCTCTAAGCTACTCGAGTACCCGAAGCACCAGCAGGTTTATTTAGAGTTGGAAGAGAGCAAATTTCGTAAGAGAGGCAATTACACAGTCCATTTGAGGTTTTCCTCGAAATTGTCGAGCGAGCTCGAAGGACTCTATCTTAGTAATTACGTCACTGCCGAGGGCCAGAAAAGGTACAATACATCGCAAAATTGCTAATTTAAGCAATATGATAACTCGAATATCAAGCATACCGATATATTCAAATATAAAGATCTTTCGATTGCATTCACAGGTATTTGGCGACTACACACTTCGAGCCGACATACGCGCGCTCGGCATTTCCATGTTTCGACGAGCCGCAATACAAAGCGAAATTTCGAGTCTCGATATTCAGAGATAGATTCCACATAGCCCTGTGCAACATGCCTGTGGTGAATACCGAGGACGCTGGATTCTATATGGGGACAGGCCTGGTGAATATCAGCAAATTTATATTTAATCTCGAAATATGAAATACTTTCCTAGTTATAGTTGCTTTGAGCTCAGTCAAACACCGGACCTAATTAGAACGAAATTGGTTCGCAGCTTCGAGACGATTTTCAAGAATCCGTGGAAATGTCTACTTACTTGGTAGCGTTTGTCGTTTGCGATTTCAAACGGATATCCGCTTTGACGAAGCAAAATATTACCGTGAGTGTGTACGCTCCCGAGGCTATGCTACCACTCGCTAAGTACGCAGTAGAGACAGCCGCTCGTACCATGGACTTCTTTGAAACTTTTTTCGGAGTCAACTACCCGCTGCCTAAACAAGGCAAATATATTTTAAATCTAAAATCATAAAAATCATCGAAATGTTGATCGATACCCTTTCTTTTTCAGATTTAATCGCGATACCAGATTTCGCAGCTGGTGCTATGGAGAATTGGGGGTTGATCACTTACCGTGAGACGTCTATACTCTACGATCCTAAAGAAACGTCGACAGCGGCTCACGAGTGGGTAGCCGTTGTGGTAGCGCACGAGCTCGCTCACCAATGGTTCGGTAATCTCGTGACGATGAAATGGTGGAACGATCTCTGGCTGAACGAGGGCGCGGCGAGCTTCTTCGAGTACAAAGGAGTAAGCCATATCTCGCCAGAGTGGAGCATGATGGATCAGTTTATCCTCGACAAGATCCAGCCTGCCCTCGAACTCGACGCATTGGTTAGCAGTCATCCTATCAGTGTTTCCGTTAAAGATCCAACTGAAATCGAGGGTATTTTTGACACCATCAGCTACAACAAGGGCGCCGCGATACTTTACATGCTCGAGAATTTTCTGGGCGAAGAAATATTGAAGAAGGGCTTGAACGATTATCTAAGCTCCCACGCGTTCGGTAATGCCGACACGAATGACCTCTGGGCTGTATTCACAAAACATGCTAATCGAACATTTGACGTGAAAGTAAGAGCTCGTGACGATAGTCACTCATGAATATCGATGTCTGATTCGTCACGACAAATCGGTAATGTTAATCGTGTTTGCAGGCTATTATGGATACCTGGACCCAACAGATGGGCTTCCCCCTCGTGATCATCAGTCGGGAAGGCAACGTCGTGACAGCCAGCCAGAAACGAGTCCTGATATCACCACGAGAGAATGACACCGAGTTGCTGCTGCCAAAGTCGCCATTCAATTACAAGTGGTACATCCCCCTGAGCTACTTTACCGACAAGGAGCCTAACGCTATTCACAATGTTTGGATGAATCTTTCGGATGGTAGGAACGAAAGATCTTTTCGGTCCATTCGGATCTAAGAATGAATTTTTTTTTTATTTAGTGTCGTTCGAAGTAGCACCCGAAGTCGAATATGTCAAGTGTAACGTTAACCAGAGTGGATTCTATCGGGTTACCTACCCCGAGGAGATGTGGACATCCATCATCACGACCCTCCTCAACAACCACACGAAATTCAATCCGGCCGATCGCGCCAATCTGATCGATGACGCCTTCGCATTGTGCGAGGCTGGCGAGCTAAATGCTACCATACCGCTCGAGCTGTCCCTCTACTTGCTCAATGAGAGGGATTACGTTCCATGGGCTACCGCGTTGAGATACTTGCACTCGTGGAAGGAGAGACTGCGCGAGAGTTCGGGGTATAAGCGTTACATCACATTCCTCAAGAGGCTTATGGTACCGGTTACAAAATACGTCGGATGGACCGATGAAGGATCGCACTTAAAAAAGTACGCGAATAACAAAAAAAGTCTTTATAAATTATTTTAACCAATCAATTATTTTTACAGACTGTTGAGAATAGCAGTGTTGCATTTTGCTGTGACTTTGAAACTCGACGAAGTCGCCAAACCTGCTAAAACACTTTTCGAGGATTGGATGGTTAGGAACAAGAGGATCGCTCCGAACATTCGGGATGTAGTGTATGGTGCAGGTAAGACATGTTTGCAAAAAACCTGGCTGTGCATAAGTTGAATTTCAAAACATTTTTCAGGCGTGAGGTTTGGTGGAGAAGAAGAATGGAAACACTGCTGGAAAACTTACAGAACAACCCAGATACCGAGCGAAAAGAAACTCATGCTCCAAGCTCTGGGGGCTTCGAGTGACCCTTGGCTTCTTCAGCGTTATCTTCTTCGCACGTTAGATCGCGATACCGTCAAGCCTCAGGATGTTCAAACAGTTATCAGCTCGGTGGCCTCGAACTCCGAGGGAAGGTTCTTGGCATGGCGCCATTTGAAAGCCTACTGGCCTCAGATACAAATGATGTTCGGCAACGGTTCGCACACGATTGGTGGATTGATATCGATCGTCACATCGGATTTCTTCACCGAATACGACTATCGTGAGGTATGAAATATCAAAATATTGTCTATTTTGGAAAAACATCAAGTCGTTTTTATTCTCAGTGAGTTTTCGTCTGACCTTAAGAATATTAACCTCGATTTATTTACATAAACGTTTAATCATAACAAGTTCTCTTTCACAACCACTTTTCTTTTCCACAACCACAAGTCTTTTCACAAACCACATCCCCCTTGTTTTAGGTACACGATTTCTTCAAAGACATCGATGTAGGAAGCGGACAACGAGCACTCAAGCAGAGTCTCGAGACCATCAAATTCAACATACACTGGGTGAAAGAGAACGCCGAAATGATCGACCAGTGGCTGGTGAATTACCTGAGCGTACGCTCGAGTTAACCCCAACGTGTACCGTCTTAAACATGGCTATTTTTCTAACGAAGATGAAAAAAAAAAGAAAAGAAATCACCGGTACTTAGTCGTATTTACATGTGATAGCATTTAAGACGTTGAGGAAACGTAACAAGAGCCTAGCAGCGAGTGAGATTTTTCTTTTTGATAAGATACGATAATATCGAGTTTAAAAAATCGATCTTGTTCTTTTTTTTCTTAACAATTCGAGTCGAAAGTTCGTTTCGATGGATAAAAAGTTTTTTACACGAGTACGCGAGAAATTTGTCAGGGGAATCACCTCGTTAACGATTTTTCGACCGATATCGAAACGTTTTGTACACTCACAGATTTTTACACGAAATTTCGGAGAATGGGGGTAATATTCTTTCTTTTCGAGTAGATTCGAAATTCGAATTAGTTGTGTTGCTCTATTATCAATACGAACGCGAGCTCGCCGAACACCGTACAATTTTTTTACGATACGAGTAGGAAATGAAAATGAATGTTAAGAGTTAAGTCACTACGTATGTTTTCGTAGCATATCAGCAGATGGATAGGTCGGATCTGGTGGCGGAGTAATAATAATTATAGTTAAGGGCAAAAAAAATTGCATAAACATGAAAAAAAAGTATTAATTAATGTAACATGTGTGTAATGTATCTGTGTCGCAAAAGAAGTCGATTGAGGGGACTCTTACGTATGTGGTAGCGTAAAAATAGAGACAGCGGTTATTTTATTACGAGAAGTGCGATAAGGTAGAAAGAGAAAGAGCCATAAAATCGTACAACCCCCTTGGTAAATGGTGTGTATTCGCGTAGCGTAAAAGTATGGTCGAGAGAGTTACCGCTAAACTACTGTCCATCAAGAAAAATTGAGAGGCGTTCGGTAAAACTAAAAAAAAAATTGATAACTCCGTATACGTTGAGTGAAAAACGTCCTATATATTGAATATTTTCTAAACGTCTATCACGCGTACACGTCGATACGAACTCACAAACACATAGAAACACACGTACTCTTTCTACGTACCTTATAAACACTGTCTGAATTTTCGCACAACCAGCCGACACGAAATATTAGAAATTGACGAAAAAAGATATTCTTTCCATTGAAAGAGATGCCAAATTCTAACTAACGCGTCACACGATTAATACGTGCTCTGTACGAGATGGGGAAAAGTGCTAAGTCAACGATATACATTGCATTTATTACGAATTGTATTGTACTATAAACAAAAGTAATGACGAACGAAGAGAGCACGCGATTAAGTGTAATCATTAATGTAGGGTGAGACTTTATCGAGACGTGTTTGTCTTTCTTTTATTTTTTTTTTTTTGTTTTTTGAACGGATGCGAAAATACTATTTTTGCAATCGGGATGAAACCTGTGAATGGCCCCGAGAATGAGAAACGGCGCGAACTTATCATCTTGAAAAAATGAAGAAATGAAGTAGATTTTTATATGATCCAAGGAAAAATAACGGCGAGTATTAAAAAAGTAAAAAAAAAAATTTACGCACAACTAGAATACCTTCTACGTGTAAATAACATATTTTTTCACTACAATCAATCACACTCCTATTGCCGTCTCTCTACTATATTTCATCTTTTCATTCAGTCCACTCGTTACTCCTCTGTCCTGCTCTTTCATTCGCGAAATGCGATACGAATCCAGTCTGATTGGCCTACTATCACAACTCGTTTGTACACAGACCGAAAGCAATTGAACGAAGAACTAAAATTCGTACAGTGCGTGCCGTTCATTTGAGACATGAAATAAAAAATCGCGCACGAAGAAAAACCTCGGTTCCTCGACGCGTCCGTGAGAACAACCGCCATTAATCTGTCCCGAAAAATATTTATACGAATTTTTTGCGAAAACGAGGCCGTCTTGCATCTCGATCCTCCACGATCGACGAGTGTAAAAGAAAAAAAAAGTATAGAACAGAAAGATATTACCAGTAATAATAAGCGCGGTAATTATGTATAAATGAAATAATGATACTGCAATTGCGACATGTACCGTCTTCATAGATATTTTGTTGTATTTAAAACGAAAATTGAAAAATCGAAAAAAAAAATAAGTGAAAATAAAAACAACAGCAAGAATCCGCGAGATTATGTACGAGCATACGAAAATGGATATATTATATGTTTAAAGTATAAAAAAAAGCAAAAAAAAAACTCGGAGTTTCATTTCACTTCCCGTTCGACTGGTCCTTGCAAGAATGGTAGGACAGATTGCTCTTGTATAATAATTCTCGTCGAACGAGTACGAAAAGTTCTGTACATACACGTGATTGGGCTAAAACAGCGAAGATCCAATTACGCAATACTCCGCTGTAATTCAAATGGCGCGGTATGTACGCGTCAGTGCAAAGAATCTAATTATCTGCATCACGAGTGAATGAGTGCGCGAGCGAGCGAGCGAGAGAGAACGAGCAGCCTGCGATAGAAACGATCATTCAAGTCGTACGCGAGCGATGGTTTGTTATTGCGGTTCGTCGTGCGCGTACGTCGTTACGAGCTCACGAGACTAACACTTGTTTAAAAACACGAGAGAGAGAAAGAGAGAGAGGAAGAGAGGGAGAGAGAGAGAGGGAGATAAGAGTATCGAAGAGGCGCCGATAGTCAAAAAATCGCGCACGCGAGAAAGAGAGAGACAAGAAACGATTGAGTAAGACAGATAAGGATAGAGATAGGTGTACCGATAGAGAACGAGAGAGGGAGAGAAAGTTCGGCGGCACGCGAGAGAGAGACTGCCAGTTGACCAACGAGTGGCCCCAAGTACGCGCGAGTAACACGGAGTGTGTGGCTAACGATATCGAGGAAAGCTTGGAGCCAGCGAGAGTGAAATAAAAAGAAAACTCGAGTGTACCGTCGTTATTCCGCGAAACGACAATAATGATGAAGTGCGAGGATTTACCGCGCATGCGCGCTCTCTCGCCCGATCGCGATCGCAGCCGGCCAATCAGAGCTGTCATTCAGGTGAGTCCCAGTCTGGTTCCCGCAAAACTGCAGCGAGGCGACGATTTTTTCGAGATGAAATTTGCGCAGCACGCGCGGAGTGCGTGAGAACGCCACTAAGACGAGATCCGCGATTCTCGCGACGTTTTCGGTTATCGAGATCTGGCAACTCTGTCGATCACATGACCGATCGGTCAAAGTACGAGATTTAGTCATCGTCATCGACCGACACGAAATACGGGTTTACGGCTCCCACGTTTTACGATCGATGAAATCTCAAAATTCCAAAACGGCCCAACGAATGACGCACCTCGTATTTCCAAATTCGATTTCCCCACTTCGGAAAAATTCGAATCGATCTCTGTTTTATCGACCGCGCTATTATTTATAAATATACATATATTTTCTCTTATCGACGGAGACTTGAAAATATTTACGGCGCTATTTATTTGGGATTTCGTATTTCGATGCGAATTTTTATCTCCTCGGTCCGATAATATTCCGGAAGTTTGTGCTCCGTTCACTAAGTCAGCGCGATTTTATAAATAATCCCCGGTTGTCAGCTGACGCCGAAGCGTACACGTGTTCACGCGAGATACGCGCGCCACACTCGATTCGCCGCACTCGTATATATACCGTAACTCTGCCTCGTGGTTGTGCAATCCAATGACACTGTTAATTTCTCGCGCAGATTGTAATGCGCAGATTTTCAAAAAGAAAAAAACAGTAATGGGGTAGCGATGCGGCGGAGCCTCGTCATAGTGGATTTTTATCGTATCGAATGAATTCCATAATTTTCTGCAATTGCATGTATAAGAGATCCGTCGTAGCGAGAATCTAATAGGTTCGATATATCGAAGCTACGCCACCGAACGGAAAGCGCATATAGTCACGTAATGTTGTTGACATCATGCATTGAAAAAAAAATTCGTTATGATTCGAGCGAATGTAAAAGAGTTTTGGAATTACGCTCGAAGAAAAGATACAAAACAGCGTATATCGTTTGGTTTTATCTGTACGCGTGAGTTCGCCAGTTACGAGCCGAGTGTCGTTCGAAGCGCAACTCCCGGCTCTGCAGCGGATTTTCTCCTTTCGGATCATTATTTTCTCGTTAACGAATTCATAACGGAGCACGCGATTGTAGTAAATCCTCGTCATTACGGTGAAACGATTCGAACCGATCTCAAACTTCTTTCTAACGTACACCGCTCCGATAAAAAAAATCCATCGTAAAAACATTTCACTGTAGAGAGAGGTTCGCTATAACAAAATTCGACTGCGTAAAATTTGGAAAAATTCTGACGAGTGCCGGCAGAAGACAAAGCGGACGGAAGGAGTGGGGAGAAGAAAAAAAAACTCGACATAGTGGGAGTTGTTTTGCGCCCGTTTTCGGCGTCCCTGGCGTCGACGTTGCCGGAGCGACTGAAACGCGCGCACTCAAGCTGACCGACTGCTGAGTCACAATATATTCGTCGCGCGATCTCCGCTGCGTGCTGAGCTGTCTGCGATTTTTCCTCGGAAACGGGGAAACGATATTCGCAAGAAAAATTTTTCGTGAAAATCGTTTTTTTTTTCCGAACGAACCACGACGCATCGGTCGACAAGATGGTTTTCTGATATCGAACGTGGGGGCCCACTCCGAGCCTCGCGATTTGATACATTATAAAGACACAGAGAGAAACAATTTTCCGGAGCGATTCTCACTCGCTGTCAGTCGGACGCGTCGTGTTGTTTTTTCTATTTCACTAGGAAGTGTGCGAGCGCGATAGACACCGACCGGCTCGTAACTGTCAACTCGATGCTATAGTGCAGTGCCGTCGATAGGAGGAAGGAAGAGAAAAAATTATATATTTCGCGTATATACATACATACGTAACCAGTGACTAGTGTACGTGTGTACGTGTATAACGGAGGACCTTGAAAACTCGAGGCGAAATCGTATGTCTCGGAATTTTTGACGTTAAACGCGCACCATCGTCGATGGTTTCGGTGAACGAGCGGTACCTCGCGTTTTTTTTTCACCGACGTTCTCTCTCTCTTTTTTGAGGTTATTCCTGGGTACCTATCGGAGTGTAACTGACCTCGAGGTGTTTCGCGTCCAACGGACCTTTATTTACGCACTGACAGTCGCACAGTTAGCACGTTACGGCTCTCGCGGGTCTTTTAACAATTTTTTTTAACCTCAAAATAAGTCGCAGACGCGATTAACGCTATTACGAGATTTTCGCGAAGCGGAGCAGTGCCGAGCCTAACCTGCAAATATAATGATTGAATTGGCCAATTCGATGTCACAGGCGTGTATCGGTGCGCGAGTTATCGGATAACGAGCGTCATGCATTTTGTATCGAGAGGAAAAAAGCGTTTTACGCTCAAGGCGTAACGTTCTGCCAATTTTTGCATCATGTATTTCATGATTTTTGCATTCGAGAGAGGATTACAGTGATTGGTTCTGTTTGAGAGGACAGTGACGAGTTTTCATTTCATACTACTTGTGGTATACAAAGAACTGGAAATATGTTGTGCTTGAAGAAGTTGTACAGAGAGGAGCTGCTGCAACTGGCATTGCTCCTCTCGTTGCTAAGAGTCGACCCAGAGTCTTATCTGGGTCTGGATACTCAAGCTATCGGTATTGGATCGTTGGATCTTCACAATGGCTCTGGTTGGCACACCGATGCTCACACTATCGTTCATAGGCCAATGTTCGTTCATCCAAAGAATCCAGACTCTATGCTGCTCAATTACGAAAGGGATCTGTTCGACGAACTCAATTCATTAGGAAGATACAACAGAATGAACTCGGGGCTCAATGATATTCACGCTTATCTATTGAATATCGAAGATGTTGGTAGAGATGCAGCTGTGGCTGGTCCCAGTATATCTAGTTCGACCGATCCAGCTAGGAATATGACTTCTCCTGATCCACCAAATGCATCCGAAGAGCCTGCAGAACCTGTTAGCGCGGCTGAACTCACCCAAGAGGTACATGCCTAAAAAGCAAATAGCTTTCATTATATGTTACAAGTATTTCTTTATAAGCACACTTTTCGTGATACCTCTTGTTCGTTATACCCAATTGGGCATTTTGTTACCACTCTGTAATTTCTCATTGACGTACAATTTACAGCCATGCAAAAATCTATTTACGTTCTTTTATTCCTACTACCTTTGATATGTTTTTGCATTTATAAAACGTTGGATTTTAAATTTAGCGCGTTATTTCATGAGTTATAAATAAGATACTGGGAATGAATGAAAGAAAAAGAAACGAGAGAGAATAAGCCGAGTGCAAGAAAACAGAAACGCGTATGTACTGAAAAAATAATTCATATAAGAAAACTGGAAAATTCGAAGATGGAGTCGAACCGTGATAATATTTGACGAGTCGCTAAATGTTATTGACCCTAACTCCCTTATCTCGCACTTTTCTCGTCAGACCACTTTTATGGGTAATTTTTGCGTCATCCTTGCGACGGCCTTGCCAGTCGTTACAGAAATTTTCGCGTCTGCCTTTCTCTTTGTGATCATCTAAGCGAGCGGGATAGAGATCGCTCGGTATAACCTGAACCAATTGAAATCTCAACTAAAAGTCTCCTACGTAATAAAGTAAAGAAATCAACTGTAACAAAATTTTCTGCTTTCAACGCTAATTCATCGATACTCGGTATCTCGTCGCAGATAAGATTATCGAAAATCGTTTGAATAATTTTAAATGTCGCTGGTTGACAAACAAAAGCGAGGACCTGACCCGGGAGAGTGAATTTACGTCACCGTCGCGTGTAAATGACGTGTTTACTTATAAGAATTGTTCCCGTATTTGTAAACGTGAGATTCGCACCATTGCCATTCCTCCCAGTGATTCACGGGATCACGCATCGATCGGAAATCTCGTGTGGCGATTTTTCGCGTAGAAGGTTCGCGTTTAGGATTGATCGGAAAGAAAACTACGTGTTTTCTATAATGCAGGCAACGACCTTGCCGAATGCAGGTCGCAACCGTAAACGCACTATCTGGGTTAACTAATTGCGAGTTAGTTTTGCCTCCCTGCTTCGTCATTTTTTTTTTTTTTAACTCATTTTCTTTTTGGAACATGTTCGTCTCTCCTAGATTGACACGACTGGAAAGAGAAATAACGATCTACTTCCAGCGATTAACGATCGTCACCTTATTTTTCTCTTAGCAATTTTTTCCTCTCGCGAAATAACTACGTTTTTCCAAAAAAAAAAGGTCTCTTGGCCTCGATCACGGCTCAAAATAATCGCGACTTTGAGTGCGCAAGAAGAGCGGATAAATATCATCGAGGGAGAAAAATTGGAGCGAGGAAGAAGACGCTGCGTCTCCGATGCAATTTTCCGTCTCTTCTTCCACTCTTTTCTCGCTTTCGCAACAAATTAACGCTGGTACCCTCGCGCCAGAATAAGCTCGGCAAAAAAAATAAATGCGAGAAAAGCAAAACGAGAGGAAAACAAATTTGCCGCTTCGTTTATTAAAAATATACCACTTTGAGATCTCTGAGGGGTGCAGGACGTCTGGTGTTTTCTTCTCTCTCTCTCTCTCTCTCTCTCTCTCTCTTCAATCCCATTGCCAATTATTTTCGTCCCCGATCTTGCATCTTCGCGAATTTACGAGGGACGTTAAAAAAACGTCCCTCCTGTCGGATCCGTCATGCGCATCCGGCGCACCGTCCACGAAAATAATTTTTCGTCCGTCAACGGCCGATTCGTCGATTCTTCTAAAAATAAACAGATTTTTCCCAACGGTGAAAAATTTTCCTCTGGATGGAGTATCCAACTCGCGAGAGTTTGTACCTGCCGTATCGAGAGTTTTTTCACAGTCTATATAAGAGCAAAGAGCGCAACGTCTAATTACGATCGGCCTTAGACTTTCGCTTCGCGATTCAAACGGAAAGGCAGAAGCGGTCGTGTAGCCAGTGACAGTGCCGTATCTATCGGGGGGAAAAAATCACCTCTATTGGAGCACGCGCGCGGGAAAAAATTCTTCAGCGATAATAAACCAACTACGAAGATCCAGAGACAAAGGAGAGCCTCGCGGAAAGCGAGATTGGCAAGATGCCCCCGCGTGTGACGTCACGCGACGATGCACGTGCCCCGAGCGGACAAAAAATACCAACGCACAATAATAAAAGAGACGCGATAAACAGACTCGCGTGAGACGTAGATCAATTCGTGCGATGAATTTTCATTATTTCTCGCTTCGCGAAAATATACGTTGACCCGAATGTTCGTAATTTTCATTTCTCTTACCCCTTCCCCTCCATTTCTCTCTAGTTACCCTTTCGTTATTTTTCCACCGTGGACACGTAAACAACCTCGAGAATTGCATTCGCAGGATATTATAAGATTTTCTCTGGTTCACCATTACGCGCGTTCTCTCTCTCTCCTTCTCTTGCCTCGTCGCGCGAACTTCGGTCAAGGAGTCTCGCGTACGTGTCGCGCTCATTATGCAATTCCATCTTTTTTCTCATTATTTTGACATTTTTTTTCGCGAGGCGAATTTCGCGCGGTGTGCCATGTGGCGCTATTTTGCCTCATCTTCTCATTACACCGAATAATTATCGCACCGGAAAAAATCGGCACCGTTAGCTCAAAGTCCGAGAAATAAAAAATCCGGGTCGAAAGAGGGGGAGAAATATGTAAAGGTCATACGTTTTTGAAACGATAAACAAGAACACGAAATAATAGCCGTTTCCTGTTGGGAAGAGGAAAGATCGGCAATGTTATCGTCGGCCATTTTACGTATTTTTTTTTTTTTTTTGTTATCAACCTGTGGTCACGTTTCGAGAAAACGAGGAATCGAATCGAGAAAGTCGTTTGCCTTTCCAAATACGACGCGATTCGATGAGAGAATAATTCGAGCAATTCTGCTTAGTTGTCAGTTCGATTCGAAAATATTCGGTCGATGCAACAGAATTTTTCTCTACGTGCATGCAGGGGGAAAATAGTCTAATAAATTATGGACGCGTGAAGTTTCAAGATCTAAATATTCTCGACGAAATATTGGCGAAACGATCGATGGCCATGAAGAAAGTTTGCGCTATCGATAGGCGGTCACGTACTCGACGATAGCGATAACCGATATCGATTATTATTCTCCCCCGATCGCGCGTTATATCGTAAGAGCGGGTGTCAATCGGGCCGAGACCTCTTCGCTCGCGCATGGATCGTAATTAGCGATTTATATACGTCCATTTTTTTCTTTTTCTTTCCGTTACTCGCAGTGGGCCTAGGAGAGTCGACGTCGAATATATATTCCGATTTCTCGGCGTCGCGAGTGGCGCATAAATTTTCATAAATCAGCATATCTGCCGTCGAAAGAGCAGAGGCCTACGGGGGGAAGGGAGAACGGAAACCTCGTGAACGCGATGCAAAATTGTTTGACCCCTCCGCGCGACCCGATCGACTTCGATGCACGGATTCGTCGAGTTAAAACTCAACCAGTACGATTCGCTTCGTTTTTGATCGCGCCTGCTCCGCGCCACCGTCGACGTTTTTACGTAGTTTCGTAGGTCAGGCCATCTTCTTGCGCGATTCTACGTATGCACGCACCGATAATTCGTACGTAGTATCCAGTGATAACGTCGAAAAAAAAAATGGCGCGTAAGAAGAGGAAGCAGCCAAAGATGATCTCGGTCTTCGTGCCCGACGACGTATGTGTTGGAACATTTTTTATCCCGACCGGCTCGCGATCTCCCTCGAGACTTTTAATCGCCGAGCACGTGTGTACAAGAGACCGGTAACGCGACACTCGACTTCCACACCTGCCTTCCTGGACTATTAGACGGAATCGAAACCCGTCGATAGGGCAAAATATTTATGAAATCGACAAACCGTTTGTAAATCCGTGGAATATATACCGCGTGTGCTTTCATGGTTTTATTTCATCGTTCGATACATCGCATCCACGTGAGTAAAAGAATACCTCCGTACGCGTCGATACGTCCCTCACGATTCGACGTTTATCGGACGGTATTGTTGCCGCTCTTTGTACCGAGTCCAGATCGTTCGAAATTTCAAATCGTAAATAAACGACGTTCCGTCAGCGTAGGTTCTTCCCGTGAATCACCTGGCCGGCCTGCCAAACTTCGAATCCGTGTCGAACGACTCCCGATTCGTCCAGAAGGAAAATTAAATTTCCCCTTTCCGATGCTCCAATTTTGCCCGAGAAGATTCGAAATTGTTTACGAAACATTCTCGCCTCCTCCTTTTGATATTTAAAGGGAATTAATATTTCTCTTGTTCTTGAATTTTTTGCAAAGAGGAGGGAAGGTCAACCGCGATCAACTCGACCTCTACCAGAATAAATCGCTTTTCGCATTCTCGGATTCACCGAGTGCATCGGTCTCGCGACCTTCCCAAAAACCCACGCACGCCCACCTTTCGCTGAAATTTTGCATGCGCTCGAAATCTTTTTTCAGATTTTTTCCTTGCGGTGTATCGATAGACGCATTCGTATCCGATCGTTTGCATAGAGATTAATTTGAATTTCGAAGACAGCAATCGAAGAATGTTATAAAAAAAAAACAGATTGGTACGCGTTTAAATACAACCGAGGTGCTCGATCGAGCGTTCGGTCAGGCAGGAATCCCCGTGTGTCGATAAAACAGAGAGTTCGTTTACCCTCCCTCGGTGCGTCAATTACCGACCTTGACCACTCGAACGCGTTATCGCGCTACGATAAGCCCCGATAATGATTGAAACATATTAATCTGTTCGAAACTACTCGATAGCTCGAAATAAACAAAAAAATAGAATCCGTGCGAAACCAGACATGGCTGATAGTCGCTATCGGGCATATAAAAAGACAAAAAAAAACGGCGTTATCGCTAACGCAGATTTGTAACAAGACGCAATAAAGATAACGAGGTCGTTCTGGAGCTCCCGAACACTGTGAGCGAGAAATTTTCACTTTTCCTTCCGCGCGGATGCAAATCCGGTGCGAAAATAATCGGCGGTTACGCGCGCACTCGCGTGACGTGTTCGCGTCGATTGAATAATGCATCTCATGACACCCCGAGCAAGGCGACACGTGCTCGTCGCCGTACGCGGAAAAAAAGAGGTGATGTAGAAGAAGTAGGAGGAGGATCCGCAGGAAAACCTCGAGTGGGAAAGAAACGTAGAGAGAAAAAATTGCAGTCTTCGAGCCGGTGTCACGAGTCGGCCTTGATCCCTAACACTGTCAGAAAACTCGACTCGCGGTATATTCTCTCTCCTTCCTTTTGCGTAACTCGCGCTAAACGAGCCGCGCGCGCCCCTACGCGACAATTTTACTGTAACAATTTTTTCATTTTCGATACGGAGCGGGGGGTATCTTCGATTCCAGCCGAGTGGCGTCCGACTGACCACTATCGGTCGCGTACGTG
>NCVS01000390.1:28569-42907 GCA_003055095.1 Goniozus legneri
GGGGAGAAGTACTAACACGCCTTATTTTAATCTTCCGCCGTGTCCTTATCGCTTTTTGACATTTCTGTCGAGACGCGAGTTTGCATAGAGCGTTACCGCGATCGAAGGCCGAGCCAGACGAAATAAAATTAACGACACGCGGATCTCTCGAAACGGACGAAAAAAACGTTTTATTCAAATTCACCCGGTTCGTGACGTATCTTGGCGAACGTCACGGCTCGATCTCGATGTACCTCAATCGAATCGGTCTATTGCGTCACGTGCGTGCGCACGTGTATGCCGTTCGTTTCCTATTTCTCTCCCGACCGAGTCGCCTGACGTAAGTTTCCGTGGAATTGCCAAAATTCGGGCGAGATTTTCGGCGGCTGACTTTCTCGAGCGAGATCGGTTCCCCGAAGTGGGGAAACGAAGAAAAAAAAAACCTAGTCGGCGGTTTCTCCGTCGATGACGTCATGGCTCGCGCGATCGACGCGCAAACACGACAGATGGCGCCGAGACGTGGAGCTCGCCTGAGTCGGTAATCGAAATTAATAGAACCCGATTGCTCGCTCGAACACTTCCAAACTCCGTCATTCAATGTGCATATAACTGGTTATTTTTTTTCACGAGAGGGTTATTCATTTACGTAAATGAAGCGAAGGAAAATAATAATAAACGGCGCAGTAAACGATGCGATAATTGCATTAATTTGTCGCCCTCCCTGCGGTATCCGTTATCGGTTGAAAGGAAAGCGAGTTGAAAAATAGATAACGGGATGGTTGTGAACGCGAAGAAATATTCGCATAAAATAATGCGGCGCTTATCCCGCTTTTTTATTTTTAGATGAAAAACGCGTAGTTCGATATCGCTTTCTATTTGTCTATAGATAACGATTACTCACGAGACAAAGTTGCACAGTAGCCGTTATTAAAGCTAATAACTCGTAATTAGCTGCATCTGGCGTTGGTATAAAAATTGTTCTAGGTCTCTATACGTAGCTGGCTTCGATTCGTCGAGCTTTAATAACGGCGATTGAAGACAGAAAAGTGGCTTTTTTTCGTCGGCTCGATTTTTTCGTTCGCGTCGTCGATTGCATAATTCGATTATCGCTACACCGCCACTCGAGGTGCCGCTCGTCCTCATGGGCGAGATTTATTTCTCGCGATCGCGTCATTCCGCAAAGAATCGAGTCGTGTAATCTCTCATCGGCTCGTGTTTGTCGCAAATCTTCCACGATAGGGAGCCACAACGATATTATTCCTCGATCGGCCACGCTCTATTAACGCACTCGACGAAACAACATTTTCGATTTATCGTACGAGATCGGCAAACGATTAAGGCGCGACCGATAACTCGTGAAGCCACGTGCGATCGGAGCTTCGAAAACGCGCCGACAGAAAGCGCTCGTCACTTTTCGAACCGATCCACCAGATTTTTGGAAATTTTCCTCGATCGGGAAGGTTCCGCTCGATTTTTTTTCTGGATTCGCGTAATATGTACTATTTTTTCCTACTCTCGTCCCCTTGTTTATTAATCGAGCCGGTATCGCCGGCTTGACAAATTACCGTTGTCGGACAGATAAGAGACGCGAGATAAGCGGCAACCCGTCAGTGGTGGTCTCGTCAATATACAAACACCGCTGGTTGTCACACGAATCTGCGTGCGCGCCCCTCCACCCCCTACCTTTGTTCTCTGGAATACAGGTGCGGTGAATGTGATTAATCGTTATTCAATTAAAAAAAGAGCTCCGAGATATTTTCAGGAGATAAATCGTTTCTTTAATCTGATGTTGAAATTTTTTATTCTCAAAATGTTGATTATAATGTTTGGAACGTGGCTCAGATAACCAAGCAAAATTCGAAATTAATTGTAGAACTTAATAACGCAACAATTATCTTCTTTATACAACTGATCTGATCATTTTTTTTCCAGAGGAAAATTACTAATTTTCATAAATTTTCCCACCGTGGAAAATTTTCCTGGTATTCAATTCTTTGATTCGTCATTGTCGTGATTTCGAGAAAAGTCGTGCTCTATATATTTTTCACTGAACGAACATAACAACAATATTAAATCTAGAATTTTTTTTACCAATTTGTGAGAAATTGATAGAAAAGCTTTTAAAACGAAATTCCCAAAACTGTTTAGGCACCATGCGGCGATTACTCGTAAAAAACATCATTACTTTTCTTCCCCCCGCTCCTGTGCTCGCTCGGCCACCAACACTGCCGGTAGAAGGAGGCGAAGCCGAAGACGAAGAAGAATAGTTCTTCGTGCCTCGCGGGTGTCTCCTCGTGCTTATGACTAATGAACGCGACGTATCCTGGGAAAGCATCTACCCTTTGAGAGAAAGCCCGCCGCGAGTTCTTTCCCATTTTCCAAAACAAAAACAGCACGGGCGCAGTACTGAAGATCAAAGAGAAAAGAGAGAGAGCGAGAGAGAGAGAGACGGGGGAGAAGACTGAAAAGTACGGACTCATAAAATATTCATTTTGCGCAGAATAAAATTGCGTTAATTAAGAGAAGTTATCGGGCCGCGCGATCGCCGATTAAGAACGGCTAATTGTACTGACGGGATTTCATACGTCGACCCCGTGCTCGCGACCTCCCCGCCGCTCGATAATCGCGCTTCGCCTTAACCTTCCTGCCGTCAAGTGCGCGTCCGGCTCGTTAGTATTTTTTTCCCTCTCTCCTCTTGGCGCGATTCTTCTGTCTCTCCTTTTCTCTCTCTCTCTCTCTCTCTCCTCGCCCATCTCTTTTCGCTAGATGCGCTCTCAAAGAAACACCAACGGCGCCAATACGGAATTTCGCGATCTACCGGATGCGCAGTGCCGTATCGACGGACTCCCAGTGGAATTTTACGGGACCGAGCTATTCGATTCCACGCGTACTTCCGTGAAATTCTTCGCGCGGAATCGGATGATCGACGCGTCCCCCGGGACCGGTTGATGTTTGTTAAAGAAAAAAAAAAAATCGGTAATGTACAGTTGGCGGACAATACAACCGACGATAAATAATCGGCCATTTTCGTGATTCGCTCCGCTCGTGGAAAATATTTTGACGCGCTCTCGCGTTGCCACCAACACCGGTGATCGATGCGCGGTCCCGCGAGATTGCATCGTGAATTGCGAGATCTCGTGCCCAATGCAGAGCCATCCTACTCTCTTTAGAATCTTGCTTTCCGTGCGACCGTGCGTTTTCCGCGTCTACGCAACCGAACGGTTCCCACGGAAAATCAAGACCATCTGTCCCGTCGTCTTGTCAATTTTCCTGCTTTCGTTATTATCCTCGTAACTTCCAAATGGCGACAATCCTGAAAATTTCCGTTCCAATCAACGAAATCCCTACACTGATATAAAAAATAACTTGACTCAAGAAAACTAGTTTCTTCAAAATTTCATTCTTGTTTCAAACTATTCAATTCTTTTCATTATATTATATATTTATATATTCATATCAATATAATCATAATAATCATCATAATTAAGGGAAGGAGGGGCAAATGGGCACCTTAAGCAAAAAATGGTTACATCTTTACGTTTTTTCATTCGACACACTACTTTACATGCCCTTATTTATTATTCAACATCGATGAGCTGTGTCCATTAAAATAAAAAAATCCAAAATGTGGGGCAAAATGGGCACCCCGAAATTTTTTATTAATAAGGCACATAATTAAAATTATTTATTATTAATTTAGTTAATTTATTTCTTATGAAATAAAAACCAGTACAATACGATATTTTGTTCAACATATCTAAACTAAAATAAAATTTAAATTATTAATGAAAAATTTCAGGGTGCCCATTTTGCCTCCAAATTTTCGAGGCCTTCCAAATTTTATGGGTGCCCACTTTGCCCCACCCTCCCTTATATAATCTTGAATCAATTTATTAGTGTTATCGATCGAAGATTTTCATTGTTTTAAGCCAAGAAACAATAATTCAAGACAAGAAATTCTTGAAGTGAGACAACTAGTTCTCTACAAAAAGACTCTCTTGGATCGAGAGTATTGCTCTTAAATCAAGATGGTTTTTCTATCAGTGTACACCGAAAATAAAAATTTATTTGCGTGAGCTCGAACAAATACTGGAATTATCGAATGGAATATTTATTTCCATATTTTCAAATAAATATCGAGTAGCTTCGACAAATTTTTATTTTCAGTATGCAAAATGGCGAGATATTCTCGAGAATGGTCATCCAATTAAAAATGGCGTCCGCCGCGAATCCCACCCCCACGGAGGATTCGAGGCCAGACCGGTTTCTCGATAATTACCGGACCGGGATCGGCCATTTTGCTCCCGTAGAGAATTTCCGCTCTCTATCCCTACTCGCGGTTAGTTTCTCTCCTAGCGATACGGGCTGGCCGTTTAATTGGTCTAATTGCGATGGCGAGCTCTCGCGCGCGTGCCTTACCGGTAGACGGAATTACCGCAGTGGCGCTCGCACGGTGATTTATCGCGCGACAAACCGTAACCGAACGGTAAATTGGCGCGTTACGTGCCGAACTTTCCCGATTCCTATCTGGACGCATATAGGAGTGAATATCGAGAGTTTCGCATATATAGTCGTCCAACTCGTTCCGCTCGCAAAACAGGATGAGAAATTGCGCCGAGCGCTTCCGCGTTGTTTCTTGACAACAAATCCGTTAATGCCAAACAAATTCTATAAAATATCCCGAACGATCTCGTGTCGCCTGCTCGGCATTATCATCGATATTTTTTTTCGGTTCAACGAACCATTGATCCGGATTTCTTATTTTATCATATTGATTTATTTTATACTCGTACGAGAGGGTAGTCGTCGTATATGTGTATTCCTGGTTGTATATTCTTGTAAACTTGAAGACTGTTCAGACTAATAAATACTCGTTCAAATATTCCCTACTCAAATTATTTCAAAAAATGCTTATCCCCCAAATTTCATTTAAGAATCATTTCTGTACGATAAATCACCACGTTATCCTTTCCAGACCGATAAGTCGGACTTTATAACACCGTTGAATCGAAATCCGCCGTGAAATTTCGGCAATCCTCGAATTGAAAAAAAAAATGGTCTAGCTAGTGACGTCACCAATGATCCCGATAGGCTGAAACCCGACATTCCGGATAAGGCACGCGTAAAAGGGGTGTGGGGGGGGGACGGGTGGATGAGGTTTAAGGTCGAAGATAAGGGGACTTTTGTGGGACGTCCCGCGCCGCGGGATCCTCGCGAGCGAGAGAGACGAACGATCCTAGCTTGATAAATGATCCACGCGATCGGATCGCGGAAGGCGGCGAGGGGGAGGGGGAAGCTTCGTTTCGTGACTTCGTGTAGATATCGGCGTGTGTTGGATGCCGCAAGGGCGGGGTTCCTCCCTTCTTTTTTTTCCTCTTGTTATTTCCCCACTCCTCTTATTCATCCTCTCTCTCGCTCTGTTCGCTCGATTCCACGTCGATTGGTCGCGGCTTATCCTTCGCGTTACTTATTCTCGAATTAAATTAAATCGACGATATATATCGAATGAGAGGAGTCCGGGATGAGAAAAAAAGGGATCGCCGATGGATTGAGCGATCTCCTGTAGAAAAATTGTTCGCTTTCGTTACTCGCTTCACGAGGGATTTAACGTACTAAATATCGCCGGATTAATATTCGTGCTCGGTGATAAAATCATCGCGATTAATTTAATGATCGATTTTGGTATTGTAACGATTAAAGTATCCGCAGCGGAATTTTTGAATGTTAAAATACTACTCTTTTGAACGAGATTTTTATTTTTTGAATAAGCAATCACTCGGTAGTGAAATTTTGTATAATTTTAAATCAGATGCATAAAGTAAATGAACGCTCAATATCCAATACCATCATCTCCCTGGTTATCAGAATTGTAGCAGTAGAATGAGATCAATTTCTCCAAACATTCTCCTTTGCTGTATCTTCTGGAAAGATATTTATTTGATTTTCTCGTATTAAAAAAAGAGAAAATATTGAGAGCCTCGTTAGAGTCCCGATAGATACGCCCCTGCGGGGTGAACGATCGTGAAGGGCCGTCAGTGAAGTATCCCTTTGTGCACGCGCCGCCCCTGTACTGGTCTTCGCGTCCGATATCCAGCAACGTAAATACCCTCCCCCTCTGTTCTGTTCTTTCACGTCCAACTTTCCTCGACTCTCTTCCTCTCTCATTCTCTTTTTCTCTCCCGGAGGGATACATTATACGAATTACATCGATGATACGTCGATGGGACCGAAGATAGGGGGGGTTGATTTTCTTTCTCGCTCGTTCGCTCAATTTCCAATCTTCTTCTTTTTTTTCGTTCGGTATTTTTATCGAGTTTTTTCGTATCAATCGAAATATTCCGATTAAAAGGATCTCAATGAAAGGGCAACAAAAATACACTCCTCCCGGGCCTTCTTACGATCGCGAGGCACCGAGATGGGAAAAAATAATTTGCATGGATTCGATTCGGGCGCATTTTACGCGGATGAAGAAGATTGGAACCGTCGTACCTCGTTAATTACAGCTCGCTTGTTTTACTTTTTCCTCTTCCTTTTGCTATTTTTTTCCCCCTCGCCACATATGCTCATTTCTCCGCGAATATATACATTATCGTACGATCGTTACGCCTTCGTGCGAAACTCTCTGGCGATTTCAACTTTTTTTCTCGGTAGTCTCGGAAATCTCGGCAGATCTAAGAAAGTACGTTCGCGCGCGGGCTGTACATACGAATTTGTTGAAATTAAAAATCCCGATGTCGTAACGCAAAATCGTGAAATTTCGATGTTCTCTTTTTTTTCCTTCCTTCTCTTCCCTCTCTTGGGTAAAATTTTTTGTTACCACGTTGTCGGATTAGCATCCCTCGGGATACGTCGGCCCCCCTCCTCGCCCATCCCGCGGGATCATTAATCAAATTCCCCCACCAATTGTACAACGTTCCCCCGGACATCCAGCGATCCCCACTACCATCTTCTGGTATGTGAGCGCGCGCGCAGCGGCCGCCATTACGGCCTCTCGCGCACACGCGGCACTAATTAAAACCAGGAAATTAATGCTTTTGTGCCGCGGAGCCCGAACTCGGATATACTCTTACCCTGTTTACTATCATTTTTTCTTTTCGCCAACTGAACGAGTATTCAAATTTCAGTAATGCTTTTCTTCTGCTACGTGGAATTTAAAAATTTTCATCTTTCACCCTTGAGGCAAACAGTAGAGTATTCAACAAGAGTTTTCAATTACCGCGGGTATTTTCATTTTGTAGCAGGAAAAATAGAATGCAGTTCACAGACAAATAAAAATATTTTTTCATTTATACCATTTCTTCCTTTTCGTATAGAAAATTCAATAACGCGATATGAATGCCACCAGAAATTCCGAATTTCGACTTCCCCAGAGAACAATACAGGTACCTGACGATATTAGATAAAATTCTTCGACAAATGGCCGTTTCCCCTTGGGACGCATTAGCGGTCGCTTTTTGCCGGCCGGTGAAAGAGAACGAGGTATACTTTTCGCCGACGGTGGCATCCACACTGGTCCACCGCAAAACGTCAAAAAGCTGAGAGATCTCGTGGGGGGCGAGCGAGAAAGATCTTGCCCCGTGGAGAAAGAAGTTGGGATGGATGCCCGGCTAAGTAATTTATGAACACAGACATTGCAATGGCGGCGTTTCGTTACGGGTGGCGCGAGTAATCCCTTTTGACTTTAACCGAAGACTGTTCCCTTGAGAGAAACAAATCGTACAAAATTTTCGTTGTGCAACAATAAGAGTCATCTCGGAACACGGCCGAAGAAAAGAATTCGTAAAGATGACGGATAATTGAGCTATCTTGATAAGTGGTAATTTTTTCGTAATCCGTAAATTCACGAAAGGAACGAGCGAAGCGGGTTACGCGTGAAAAATCGTGAATAATGCCGGTACGTTCTTTCGCCCTCTTCATGCTACGAGACCGAACAGTGAGAAACCGCTATTAGGTTCTGTTTAGCGTTCCCGGTGGCTTTTCAGGTACACCGCGCGTTACGGCCGCAAACTGAAAATGAGGTACGAAAACAGAAAAATAATCCTGCGGGACGCCGGCGTCGCACTGCGTGACGCGATTTCAAATTTTCAAGCCTCTCTTCGGATCAATTAGGGCCGAGTTGCACAATATTCAATATCAAATTGGAAAGTTTCGGTTTTTCTACTTTTCGCTAAAAATTAAATCAAACAAACTTTGCTTTTACCGGATTCGCGGTTAAACAAACGAAGAAGCGAGCGATTCGTCTGGAGGGAGAGAGAAAGAAGCGGAGGGAAAAAATTCGATCGCGCGAATGACTGAGCAGACTAGAAATCGTGTCGCGAGAAAATCGCGATTACTTCGCAAGCCACGTTTCGTTTCGCTATCGAGACTCGAAAAAATATTCAAAAACTATTAAATTTACAAAAATTGGAAAAACAAACCGGTAACGAAGACACGCGATGAGTTCGAACAAAACTCGCGATGTATAGCTTCGTCGATAATTTGAGTTTATCGAATTGGAGGGCTCGTGACTCCTTTAATCGCGCAGAAGGCGTTCGTTCGCACCTGCTTAGGCTTTTATTTTCCCCCATCCTCCCCGGCTCGTCTTTCTCACTCGGCGTGTCCAGCTTCGATAGCCGGTGCGCGATAATCTCGGATCGGTGTCTCGGTTTCTCGCCGCCACCTCTACAACACGTCCGGCGAATCATCGAAAAGCTATATAATCGGCAGCCAGGCAGTTTGCGCTATTGCACATACAGGGTGTCCCATAAACATTTCTTTAATAACATAAATTATTATTCTTTAATAACAAAAAAATTTATTGATATGTCTTGCAAATATTTCATTTCCTACGGAGACTCTTTTTATTCGCTGAATGTATTTTTGGACATCCTGAAGAATGAAAGGGTAAACGCCGAGAAATCTTTTCAACAATTTTTTCAAACGAAAGACGGATAACAGGACGAATTTTATATCGACGTGGGCTGAAACGGAAATGGACGAGAGATGATGAGAAGAGGGGGGATATATTAGCGAGGCTCGTAGGCGCGGCGGATATCCCGCTGCGTCTATCCAATATGGCCGAACCCGGGCGCGCATGCACACCCACGCACGCCTTCCACCTCCCTTCTCTCTCCCTTTCGTGTTTCCCTTCCTACTTTCAGCCTACGTCGGATTACACGCCACGAGGAGCCAATTTTCGAATCTGTTACATGAAAATAAAGCTCGAGGAATTTCATCCCGTTGGCTTTGCTTTCGTAACACTACCGATCGATCAATCGTGTTTTTACCATTTAAAATACAATCTCAAACGTCTACAAAATGAGCAAAACAGCCGCGTTGTTCATTTTTATAACTTCCAATCGTTAAATAATACCCTTAATATTAAGAGAGTATACTTTGAAATATCTGAAATAGATATCTAAAAATTATTTAATCGAATCGAGCAGGTTTACATTCTGAAAAAAAATATTCAGGTTTAGATTTGATTTTTTTCAGCTGAAATACAGTAATTTCAAAATGGCGAGTGTCCCTTTAATTTTTTCGAGCAGTATACTATAAAACGATAAAATAAGTCGAAGAATCCACGCAACGGTCGAGTGTTAGAAAATGGCGTGTAATTGTCGCCTTGGGCGAGAAATCGGGCTGAAAATTGCTGAGCCACATACAGCCGATAGTAATAACAAATACGCGGTAAGGATGCGCTCTCGCGCGAACTTGTTCCGTTACGCTCGTCGGAGGAGGAAGCGAAATCGCTCGAGACGCGAAAAGACGCGAGAATGAGCGCTCGAACGGGACGAAAAGAAAAGAACGAAGACGAAGAAAACGGTGTGAGAAGGAGCCGAGTGGGAAAAAAGAGAGGAACGCTCTAATGGGCCCTAATGGCTTCCCGATTCAATTATTGCGCCCGCCCGGAATAGGACTCTACTCTGACGTCCCGACGACGGAAATCTCAGCGATTCGCCACTACGCAGTGTGCCGTTTCTTCTCCCGCAGCTGGAGTTCACACGAATCGGCCCTTGAAAACAGTCACTGATGGGTCAATTACAATCGACAATTCGTACACCCAACAGATTCAACTCCGAGATTTATCTTGAAAAATTCTCGAGACCGAGCGATTTTGTTCCCTTTCCCTAGTAGAAATTAATCAAGTTTCACTTGATTCAGTCTAGAAACTGGCCAGCAATCAAATCTAGTAACTAGTGACTAGGCAGTAGGCTTATCCAGTAACATAATCACAATCACAATTATCACAATAACACCATCACAACTATCACAATTATTACAATCACAATTTTTATAACCTGAAAGCTGTCAGCTTTATTCAAACTCGCCATGTTTTTGTTGATATCTAGTAAAACTGGCCAGTTACTAAACGGTTACTCGATAGTACACTAGCCAGTTCCTAGTTTAAGTTTAGTTAAACTGGCCAGTTACTGGCTAAAAACTCGATTTCATTTCTACTAGGGTTATTCGAAATTTGAGTTTTATCGAATATATCTCTTCACATATTCAGTTGATTCGACAAATTTTTGACGATCGGTATATTAGGTTGTACAGAAATTTGTAGCCGATGATTTTAGGGGCTGAAGTTGGAGGTATCGGTGTGATTGACCAGACAAATGAATGCGGATATCGCAGAATTAGGCGAGAGCGGCGCAGCTGTGGCTCGTTACAGAAAATTTAACGCGGCGTCATCGGATCTACTTCTAAACCCCCGAACACATCTTTCCCTCGGTTTTTTTTTCACGATATACCACCCGACGAAAAACCTATCGACATATATACCGATCCGGACCATTAATCACGAGACTTTTGTTGAAAACTCATCATCGATCGAACGCCATGTTCTTTTTATCGTCAGATAAATACAAAAATATATGTAAAAATTCACTCGATGTAATCGTTTCGTGCCATTCTTCTTATTGCAGGACATGGACCTGATCGAGGTGCTCTGGAAGCAGGACGTGGATCTCGGTTTCACTCTGGTCGAGCCAACGGCAGTGACGAAACCCACCACCGAGAAGAAAACAGACGACGAGGTCGAGAAATTGAAGGCACTCGAAGCCATAAACGCCACCAGCGAGAAGGTCAGTAGACTAGATTCTTATTTGTCAAATTCGATAAATATCGATCTATATCGAATTCACCCCGGGCGCCGAAAAAAGAGACTCGCTAAAGCTTTGAGAGATATACGATCTCATTAGCGTTCGAGATTTACGTACACCGTCGATTATCGGGGAAGAGAGAAAGAGAAAGAAAGAGATCGTGAATCGATCCCGTGTCGATCCGTATCGATATATCGCCGCTCAAACAAACGTCCCAGCGATGCCCCCACCCACCACACCACGGGATGTGCCGGCATTCGGCGATCGGGGTGGTTATCTTCCGTCATCGCAGATCATCGAAAATTCCTCGCTCGTGTCTTCCTGGAGGAAAATCTTTCTTCTTTTTTCTTAAATACGTACCGACAAACGGTCTAGCGCGTGTCCAAAGATCGATCGAAAGCGACTTTTGTTTCGGCAAAATAGATTCGAGTATTGGATCGATCCAGCAATTTATTTTATTCAGAAAATTTTAAAGATTGTACTTTTAAGTAGTTCAAATTCTTCAAACTCAAAACTGATTATTCAAGTGTAAATTTTTCGTAAAACAGTACCAGCCATAGAAAACACGAAACAACAGTTTTATTCATCGAGCCATATTCATCCCACGCGAACAAATATCGGTCAAACAAATTACAATTCAAGATCCAAACAAGTTTTCGCTGTGCGAGAACCCACGAGGATCTACAAATAGTCGCGGATGATCGCGGGAGGGGTGGCTGAAACAGGATTAGCCGTTGACAAAAATTTACTCGTCTATTGTAATGAAAATATCTCGTGTATATTTTTTAGCGGGATGTATCTTGAAGAGCGAGATAGAGGAAGAGAGAGAGAGAGAGAGAGAGAGATACGTCGAAGATGCCTGAGACGGGCTCGACGACGATGACTTTGCATTAACGTTCTGGGCGGGTAGCCCATCAGACTTCTCGATATTCTCCCTCTCGCTCGCTCAACACAGTCCACCTCCGCCAGGACTGGATCGATACAATAAAAATATTTGTCCCGAGCCTAAATATCCAGTATCGATATCGAGACTAATTCAGGCTAAGTACTCGCAGAAAGTTTACTGTTTTACGGTTTTCCTTATCGAAGAAGATAAAATAAAACGTAACTCCTGAAATTAGAAGTAATTAGAAGCAGTAGTATGCATTTATTCAATACACATTCTGGATGCGTTAGAGCAATAGAATGATTAAAAAATTGTCGATTATTTGTTACAATGGATTTAAATAGTACGTTCTGAGTAATATTGCGATTAGTTAATATGATTCGATACGTCTTTAATAGTAGTAAACTGTCAACGAATTTCTTTCAGTATTGTTCAAACCTTTTATAGTCGAACACGCATTGATATGAAAATTTATTTTTGAGATTGAAAAATATTTAGCATCCCATTTTCGCGAAGCTCCGGCCCTGATTTATCCTTCCGGCCGCCATTTCTCTCTCTTTCTCGTTCTACCAACCTCTCGTGTACCAAAGAAGATCGCATTGTTCCAGTGTGTTCCGCCTTTGTGAGCTCCGCCAAGCCGCCGATAATGCTCTCTCTCTCTCTCTCTCTCTCTCTCTCCCTCTCTCTTTCTCCGATCTCGCGGCTCCGCGCGTATCGATACGCCGAACAAAGAACCCTCCCCCACTTCACTCGGAAACCCGTTTTACATAACTCGTACACACCGAGAGAGATAGAAAAAGAAACGAAGCGAGCAACCCTCCCGAGAGTGTATCTTAAAATTCACGCTTCAGCGTTTATTATCCGCGGAAGTATTTCCATTAGCGTTAAACAATTCGCGGAATGTTTTCTCTTTTTTATCGGTCTTATTCGTCGCTTTTTTCTTAGAGGTGAGTTGAGAGAGAGAGAGAGAGATAGAGAGGGGGGAGGGAGAGAGAGAGGTTTTAAATGATCTTACGGCGTCGCGACGACAGGCTCCATTAGAGCGGCTCCGTTTCGTCGGCTGGAGCTTCTATATATCTGTGTGTATATTGAGGGGTAGCGTAGAATGGGGAGAAAAAATAGAAAAAGCTACAAAAAAAGGAACACTCACCCCCCTCTCTCTCTCTCTCATCCCTCCCGGAAGAGAGTATTCGCGAAATCGAAATACGCGGAGAGTTTGTTCGAACCGGGGGTTGCATATCCGCAATGGGAGGGAGCCGGGGTGGTTAAAAATGGCGACCGAGGGGTTGAAGTGAGATAGAGGGGTAGCCTCCCTCCTCGACGAGATGATAGATTGAGCGAGTCACGTGACTAGAGGGAGACTAGGGAGAGAGAGAGAAAAGCCCGGAATGGCCTGCCCAGAAGGGGATGAGAGGACGGTGGAGGGGGTCGAGAACGAAGGGGATGATACCAGTCGGACAGATATAGGCTGTATTCCGGTTCGCGTAGGATGAAAGCGAATCGATAGCGAGAGATGCCGGCAAAAAAATTTTACGATTGTTTCGGATATCCTTGAAAATGGCGTCTCTCTTTTTGTTTATCTCTCTCTCTCTCTCTCTCTCTCTCTCTTCCTATCTCATCCTCTCCTCTCTCTCTCTCTCTCTCTATGCTTTTTTACGCTCATCTCTTGTATATACGCTCTCGGTCGATTTTTCACGTCGTGACTCGGCATCGAACCGTGAAACTCTCGACGGGACATTGATTTCGTATTTATACGTACACACACGCGCGCGCGAACATCGAGCGTGGCCTTTTTAATTGAGAGGACAGGACCGAGCATTGTGGCCCGAAAAATTCACGGTCTCGCTACAATAGCGAACAGAATGTAAAAATATAAATCTCAAATTCTGTTTGGAGAGTTTTATTCGTGAAATACATAAGGTTAATTATAAAAATTCAATTCGTGCAATGTTGTAGCTTTATTCAACGTTCGATTCGTTAAAGAAGTTCCAAACGCGACCGTGATTGGAATTCGGTACGACTTTTCGTCAAACTCAATATTCATACGAAACGTTTGATCACGAGCGAGGAGAAAAGGATGAAATTGTCGGAACGGTGGGGAGAAAAGCTAGAGAGGACTATCGGTGTATATACAGAAGATTGAGGGGGGGGAAGAGAGGGGGGTAGCGAAAGGCCCTGCGGGGTATTTTATGATTAATGATTCCCGTACGCACAATGCCGTTTTCATTAAACTCATTTCACTGCGAGCAAGAGACGAGAGCGAGAGAGAAGTCTTCCTCTCGTGAAAGCACCGAAAAACACGAAAGACTCGGCGTAGCACAGCTCGCCCTTGGTCCCTTTTTTTTTTCATTTTCACCTTCTCGCGTCTGCTTATTCCCCCCCCCCCCCC
>NCVS01000390.1:42913-77069 GCA_003055095.1 Goniozus legneri
CCCCCCCCGTACCCCCCTCGTTCGTCTCTTCTTCACTTCGTTTCGTATTCAGCGCGATTATGACGTCTCTATGAGCGTCCTCGAATGCCACTCGATTGAAATCCGCCATTGTTGCGCCCCTTCAACGGTTTATATACACGGTAACGTCGCGTTAATTTTTCTCTTCTTTTGTCATCGCGTCTCATTGGTCGAAAAATATCTTCATCGCGGGCCCGATAGGCTGCTCGTGAATAATCATCCGCCCGACGGGTTGATAGATATTAAATGAGAAAGAGAGGGGGGCTGGTTTTGGCCAGAAGTAGGATTGTTTGTCGAGAATTGTAATGACGAGACGAATTTTCAGGAGGAACCCACAGAAACTGAGAAACCCGAGGAGGATCCCTGGGCTGGACTGCCGTACACTGTTGACTTGGAAACTGGTAATTTATAAACATATTCTACTTTTATTGTAGTATACAATCCAGAATTTGAGAACTTAAATTCAAAAATGGCGTCATGTCGGGCTGATTCTATCTCCGATTTTTAATATTTTACGCGAACGCATAAAAATCTTTCGAAAAATTAATTTAAACGCGCTCACATAGTTTTTAATGATATTAAATTATTCTATGAGATAAATTTTCACGTTGGGCAGAAAACGTTCGTTCCAAACTTTTTTACGTAACACATCTGTTCGACGTTAGAAAAAGAGCAATCCCTGTCAGTGGAGGTACGATTCTACGACAGACCAAGATCGCACCTGGCCTCGTCTCTCCAATTAAAATAATCGCTTATTATCCTCTCGAATTTTTCAAAAATCCCCCTGGAAAACATAAACTCCAGCTTCCCGAAGAAAAATACTGGATAGAGCGCGGCATCCGCTGTCGAAGGACGGAAATTCCATGATTGAGACGCCAAGGAGTCGAGAAATTGTCGTTGATGGCTCGGAATGCAATAAAAAAGGAAAGCGATGGAGGCGAGGAGGAGAGGACGAGAGGAGGGCGAGTAGTGGGGATGGGTAGAGATGATTTCAAATAAAGAGCAAAATAATACGAGTGGTCTGACTGCACTTTATTCAGGTATACGGAGCTGAACGTGGCTGGTTATACGTATACGATGTATAACGCAGTCAGGTTCCGCGTAGAAGTTTTTCGAGATCGGGGAGTGGCCAGAGGAACGCCCTCGACTGGGCTGCCCTCTCGCTCCCCCCCCCTCCCTCTCTCTCTCTCTCTCTTCGCCACGACTCTCGCTTGCTCTCCAACTTCCCCCATCTGTCCTACGAAGCCGGCAAACCCGGCCCTTTTGGCTCCCTACAGCATTTCCCCCCCTCTCCGTACTCGCCCGACTCACTGTCGACTGCATTTAATTACTTTGCGTCAGGTAGACTCGCTTCGTGCGACCGTACCTATGCTTACACAAAAAATAATGCCCTTCTTATCGTTTATTCCGTTCTTATTTTATTCATTACGGAAATTTTCTACCCTCTCTTCTTTCGCGTTTAAAAAATTTATTCCGATATTAAAAATTGTACGCTCAATTCTACACCCCGGAATTTTTTTAATAAAGTTTAGTATTTTTTTGTTATTTTATTACATTAAATATTTTAGAGTTTCGAGAGCTATTATAAAACGCAATAAATAAGTTGAGAGTACGTATTTTTATTTTTCGACTATTTTTCATACCACTGTAATACCTCCTTGGCACTTTTGTCGTTATCGATTCATTAAAATTAGGTATTCATTTATTTTTACGTGACTCGTATATAAAGGAAAATCATCGAGTTAGGCTGTTTCTAATCGAACCCACAAGGTAGAAATAGACATCGACAAGAAGCTGAATCGGTAACTAGTAATTCAAGTTTCTTTCCCTCGACGGTTATGCCAGTTGATTGGCTTTTTAATTAGCCACTCTCTACACACATATCGGGAATTATCTCGAGATTTTATTTCGCGAAACTAGCCGATATTTTCCTTTCTCTCTCGTTCCCTATACCTACGGCCGTCTCTCTCGCACTTTTTAATTATTCGAGACGGCCGATCGCGATCGTTTCGTCGCTCGAAAGGTGGGTTATACTCATTACGGCTAGCGGCTCGGTATCTCGCTCGTCGATCGATCGAGGCTCATTCGAGAACTCGCGAACCCTCCCACCACCCCTCCCCTCTCCCTCTTCTTCGCGTATCGTGAGACGAGCCTTGATTAATGAACCGGCATGAAGGAGAGAGAGAGAGAGAGAGAGAGAAGAAACACGGCTTCGCCCCTACAGCTTTTCTTTTGTTTGCCTCCGACCATTCCGCGAGATTTATCGAGGGAAAATGGCGTCGAGAAATACACATCCCGTCGTTGTCCTCGCGAGGAAGTTGAGAGAGGAAAAAAATTTACGAAATACGAGAAAGTTGCATTTTCCGCTGGGAATAAAAACCCGGCGATACTCGTACGCAGTTTGCTCTATATCTCCGATCGCGAACCTTCTTTTTTTCGAGCAAACGGAAGGAATGTTTTTTCGTTCCCCTTTGGCGAGATACGTTTTTCAGGAGCCTCGGCAAATGCAAATTAATTCGCGACGCGTGACTCGGGCAGTAACTCGCCTGTTCAGCGTCTTACGTTGTGGACTGTTAATCGCGATTTCGCATAATTTTTCGCGGTGCACACTAAGTGGGAGTTTCGTAGGAGAGAGAGATATGTTAATGGCGTGGCAAAATGAAAAAAAAGAATCCAGAGAGAGAAAATTTTTGCTCGCGGAGGTTGTACCAATTCGACGAAGCATGATGGATTACACGCTGGTATACGTTGTAAATGAGAAAAAGAAGAAGAGGGAATTCGGGATGGAATCGAGAGAAAGAATGTTTCACTCGTGTTGTACATGGAATAAATTATCGCGCGGTTGTTGTCTCGAATGTTTTGCGAAATCGATAAAAACCGTAAATTCACATTCTCCGTGAATCCGGTCGTTTCCTTCTCGATATCGAAGCTAACCATTCTATTTAACAGGACTGATCGGTACGAGCTAACACAGTTATCGAATAACCGTTAAATTTCATCGAAAACAAATCTACAAATTTGCCATCGAGTCGAAATCGTGTACTGGGCGTACGTAAAGCTCCGCCTCTCGCGTGTTTTGACCCCGCTGGAAATGAAAATAACATTTCTAATTCCTGTCGAATGGAAGCGACAGATGAAGAAAAAAAATACCCTTTGGCTATTTTCGAGCGTAGTTTTCTATTTTCCCTCGCGACTTTTCCGCATGCCTGCGGCGAGTACAATCGACACGGAAGAGAGGAGAAAGAGGGAGATCGACAGAAAAGAAAAAGAGAAAAAAAAAATACGTCGAGCGCGTGCGCGAATAAAAATGGAACATCTGCCGGACGCGTGTGCTCGCGCATGTGCTCGTGAAATCTCTACGCGAGTGCGAGAGAGCGCGAGGGAAAAGTGGGTGGGGAGAAAGAGCGAATCGACAAATGGCCGCATCCTCCGCGAGGTGAGGACGGTCCAAGCGTTTCTTCGGCTCTCTCGATTCACGGGATGCAAAAGATAAGAATAATTTTCACGTTCGCTCGCTCCGTGGGCTCGCCTGTAATTACGACGAATGTCGCGATTAGGCTCGCCCGGCGTTAATTTCCGCTTCGATTAGTCTCGCCCGGTTTCTCCCTCGAGCGAGCGCGAGAGGGGTGGCGCGAGGATGAGAGCGGGAGAGGAAAAAATAAAATGAGAATCAACCGAAATACCGAAAATTAACAACTAGCGTGACGGATTCGACCCTCGGATGGCTTCTCGAGTCGCCTCGATGAGAAAATTCTTCCAAACTCTCTATAACGAATCCAATGAATTCTTTCGAGTTAAAACTTTCATATAATAGTTTCGGAATTGAGAAACGTTTGAATTTAATAATATAGATACAAGCGGTTTTATCAATTTTCAACTGGAATTCTCATTATATAAAATGTGAATTAAAAAAGAGCCACAAAATTTTTCAAACAGAGAATATAATTTCTTTAAGTTCTTAGAACAAACTGACCGATATCGAGCAATCGAATACAACCGTATGAATATGTAATTCCAGTGTGAAATCCTAGCAAGACGCAGTAGAGAATCAATATTTGCCGTTACGCCATGTTGGTTTCACGCTCGCTCGCGCACGGAGCAACCCCATGGGGGCAGCTGGCCCTTTACGGGGTTACGGGGGCCGCGTGACTTGCCATATCCACCCCTGAGCCACACGCGCCATTACTCAAACACGTATATATGTATATACGTCCGAGCGCAAACTCAAAATTCTCGATCGAATCGAAAAAGAAGCAGAGGAGCAAACTAAGAGGATAAAGATATTCTCGCGGGCGACGACGTTTCCACCCTCGAGCACAATGAAAGCCAGAATTAACATGAAAATGGCGTTATTGTGCGCGAAGAGACGCGTTAACGATGAAAAATTATACCGAGTCCGGCTCGTCGGCGTTATTGTCGCTCCTCTACCTGGACCATATTCGACGTGGACGAGTTACTCGACGAGATCGCGATTTCGCCGAAGAAATATTTCCGTGCTCCCGAACCGATTCACGTAGATCCTGGGCAAACACAGAGCCAAGACGAAAATTCGGAAATATTCGGCTGGATTGTTGTTTTAGGACAGATCCGTATCGGCCGTGGAGGGGAGGTAAGAAGTGGGGCTGGCGCGTCACTTGGAGTGCCATTAGCCCTTTCTGGACACCCTCTCGAGCCGACCTCCAACCTGTCATTATTGCACATCACGAGTCATCTTCTTCTTATCCCTTCCTCCCGCTCGACTCGACCGAATCTCGACGATCTGCGCCAACTTTTTCTCGTATTGAAATCGAGACTCGTCGAAACTCCGCGCTACGCTGCCGTGGCCAATCGGGGGTTCATTATTCGCGCGTGATGAGAAAATTCTTGAAAAAAGAAGTACCCAGGTGAAGGAATTCCAATCAGTCGAGAGAAATTGCATCTTCGAGTCAATTACACTGCGAGTAACAGTATTTCTGATTAAATAATATTTCGGAACAGACACACTGTAGAACGATCTTTTTTATTTCAGTTTAACAAGTATTTCGAAGTTTTTATTTTCGAATTCGATGCAAAGTATATTATCGAAAGAGAGTCGGAATTAGCTTGTGTTATATTTACAATCATGCGTCTTGAAAACACGACTATCGACGAAATAACATTTTCGTGGTGTGTTCGAGCAAAACAATTAAAAGCGAGTGCACTCTCCGCCTTCTTCAACGACTCCTAAACCCTCAGCGAGCACTATAACGAGGTCCTTGATACTCAGCGGATTTTACGATTATCTTTCTCGCCGCGGCTCGTTGGTCTTGCTTATCTTTTCGTACAGCCAGTTGAAAATCCTTGGGGAGTCGAAATTCGAGTACGCGAGGTTTACGCTACCGATCTTCCGGCGATGGTGACTCGCGATTTCGTCCAACCCCGCAGCCGCGATTATCGTCCGGCGAAATACGCGCGTGCCTCTCGCGCGCGCGATGAGACAACAGTGTCCATTGACGAGTCAGCCTTGTACACCAACGTTGAGTCCGGATGACTCGCCGATCCGGTTTTTGACCCACTTTACCCAATCCCGTGGAAAAAACTTAATCTGTTACGCGAGAAAATTTGCGGACTCTCTTATTGATTCTTTTCTCAAAATACCAAAATCCACAAGTTTACGCAGTGAAAAATAGATTCTGATAACGAAATTCTGTATATAATAGATGTGAACTTGTTTTGTCTGGAGAAACAACTTTCTAAGGTTGGAACGAATGTAACCGAAATAAAACTTGGAATATATTTTATTTATTCGATCTCGAGAATTCTTTTTTACTTCTTCTGGACGAAGGATAAACTTCGTACGAACTTCAGGGTCTATCATTTTTTCTCGCTCGAAGTAAAAAAAGTGGGCGAGAAGAAGAGAAAATTGAGTCGAGGGTGGTGCGTGCCATTGAGGCAAAAAACGAGGCATATATGAACTCGCGTGGTACAGAGAGAAGGTTAACACTCGCCCGGAGAACAATAGCCGAGTTAAGTGAACGAAAGAGCGGCCATTTTCGTGTCTTTCGGGACATTACAGAACATGGCTCATTGTTGTCGATACTCGCGATTCGATACGTTCACCCCTCAAGAATAAATTCTCTATTACGAGTCTTTTTTTTCGTTTCTTCAAATACCGAGACACAGCATAGAAGTTGAATGTCGAGATTCCCGGCGAAGATAGTTCGATATAACGTAAAATTAATTCGATACGCGAGCTCGTGAGAGGAAGGCGAGAGAAGCAATGGCTCGAGCATACAATGTGTCTCGTTTCGATTAAATTGCCGTGTATTTCGAAACACGTTTTTGTTTTACGAATTAGGAGCGACACCCACTCAAGGTCAAAAGTTCATTATCTCTCGTGAAACGACCCGAGTCAATCTCGAATTAGAAAGCCCGAGGCACGAATTCAGGAATATTCATAGTACGTATCCATCTTGACGAGGTTCGCTCTTAAGGTCAGCAAAGATCGGCATCGGCTCGCGGCGGAAAAATCGCGGCGTCCAATCAGGCCTATTTAGAAATACCCGAGAGCATATTTATCGAAATGGTACACCGTGTATACCGCGGAACGACAGGCGAGGGGCAAAAGAGTGACGACATTGGAATAAAGGGTATCGATACGCGCGAGCGTTTGACTGGATTTAGATAATATCGTAACAGTGGTGGTCAACTCGTAACGCGCGGGCTCGTCGATCTCTCGTCGCGATAAATACCAACGAAGGCGGAAATTCGTCGGAGGAGCGTCCACTCGAATTTCCTGTGTCGCCATTCCGGGGTGGACTCGCGAGGGGTGGGGGTGAAATTTTATCGGGGAAGAGGGGGAAGTTTCGATCCGGGCGATGCACCCCTGAAGAATCTCTCTCTCTCTCTCTCACTCGTTCGCGGTGGGGAGTCCAGAATGAATTATTATGGGCGCCTTTTTCATCCGTCTCTCTCTCTCTCTCTCTCTCTCTCTTTTGCTCTCGTGTATCTCTCCTCTCTCTTCCTCTCACTCCCCTCCAGGCACAAACCTCGCGACGGGGCACCAGCAAGGCGGCCATATTGGATCCAACCCTCGACGCGATTGGTCGGTTTTTTAACGGCCCCGACCTCTCTCTCGCGCCCGTGTTCACCAATACCATGATCCCGTAGCTTTCGGGCGCACTGGCACACGCACGGGAATTATAATCGAAGTGGCTCGGCTCTCTCGGCAACGATACTCTATCAGTCGACTACGTGACGCGGTACCAAGCATCGAACTCGTGCCCATTCGTTCGGATTCTGCGATTCTTTTTCTCGGCTCGTGTATACGCGGATCAGTGATCTCGTTCTTCATCGATTGTGATCAAGGATCGAAATTGTGAATCTAGATTAAGAACAGCAGTTTTCTTCCTAATCCTAAACATTGAGTGTGTTCAGTGATTCTGTTCTTGGATTAACTCGGAGTACTCAAGAAATTTGAATTTTCAAAAACGTAAGTTTCCGTATCGTTGAACGAATCCTCTCCGGAAAATTCGCCCCGAGTTGAGTCGTCAAATTATCCGCGCTCGTCGAATCTTAGCGCGAATCCTCACGAGCCCTCTCGAATACGAGCCGCGCGTAAAAAGCTTTTCTCAGCGCGCCGCCCGAAAATTTTTGGGAAAAATTCTGTCGAGTAACGCGGGAATTATTATCCGTCGACGGGGGGAAATGAAAAGGACGTGGATGGGTCGTTAAAGGAGCGCGAAAAATATGAGAAATGATCCTGTCGACGGGTGAAAGAGAGATAGAGAGAAAAAAAGTATACGCACGTACGAACAGAAAGGGGGTGTCGAGGGGGGTTTCCGATCATCCCGTGGCGAGTTCAAAGAGCGCCGGTTCGGTACGTTTTTACGAATTCGATGCATCGTGATACGGCGAATTTCCTCAGGGTTTTCTATACCTGGAGGATTCCCCAGGGGGATGAAAGAAGGAACCCAGTCCTCCCTCTTTGACTTTTCTCGCGTTCGTGTATCTTTGATCGGTTTGTTGTCGATTAATTTCAAAATTCGAACATATGTTTATCCCGAAATGAAAAAAAAAAAATTACATCCAAAAACAATTCTGACAAAAAAAAATTAAGAAATTTTCTGAAGTGTTTCGAACGAACGATCAAAGGGGTGAGATTTCCGAACGTCAAGAAGCCACCCATTTACCTTTCCCGTCTTTTGGTCTTTCAAATTACGGGTCGGCCATTATCGCTGTCGCTGTCTCTCTCCGACCCAGAGCCGCGTTTCAGGAGAGCGGACAATGGCGTTCGCTCGCGAGATCTCCCCCTCTCCCCCCTCTCGTCCACGTCTTTTTTAACCGGGCACTCGTTAATGTAATAGGCGTCCGAAAGAGGCCCGCTCGACCGATCTCTGACGGCCTTCGACGTGCCCCGAAGAAAATCCCCGCGAGAAGTCGGTCTCTACCCGCTCCACTCTAATCCTCCCCCACCACCGATTCCGCCTCGCCCGCTCACAAAAACCCTACCCGCGATCCCGAATTATTATTTCACGAGATTATTATCTCTAACAACATCAGCCGACGAGAAGGAATCCCGCTCCTTTGGTTCGAGAGGGACCTGAAGATTTTAAATTTCTCGATCTTTAACTCCCGAGGTGTCGGAAAGGGTGAAAATTTGGAAGTCGCCGCGATGTGAAGCTTTTCTATCCTGAAGCTGGAGTGAAAACATGGTTTAGAGAAGCATTGGGCTCAAAATTTTTTTAAATTTAAGAGGTCTCATTATTGCTAGATATTAGTAGAAATAATTATTAGATTAGTATCAGAGTAAAAATTAATTATCACGAATATTATAACTCACAATTGCTGTATTTTGAAATTGAAATTTTAATCTCGATTAGTATCCATTCTGAAAAATGAAGAGTTATAAAGACAGTGTAGAGTTTGTTCATAAGGTCAAACTCGATCCAAAATTGCGATAATACAAAAGAGACAACATTGCGAAGACGGTAGGCGAGATAAAATGGGCGAGTGAGAGAGATACCGAGGGGTGAAACAAGGAGGGTTGCAGACACGTCGCGCATCCCGATTGGTCGCTGGGCGTCGACGTTTCGGTGGGGGGTTTCCCCAGCAGCAGGTGGATCCTCGACAACACCCCCTTTGTCCCTCAATTAGTTACGTATTTTTCTATCTATTCTCTCCCTCTTTCTCTCCTCTCTCTCTCTCTCTTTTCTATCCCGACGAGAAAAAAAATTTTTACCTGTCCTCGAAGTTTTGGGAGACAGTCGGCCCTCGAGACGCGCCATCGCCACTCGACGTTATTTCCCTTCGTGAAAATTCCTCCTAATTCGAGTCGACCCGATCCGTCAAAACTCGAACACTCGAAAAATAATCGCTCTCGCTTCCGGATTACGTGCGAGGTGACATCATCGAGAGTGTCCCGAGACAGAAGATAAAGAACTCGCGCGCGCTCGTAATATCTGTCATTTCGTACTCGATCTCGGCCAGCGTACGCTAATTATCTCGATACTCCTTCTACTCGGTCCGCGTCGCACGCGGATCAGCGAATCGACGAATGTGTGCTTGTCGCGTTTAAATGCACGCGGAGTGAGGCGATGCGTCACACGCGAGCCTGTTTACGGGTATGTTTTTTCCTTAATCCGTCAACATTGTGTCTTTTCGTGCGCTCACGACAAGATCTAAGAACGGAAAATATATCTCGATTATGACAATCGATAAACCGAGATTCGGGGCTCGGGTAAATATTGGCACAGGCGAGTAGAGCCCCCTCCGCGATCTTGATCGTCGGCCGCGAAACGACCAGAAATAGAGGATAAGAATAGAGTAACGAGGTTTTGCGCGACGGGACTGTGTGTTTGATGTTTGTGAATTTTTTACGCAGGCGAGTACATACTGAGCTCGGCTGGACAGAGCGGAGCCGACGTAGATGGGGACGAACGATTGCTGAGGGAACCGTCCCTCGTGTTAGACGGCAATTCGCTCGTCGGACTCACGGACGAGTCGCTTGGACTGCCCGACGGATTGGGCTTGGAGAATGACTTCACTTCGGAGCTGCTAGGCGGCGGATTGCTGGCCGGTACCGGTATCGAAGGTCTATTGAGCAACGATTCGCTCGGTTTACCCGACGGATTCAATCTCGAGGAGGCCCTACAGCTCGTTGGACTCGATGAGCCAAAAGTCGCGGTAAGACTGTTCAATACCAAAAGCATTTTTAAGAGAAAACACTGAAAATCTTCCTCGATTAGGAGATTAGACAGACTTCGTGTCGCTAATTGCACGTTGCGACGATAAAACTGCTTTGATAGTTCCCGAATCTGTCTCGGGACTCTTATCTCGGTAATTGTAAGTTAATCTTGTAATAGGTCGCGATCCAGTGTCCTATTTGACTAGTATATCTTGGTGTTTGAGTTCAAGAGTAAATATTTGAGCTGTAGTGTATAGACTTTAAAAATAATCCGCAGTAAGGGAAACTATCCCAAGAGTTATCCTAGAATTTAAATTATAGAGCTTGAGGATTGCGTTTGAGAGTTGTTAATTTCGAATTATTGTTGTTTATTTCAGGATACCGAACCAGAAGTGAAAAAGAAGAAAAAGGACGGAAAAGAAGAGAACAAATCGATTACCGGCGAGTCGAGCTCGGACTCGACGAGCGACGGCGAGCGAGACGAGAAATCGGAGGATCGCGAGACAGAAACCACCAGTGACGACAGCGGTGCCGACATGATTCACACACCGCAGTTCCATCATCCCCATCCCCATCATCGTTCGTTCCAGGTAAGAATTCATTTTTAACTCAAAAATCTCTTCAAGCACCGAAAGAAAATGATAAACGATATTCGACGACGAGAGAAGATCGAGAACTTTTCATGTTTACCAAATTACAAAAGACTTCAATCGATTTGATTGGTTTGCTCGTACCGGTGCGAGAAAGAAATCGTAAACTGGCCAGAAGACGGACTTTTCTCGTTCTAAAAACGACGACGAGGGCAAGGAAAACTCGCGGAAAAATCGAGTCGCGATCGTGACAATGACCCGGTCGTACGTATGACGTAACGCACTGGCACGTGTACGATGGCACCTCTCCGGCCAATCGGTGGGGACTCCGCGAGCGTAACCCTCTCCACTCTCGCGCGCGACACACTCCGCGGACTCGCGAGCCTCGATGGGGTACGGTTTTGCCGCAGATCCTCGAAGACCCTAAGCTCGTACGGTCGCGCAGGCCTCGCACGGGAAAAGTCGTAAGACGCGGTTTCTGTCAAAGTGCCGGCAAATGGGAATACCCGAGGAATCGTGGAAAATTGGCAAGTTCGTTGAGTGAGAGAGTGCTAGTGGTGTGTAAAATCCATGAACGAGGTTCAGCAGCTGGTCCCGAGGCATCAGCAGCAGCAGTTCGATCAGCCGCCGGCAGAATGTTGGAGCTTCACCGCCGACGAGAATCTCCTCCAGGTTTCTATCGACGAGAGAGAAATAATCCGCGAAAAAGTCCGTCGCGCGGCTCGCTCGTACGGCACGCCGTAACTCTCCTCGTATAATCATCTCTGACCTTGCCAGGAGTACCCGCGTATCTCCATCTCGCTCGCTCGCTGTTATTACGCGCGGGTTTTTAATGCTCGGCCTCCGTTGGCAGCGCTACACGCGCGTAACTTCTCAACACGTAACGAGCGCTAAATTAATATGCGCTCTCTTACGTTTTATAAGGATACCCCTACCGGACGAGAAACGGGGGTATCCTCGGGAGGTATTGTGTCGCTCCGCGTTGCGTAATTCTCTCGCTTAGGAGCGTAAAATGAGAGGAGGACAAAAAATGGGAGTATCGGGAAACCGACAGAACCGTATCATTTTTGGAGCTCGCTCTCTCACGCGACCGTCGTATTAACACTGACCTCAGTCACCTGTAATTGCTACGTACCAGCGACGACTAGAATTTATACGTACACGAACGTACACCCATCGCTCTCGACGACTATTACGCGTGGCTACCGGCTCGCGTCGCGATTTTTCACGTATACATACGTGGCCAGCTTTTAACATTTTTTCATTCTCTTCTTCTCTAGCTCTTTTTTTTCGCGCGACCTCGACCCCGAGATCGACCTTGAACGTTCTCACGGCGCCCGTTCGATCGAGACGAAAAGTCCAAATTCTCCGTTTTATTCTGCTTATTTTCTGGATAAAAACGCTCAGACGACAAAAAAAATACCTTTCGTTGAGTCTTATCGATTTAAACGTTGCAACTAGCCTGCACGACCTTCGGGTGTGATAATCGGTACCGCGTCCAACCGGTGACGCCAAATTACCGAAACGTCCGGAGTGTGCCGAGAAAACGTCGGTTTTTTGTCCAAACTGCCCATAAAATGAATAACAAATGGTTTATAGACAAATTTGTAACCAATCTTCAATTATTAGTAACATAATAATACAATTTTCTCAAAATAAATGTAAATACTCAATTCAAGTGTAATAATGTACCCGAACAAATGCCAATTTCTATTCGAAAAACCAACTTTTTAATGAAACCAAGAATTCGAACAATAAATACTAATCTTGTATGCTTAAGGAAAATTTATTATCTCAAGTTACGGTATATTTAGAGTCGAGGGTTGAATAGACGGTCCACCTACCGGGCCAGCTTACCCTGCGCGTGGGTGTCGAGCCACTGGTCGATTATCTAGTTTGGTGTCCGTCCATGCCCCCCGATGTTCAGTTTTCGGTTCTCGCGAAAAGTACCTCGCAGAGTTTTGACAGTGGCGCCCGGGGCTTTTCGGCTTTTCTTCGAGCGGAACCGCAGAAGTAATTAGGACGGGTTTACGCCTTCTGTTTAGAGGATTATCCCTCTCTTATTGAGGTTAACAAAAAGAGGGAAGGATCGCACGGTAGGGAAATTCAGCGTGAAATTTTAACGAGAACGTCAACAAGACGGGGGCGCGTAATTTTCGTGCTCGCTCACGATAACGATAACTCGGAACGTTATCACCGATCGTTTCACGTTCGTGACCCATTTGAATAATTGCAGTATTAGAAAAATTTTCACTCGCGTAATATTGGACTCTCATTTGGAATATATCGGCATTTCTCCCGAGTCGAATTGTTTCGCAATTGAACAAATCGAGAAACGAAAAAATGACGCTCTACGCACGAACTCTGACCGGATAACTCACTCAAGAGGCAAATTCGCCGGGTTGGAATTCCGCAGGCGCTGGGGTTTGTTTGCTGCGCCACTAGAGTCCTCGCCGAGGCTCGAGGAACGTAGAGGGGGTTGCGTATAAAACTCGGAAGGGCCCTCGAGCGTGTGGAACCATCCCACAATATTTACGGACAACATCCAGTTACGATTCGCAGGCGTGGGACAGGAGTGGAATATATCCGAAGGATGATTTTTTCGCGATTCTCGCGACGGCTTGAGAAATTTTCGACCCGCCAGTGTATGTAAATTGGTCGAACGAGTGGGAATGCATTAGGACGTCGAGTGCACCGAGCGCATTAAATTCACCGAGTCGCGTTGCACGAGAGATCGGCAATCAGGTATGGTGCGACCCATTAGTCGCACTCTGCCTCTAGGGCAATTTCCTCGTAAGCCCTTACCCGTCCGAGTTTAATTGACTGCGCGATCTCATTATGTTTTCAATTCTCGCGACGATTCTTCACATGACGTTTTTTTCTACACTCTCAATAGCCACGCTACTTGTCTCCCCGATTTCACGCGGATATTTTTCTGTCATTAGGGAGTTTGTTTTTCTCGCGCCTAATTCGAACCATTAGGTTCTCGATTTTTGCCCGCTACGGCGCAATTGAATTCGGATATTCGTCTTCTTTTCTCAATCTCGGTATACTAATTTCGGTTTTTATTTTATCGTCACAATTTTGAGGCCACACTCGCCATATCGACTCGAGAATTTCTGTCGTTAGGACTCACCGGCGAGTTTGTTTTTCATTGATTCGCGACGGGACACTAGCCGCCTGTCGCACGTGCAACAATTTCATTCCCCGTGTGAAATGCGTAATTTCGCGTCGCGAGTGCGCGCGGAGTAAAGTATCGTACAAAAAAGAGAGAAACCTCGCTGCGTGGGAAATCTCGATCCCGTACACGAAAAAGAAAAGTATTTCGCTCGATAAAATTGACCGAGGGTCATATTCAACGGGCAAATATTTTCATTCACAACCGAGAAGTACTTCTCTTTTTAACGCGAGCGGTCTCGTAGTCACGTAACGAAAACAGTGCTCGACCGACGTGAATCGAGAAGAGTGGGTGGAAAAACTCGAGTTGGCCTCTTTGGGGTCGTTCATGGGTGACAGGTGTCGGGCAAGATCGAACGTTCCGTCAAGGACGCTAATTCAGCCCACTATTCGTGCAAGAAAAGAATATCGAATCGGATATTTATTTAACTCGATAAGAAACGGAATCTCGACGAAATTTTTCGCATAATTGTCTGAATTGATAATTTAAATACCTTCCAATATTGATATTTTTGTATAAAATAGCTATTTGAAATATTCACACCGATCGGACGTACATATATGAAAAATTTTCTAATACACACGACGAAAAGCAGAGTGCTCTGCCACGAGGAATTTCTTTTTCAACTCCTTCACCGCTAGATACGATTTCGCGTCCAGAAGAGTCCGAGCGCGAGAAAAAGGGAGATAATAAAATGTTTACTGAAAGGAGCTCGACAGGTAGCTCGTCTCGAACATCTGTCGGACGCGCTTCCTCGCGAGAGCGGCGTAATGCGCGTCGTTCCGCGCGCGGGGCGTATAAGTTACGGTGGTGCATAAATCATCTCTCTCCCCGACTCCGTTCGCGAGAAACTCCCTCGCTAATTTTCCGCTAAACTGCAACAAAAATCGAATAATATATAGCAGACTCGTTATCGCGAACCGGCCGTTCTCATTTATGAACTAATTGTGACGAACTTCGTACTTGGAAAGAAAAAGTCTCTTGTAACGAGACTCGACAGCTGTACCTCTTGAAAAAAATTCAGTGTCAACGGAATGTCAAATTTCTAAAAGCGGAAAGAAGTGTATTATGAATAACAAAAAAAAAAAGAATATAGAAATAAATCGAGGTGAAAATTGTGGACGTTGATTAGAAACGACAAATCGCGAAACTACCGTCCTACATTCGCTCACCGGCAGATGGCCTGACGCGCGAGATTCGCGACGAAGAGAAAGATAGATACATCGATGCGAGAAAGAGAGAGAGAGCACGACAGATTGCAACTTGCTGCACCGGCGGTACTGATTGATGCGACCGACAACAATCCCACGGGTGCCTTCTTGCCCTCTCTCTCTCCGACGCTCGACTTCATCCGTCTTCCTCTAGCGTTAATGCGCCAACGAATCTCTACGTGTCCCGATATTTCGAGAAATATTTTGATTTTATCGATCTTTACCGAAGACGATTTTTTTTCTTTCCGTGTAGACGTCGGAGATTATTAATAAATTCAATCCACGGGGGGTCCCACGGTTTGAGGTTGACGAGATCGAAGCCCGTGTCACTGGTGACACCAAACAAGTATGATAGAAAATCTGAAAAAAAAAAAAAAAATTAGAAAATTTTAATACAAGTAATTGACGTGACGCGTGTGAACGATTAATCTCACTTATGACAAAATCTCGTAGCGTGTACGTATTTAGCATGTGAATGAGGAATGGTTATTAAAAGAAATCTATTCTTGTTTTTTTTCAGGGTCGCATGCCGTTCATGCGAGCTATGAGCATGGAACAACGATGGCAGGATTTGGCGTCCTTGTTGTCGTTGCCAGGCACACCAGATCATTTTGCTCACCCGGCTCATCCTGGTTATCCTGGACACGGCATTGGTCATAGTCATTACGAAGCGCAGAGAAACGTTCTGCTTCACAATGCAACTTTGGCGCCACCGGTTGGCGACCTTAATTCCACTGGTCCTTACCACAATGTGGGTTAGTATATCCTGAGACTTGAGAAAAATCCTCTCGTACCTGAAATGAAAATTACCAATATCAGCTTTAACATACTCCATCGAATATTAAATAATATATAAAATACTGTATCAATTTTACTTACTTGACCAATAGCGCGTATTTTAATTATTCTGTGTAATACAATAAACTCCTTTGAATACGAACTATCCTTAGATTCGTTCTACTAGGTATTTCTCTTTTCCCCTCTTTCTTTAATCGTTGTATGAACTAAACTGCTCACAATCGCAGGTGGATCGTCGAATCTCGGTACAGCGGTGGCCACGTCAATGAATCTGACGAACAGCAGCGAACCGATGGGTGCCGAGAACGGTGCAGCGTACAAATCCGAGCCGAACGACATGATGTATTATCACGCGCCGGCCGCGGACTCTATTAATCAAACGACGGACGGGTTTTTGTCATCCCTGCTCAACGACGAGGATCTACATCTCATGGACATGGCTATGAACGACGGTGAGTAACAAAACGATTTTTCTATCTTTACATAAACTAGTATTCTTGATTTATTTCTAATACAAAGAAAGGATGTATAAAAGTCTTACAGAAAAAGTACTTTTTTACAACTCTGGTCAGTTACAACAAATTGAGTATTATTTGTTGCATAATACTGGGTTTATTCGTTGAAATTAATGATATATTTTTAAACGATATTTTCATCTTTGGTCCATGTTAAATTCAATGCGCGAAAACGTAAATACATACGTCATTAAACATGCTTTTATTCTTTTAGAACTAAGCATGTTTTGTTTTTAAAACTGTGTTGTTCAAAAAGTAAAGAGTATGAACTAGAAAGAATACAATTTATAATAATTTTAAAACTAAGAGTAAGAAAATTAAAGAAAGCACAATATTACTTAATAGTATCGTTTAAAATTATTTAGTCCATCCAAAAATCAGTCGAGTAACTTATCGAATAACATATGAAATTCTTAAATTTGAAAACGTCGGAAAATTTATGAAGTACTTGATAACCCAGAAATGTACTTGAAATTTGAAGCAACGTCTACCATTCCTCTTCTGCTTCGACTGCTGCTGGTGCGGAATAAGACGGCCCAGAATCCTTGTTAAACTGCAAAATACATCAACTTCATTAGCATACAAAAATTAAAAATAACAAATACGATTTTACAATAACATTTAAAATACTCACGCTGCGAACGTCTCTACCACCAAAGTTAGATCTTCCAGCTGAGAAACCTCCGCTAGTTTCGCCGCATTCGAGCCAAGATGGTATTTCTTGGCCAGCTTGTTTTAGAATCTTCACCAAATCATTCGTTAGAGGTGCGTCTTTCTCAACATCGAAGATGCTGGTAGCTCTTCCGCGATTTCCAACGCGCCCGGTTCGTCCAATTCTATGAACGTATTCATCAATAGTTTGCGGCATATCGTAATTGATAACGTGGGCAACGTTTTTAATATCTAATCCTCTTGCAGCAACTGCAGTTGCCACCAAGGTTGTCATTCTACCCCTCTTGAAGTCCGACAATGCTTCTTCGCGTTCTCTTTGAAGTCTCGCTCCATGAATACTAGTTGTCGGAAAATCGCTTTCCGATAATAAAGCAGCGATGAAATCTGCTGTTCTTTGCATCTCGACGAACACCAAAGTTCTCTCAATTTTACCATTGCCGAGATCTCGTTCTTTCTTCATTATCTCTTTGAGAGTATCAACTTTTTGAGATCGTCTCTCGATCTTGTAGAATGTCTGTTCTACGTCGGAACAAGCACCCCCAACAATTCCAACTGCCAAAAACAAATAATTATTCAAGAAGCGTTGGGCGAGTCGTTGAATTTCTTCTGGGAACGTAGCGGAAAACATTAGCGTCTGACGCTGTTCTTTTGGGACCATAGTCGAGTGATCCACCATTTTCTCGATATCCGGTAAAAAGCCCATATCGAGCATTCTGTCAGCTTCGTCGAGAACGAAAAATCTAACAGAAGCGAATGAAACTCTGCCTCTTTCGACAAAGTCTAATAATCTTCCAGGAGTTGCAACAAGAACGTGGCACCCCGAGGATACTCGTCCTCCCTGGTGCGTTACAGAAGTTCCACCGTATGCAACCACATGTTTTATAATAGAGCCGAGAGCGAATTTTCCAACTTGTTGCGCAATCTGGATAGCTAATTCACGCGTCGGTGAAACAATGATTGCCTGAGGCTCGCAGCCTTGTCCTGTTGTAACCAAATCACGAGGGTCGTTTAGAAGAGTGTGTAAAATTGGGACTACGAATGCTGCAGTCTTGCCAGATCCAGTTTGAGCACAGGCCATTAGATCTCTTCCGTTTATTATAATAGGAATTGCATATTTCTGAACAGGAGTTGGTTTTTTATATCCTGATTTTTTTATATTTTCAAGTAACAGAGGTCTTAAATTTGCTGACTCGAAAGAAGTGATAGGAGGTGGCTCGTTCTCCCCAGACATTTGAATTTGGATGTCATCATATTTGTCGAAGTTGATACCAGCTTCTACCGAAGTACCAAAAAGAGATTCTTCGTCAGTAGGCTCATCTGGAGGGATGTAGGGTGGTGGTCTCTCTTTTTCTTCACCATTCTCGTCATTATTATCTTCACGTTTTCGGCCTTTGAAACCTCCTTCTTTATCATCTCTGTCTCGCCTATTGCCTCTATCACCTCTATCGCCTCCACCTCCTCTTGGTTTGTAACCCCCGTCTTCGTCATTATTGTCTCTGTCTTTATTGAAACCACCCCTTCCTCCTCTATCTCCGCCTCCTCTTGGTTTGAAGCCACCATCTTCGTCATTATTGTCTCTGTCTCGGTTATAACCACCCCTTCCTCCTCTATCTCCACCTCCTCTTGGTTTGTAACCACCATCTTCGTCATTATTGTCTCTGTCTCGGTTATAACCACCCCTTCCTCCTCTATCTCCGCCTCCTCTTGGTTTGTAACCACCATCTTCGTCATTATTGTCTCTGTCCCTGTTGTAACCACCTCGTCCTCCTCTGTCACCACCACCTCCCCTTGGTTTGTATCCACCATCATCTTCATTGTTTTCCCCTCGGTCTCTTCCACCATCTCTCGGCTTGTACCCTCCGTTGTTGTTGTTGTCTCTGTCTCGATTAAAGCCACTACCTCCTCTTGGCTTGTAACCACCATCGTTGTCATTGTTTCTTGGTTTATATCCATTGCTTGGTTTATATCCATCTTCGTTATCACCATTTTGTGGCTTGTAATTATTTTCTATATTGCTCCTAGTGCTATCATCCCAATTATCCAACGAGTTTTGATAGCTGCCGTATCCTGTGCTACTTCTGCCAGGACTATCTTTATTTCCTTTATCATTGACAAATGGGGCAGTTCCCCGACCTCTACCAAAACTATAGCCAGCATCTTCGAACTATTTGAAAAAAAAGAGAGCAAAAACGTAATAGTAAATATTTTCACACCCAGTTTGAGTAAGATATCTATTGAAAATTTAGTTAGTAGTACTTACAGATGAATTGTTCCTTGGTCGAGAATAATCGAATTCGTCAACCATTATGCTAACTGCGAAATTGAAACGAAGAATTAAAAGAAACTCAATAATGAAATATCTTTGATTTATCTGTATTTTTTATAAAAAAAAAAAGAACCTAGGATTTTTATTCAACTCGACTTGAACGAACAAAAGAACTACACTTATAAGAATCAATCTTCAATTATGCAAGCTAATGTAAAACAAAGATGGATAGATCTAGAACAAATATGGCAGGTTTTGACGAAAAATCACGTTAAACTGATTTTATAAAACTTACTTTCAGAAAATTCCACTTACTAAATATTATTGAATCTTGATATTATTATAAATGAAACAAATTCTGATTAGTCTAGAATTGAACGATATAACTCGAGCTTTTAACGAAATGAAGCCTGTTCACCCAGTCGCTGTTCTCGAGCGAGAGTGCCGAATTCCTTGATTTCTCGCGCGCCGGTATAAACAGTCAATGGGGACGGCGCGATGATCGCAATTTCCGCCAATCAGAGCACCGACAAACCAATTGAATACTGCATGGGGTGCGTAGTGGTACTTCGCGCATACGGCGGCCATAGTTTTATCCAGTATGGTATATTTCTTTTGCTAGGCCTTGAAATTTTTTTGTCGAATTTTAGGAATACATAAAAAGCTTAAAATTTCTATAGATATTTATGATTTGTCTTATTGTGAAATGAAAAACTAAAAATAGTTGAAATGTTCTATGAGGCAACAAGATTACAGATGATATAATTAATATATATCAATTTGCTTTACAAACAATTAAAATGATAAATTAATCGTGTTTACAAAGTGTATCAGTGTGTCAGTGTTTCATTCTCTTGTTAACTTCATTAAAAGGAATACGAAAATTAACTTGCCCTAACGAAAAAAAGAAATAAGAGAGAAAAGCGTTAGCGTTGTAATCCGATCTATTCCTTTCGTTAATCTATTCCCTTGTTACGTAGAAGAATAACAAACATTCGATGCTCAAATTTTCGGCTTAAGTGATGTCTTTTGTTTGGTGAACTCATGAAAGGCGTGAGGACGCCCTTCGCACCAGTCAAATATAAACAAGTGAAGCGCAAGCCACTTCAAGAGACCATTATTTTGGAGTCATAAAATAAAATCCCGTGATTAGAAATCTTTTACCATGCACGCTCTGAATTTTTTAAGTGTATTTTTACGAGCCGTCGCCATCCATAGGTGTTCACCATTTTATTATTCGATGGAAAAATTTTTCTTGATTGATTCGAGTAGAGAGAATATGAACCGTGGCATCAAATTTCTGCTCGTCAAACGCATTCTCGGAACGGAAATTCCAAGCCAATAGAAGCTTCCTATATTGCGGTCTTTAAGATTATTATCGATAACGTTGTGTTATGTTAGAATTTTGTTACAGTAAATTGATCAGTGTCAGCGTAACGAACTTCGATATTTGGCCAAGATGTAAACACCCATTATAAGGTTCCGTACTAACAAGCAGTTGCTGCGTTTTATTTTAATCGCGAGCGCGAATTACGCACGTATGGATATAGAATTTTCTTTCTTATGCACGTGAAATACCAAGCAAAATTTACATCACGCGAGATGAGTAATAAGACAGAGCGAGTTCTCCCGTCTCGGTTCCTCTCGCGCAGTTTTCTTATTACGCATACTACAACACACGACCACAAACTCGTGCAACGAATGTAACGATGCAACGATGCAGTTTGTGTCACAATCTTTTCCGTGAATCATTTTAACCCCTCCATTCCGTGAATTTTCATCCGATCATTATAATACAGCAAAGAAGTTTAATTTTCCCGTTGATTCCTATCGCGATCATTATATCATTTGTGTCTGCCTCTTGTTTCTCTCTTTTTATTTTCGTTCATGGCGTCCAGTTGCGCCGACGTAATCGAATTTTGTAACGCGTTCACGTGAGTCACATTGCGTTACACGCTCCACCGAAACTCGATATACGTATACCGTCGCGCATTTTTCCTTTCTGTTATACTTTTTCAACGTTCAACGAAACGTCCTCCGAGAATAAATTTTTTTTTGTTATCGCGTTATGAAAATAAATATAGGAATCTCGTTAGAGTAATCGAGATATCCGTATTGATTCGATCCCTCGATCGATCGAAACGGGAGTGAAACGAGTTCGGCCATGGGTCAACATTGGCGCGCGCGATGAGTCAGCGAGAAGTATTCTGTTTCCTCGAGCGTTCTGTCTCTCTGGCTCTTGTTTGGGAAAATGCCGTGAGACAAAAAGGAGAACAAGATAGAGAATGAAAGTCGAATACAAAGGAGTCATCGAGCGAACAATCGTATTGCGAAATTTTCGATTCGTTCGGACGAAAAAAGACTATCAATGTACATATCAATGGTATTGTGATATCACGGGTTTAGCGTGTGTCGCGAAATAAACAATACGCGGTTTGATATCTCTTTACATCTCTCGCGATTTTCAACACATCTGGTTTTACTCGATCGCTTTTTTTTCTTGAATCACGCAAAAAAAGTAACGTTATTTTAGCACGTGAAATTCAACCAATAACAATAAGTTACAGGTGATAATTTAACTATTTTATTGAAAATTATTAATTTATTAAATTCTAACAATTGAACGGCTGTGTACAAAGTTCGTTGCTAATTAATGCAAAGCGACTTAAAAACATTTGAAAAACGTGTTTCGCCAAGTTACCATAGCCCTCGTAACCAGGGTCGACTTTAAGCCAATGCAAAGTCTGATAGGCGAATCGCCGAGATTATACGAATGCGATAAAATCAAATTTAACTCCCATTACCTAACATGTACAACGAATTTCTTTTGTCTTCTTTTTTTTCAATTAAGACACGTAAGAGCATATAGAAAGACAATCCCGCTCGCGGTAAGTGAAAGCGCCATCGAATGTTCAACTACCAAATCGAAATTCATACATTGATCGATTTTAAGTACAAAGAAAATTTAATATCGTTAAACGCTTTTTAAACTTCAAAAATATATGTAAATAGTATTTCTCCGCCGAATTTACAGAGTTTAACATACGTATTTTCGAATATAACAAAAGTAAAAAATCGTTCTATTATTATCGACATTGGAGTTTTGTAAAATTGAATTTAAAAAACGCTGCAAACTGGAGGGATTCAGCCGTCAAACTGAAATCCCCTCTCTCCTACTTTCTGTTCTTCACTGTCAGAATAGCGTCGGCGTCTTTGCGAAACGCCACAACACAGTTTAGTCGCGCGAGCGCGTCGTTCGCGTCGATTTCGCAGTTTCGCGTTAAGAGTTTAAAAAATCACGACCGTCGACTCGTTCACCCGAGAATGAATTCAGTGGTCACGTAATATTTTTTATCGTTCCTCCACAATCCACACGTCGCAATATGAATCTCGTGGCGAAGATTAGAAGAACTGCAAGTTGGTCGATTTATCGTTGTACGAGTTTCCACGACGAGAGTAATGCATACAAGACGGAAAATGCAGCCCGAGACTGAATTTCGCGCGACGAGAATAAGTCATTGTGTCATTGGTGAATGTGTAGCCGCGCTGCTCGATGAATCATAACGTATATTCCTTCTCTCGTTAATCCTTTCTATCGGGAACGTTTGAGGATCGAGAAAGCGGTAAATATAGAGCGACGATAAGGAACGCAGTGCGGTGGAGAGTGATTTATTTTTAACCAGGAAGAGTTAGCGAGTGTTCATGACTCGTGTCAAGGAAATTCGTGCAACCTTGGATAAGTCGATTGTTACATTCGAGAAGTATCCCATCAACGAATGGCGGCTATGGGTGTCATCGTGTACATACCGAGTGAGAATTTTTCGCTCTCGACAATTCCCGCCCGTTTCGACATACCCGCGCTGACTCGCGCGCGCTTTTGTTTACACGATGGAAGATCGATATATGATACTACGCCGAAAGAATCCGTTTGACGAAAAATCGCCGAGTCATCAGTCCGAGTCGACAGTCGAGTTTCTTCGTACGGTAGTGCGTCGTGCGTTAGGCGTGTGTGTGTATATATATATGTCGTACGTTCTTTCCTCTCACACACATTCGTTGTCGTTTTTTTTTTCTTCAACGCGACCCTGACTCCCGGACGGTCGAGAAAATATACGCGTAAAATGCCGGTCGAGTGAACGCGTGCATAATGCGACCTTGAGCTTTCGATATCTCGAAAAACGCAACGAATTTGATAAACGAGAACTTCACCCCCTCTAACATTCGAAGTTGAATGAAGCGAGTTTGTTCGCTTTCTTTATTGCATTTCTCTCTCTCTCTCTCTCTCTCTCTCTCTCTCTCTCGCGTTTTCGTATTTTTTCACGTTTTCTTTAACGGCTGGTATTATCGGTAAACGATAACGATATCTATCGTTTGTCCGAAATATCGAAGTCACGATGAGTCTTCGAAACTCGTTCACCGTGCACGTGAGGTTCGAAATAAATTTCTTCTCGTTTGCGAAAAAAATATTTCGCTTTTGTTGTTCCACGAGTCCCACTTCTTTCGTTATTTTTCATTTGAGTTCGTAGTCGTGCCGTAACGCGAGACGCTCACCGGTATATCGTACGCGCGCAGTGCGATACATGTGCGCGCATTTTACGATCCTTCCCCTCGTCCCCCGCCCTCGCTCTCTCTCTCTCTCTCTCTCTTTCTCTCACTCTCCTTCCAAGAACGCCGTATCAGCGCTAATCGCAATGTAATCCCACCGCGCTTGATGTGCGTTTCATCAGTACGTGGACGAGACTCATAACGTGGATAAGATGAAAATTCTCCGGCGCAATGAAAAAATTTTGTAACTTTTGTTTAGAAGTTATTTTATCGGTCGAAAACTCGTCACCGGTATTTTTGTCATCTTTTTTTTAGGCCCGAGTGTGATTACGATACGAATCGATAACACATCTATTAGTCTCGAGTCGATTACGACAGTCTAGAATTAAAAACCGATTCCCTATTTTCATAAATTAATATTTTACCGATTTGATTATTATTGCAATTTGGATTATTGAGAATTTGTTTTTTCTTTTTAGGTATGTACACAATGCGAATGCTGGACGGTAGCAACAACGCATCCGGGCCAACTGGCGCAGCGGCACTGCCGAATGTACCGTCCGGTGGGGCATCAACGGCAACCGGGGTGACGACGGCGCTCAATCCTGGCGTGACCGACGAGAGGATGGACGCGTCGAGCGACAGCGCCGTCAGCAGCATGGGTAGCGAGCGTGTGCCGTCTCTCAGTGACGGAGAGTGGATGGAAACTGGATCGAATTCGAGTCACACGCAAGCTGACTCACACTACTCGATGGATTACGCTAGGTAAGAAAAAAATCGTAAAAAATTGCACTCGGTAAATGAGCTCGAATATTCAACTTTGACTATTTTTCAGTAAATACAGAATGCCATACGACTGCAGTTACACAGTAACAACAAGAAACGGTGGCTCGCCACGCTGTCACGCGGATCGGACGATGCCACCGGTAGCACAGAAGAAGCACCAAATGTTCGCTAAACGATATTTCCAGGAACAAGGTATTAATGAGTCACCAGCTAAATAAAAAACAAAATGAATAAATATAAGTGAAAAATTGGAAGCCTTTCATTAATACGCGATATTTTTCAGGATCACCCTTGAGTGGTAGCACACACGCCACAACGCCAATCAAATACGATTACGAAGCTCACACAGCTGGTGTCGGTGCACCAGGTAACGCGTACACCGGCCCCATCGAGGGAGCCGCTGGTCCGCAACCTGAAATGAAGTACAGCTGCAGTGTCGATTTTAGCCGTCATCAGTCCGGTAACTAAAATTATTCGATAATATCAAACGAACTGAAATTTTTCATTTTGTTATTAAAGATCACAATTTTCCAGGACGCACGGCTCTGGAACACGTTCATCACAATCATACGTATCATCTTCCGGCGGAGAGCTCAGGGGCCTTACAACGTCCTTTGTCGCGTGACAAAAAAGGTGAATGTCAGTACAAAGAAAAGATTTTTTAAAAACATTAATCGAACGATAATATATAGAACGAGAGAATTAAATTTTTCGTTTTATCGCAGTCCGTAAAAGCGAAGGCGAGGAGCACCTGACGCGCGACGAGAAACGGGCTCGCGCGTTGAACGTGCCAATTCCCGTCAACGACATCATAAACTTGCCGATGGACGAATTCAACGAGCGCCTCAGCAAATACGACCTGAGCGAGGCTCAGCTGTCGCTGATCCGCGACATCAGGAGACGCGGCAAGAACAAGGTGGCGGCCCAGAACTGCCGGAAACGTAAATTAGATCAAATCATAAGTCTCGCGGACGAAGTGAAGGAGATGCGCGATCGAAAAATGAGGCTGATACGCGAACGTGAATACATGCTGATGGAAAGGCAACGCGTCAAGGACAAATTTAGTCAACTTTACCGCCATGTGTTTCAAGTGAGCTAAAGTTTAAAATGGAACAACCCCAATAACCATGCCTGCAATACAAAATCTGCTACGTAGAGAGTCAAGTTGACTGCAAAACATGATTTTTCAGACTTTGCTGTCAAATTGACATCAATCTACTGATGCAGTTTGTTGTCAATCTCAGCCGCAGAATGATGCCAGATTGATTGGCTGCAAAAGTTGCACTGCGCGAATTTTGCAGGCAACATGTCTTCAGATTGATGTCAACTTTTAGTATCATAGTTAGATACTAGTTGGCGTTAGCATATTTTTATTGCTAGATGGCGGTAAAAATGTCTGAAAATCGCTGCATTGCATATTTTGGAGCCAATCTGACACCAATCTGCGTCGAGAGATTGCCGTCAAATTGACTTGCAGTTTGACGTCAATCTGCTGGCATCTGGCTATTGGGGAATTTTTGCTGTTGAGATGTTTGAATCAATTCGAATTGTATTTTTCAGTCTTTGAGAGACCCTGACGGCAATCAGTACAATCCATACGAGTACAGTCTTCAACAATCGGCGGACGGCAACGTTCTGCTGGTGCCGAGGAATCAAACGAATCCTCACCATCAGACGCGCCAGTCGCAGATGGAACCGAAAACAAAGCCCGACACCGAGCGCAAGGAATGAAAGCCGTGCGACCGAAAATGCTCGGGCGATTGCTTAAAACAGCCGTACGAGCGAATTTTGGTTCAGCAGAGACGATTCTTCTAGAGCTTCATGAAGTCCGTTATTCATGATCAATATGAGACTTAAAGATATAGCGCGAAATTGAAACGCGGAGAAGCGCTCTTTCGCGCGCGCGCGTCATCTCCCACGGATGAATGAGTTAAATCGTACGGCGGACGCGTCGATAACGATGAGCGGAGTTTGAATATACGAATGCGTATCGCGCGTCCACTTACGTCATGAAACAACGAATTTTTTTAGGGCTGACCGTGAATTTTCTTATGGCAAAAGACTATTCTAATGTTTTTTCCTTTTTTATATTTAATTGGTTGGGATTTAACTTTTTCGCTTCGATATCCAGATTAAGATTTTTATTATTTTTTTTTCTTCTTTTTCCCCTTCGGAAATTGATCTCAATCATTCGACGGCCAAATGGATGACACCACAGGTAGTGCCTAAAAATATTATACATCATCCCGTGAATGACAAATGTTGTAATAACATTAAAACCGAAAAAAAAGTAACATTCTTTACTGTTGTTTATGCCGTTGTTGCGTGTTTTTTTCATTCTTTTTACATGTGTATCGATACCGCGTTGATGAGAACTTGGTAAATTCGGTAGGAAAAAAATATCGTTGTTATTATATAATAATATATGTTTCTATTATTTTCGTCATATCATCGCCACATAATGAATCACAAACGCATACTTTGCATCCTTATTTTGTATATTTCATAAATATATAACTCTTCATATTATCGCGCTCATCACTTAACACTTTATCGAAGATGAGAGAGAGAAAAAAAAACAAGTTTCCCCCTGCTTCGACTACCTCTAATCGTATTATATGTAACAAAAAATCGGATTGCCTCGTATCATTGATTCAATTATTGTTTTAAATAGTTTTGAATGATAGGGCAGAAAAGGGCAGTTTAAAACAATATATGTATATCTATAAATAGACACTTTTTTATGAAACGAAACAACCGCCAGTGTACGCTCGGAAGTAGATAATTCGAAAAAAGCTAACGCAGTCCGTCATGAGCCTATAAGTGTGAAAAGCGCGCCAGCGATTATCGATAATCAAAAGAACAGATACAGAGTAAGTGCCGTGGTGTCATCGCGATTGAAAAAATGGAATCTTTTCCTAGATCGCGAGTTTTTTCTAGCTTGCTGCTTCTCTTCAAGCCGAGAAAGACAAAACGAAACAATGAATAATGCAATTGCCACATTTCGACGCGATTGTTGTCTTTTATGAATTTAATTATATATAGATGTAATATCGAGAAAAACAATTTATATATAGCTCACATAGATTGTAAGTGAATGTACGATTGTATCGAAATGTGCTCGCTTTGTAATACACGTTAAGACAGAGACAAGCTAGCGGGCTAACAATGACCGCAATCGCGTTTTAACAAAAATATATATATATATATATATATATATATTGCCAAAAAACAAGATTTCGTTTGCGTAACTTACGAAAGGAATAAAGTAATATAAGTAATTATTCGCGCGTGCGATAAAAAAAAAATGAAAACTTGGTAGATGTGTAAACGTAATAATTTCGTGGGACTGTATGCGATCGAGAAAAAAAAAACATCACTTTGTGTTGTTTTTCTTGTTTTAAATTTTTAATCAACATGACGGCTTAAGATGTTTGCAGTCCTTGTGAGAATAAGAGGAAGAAATAAGATATTAATGAGAAATAAGTATCTACGTTTTTTGAGGTGCACAGTGCAAGCTTATTACCTGCATTTAGAATGGGAATTAAATGTTTCCGGGCGATAAAAGGCAAATGGGTGTGAGCGGGCAAATACAATAAACAGAAAACTGTTCAAACAAAATGTAATACAATATATGTTTACCTGTGAACCGTTTGGTGTTCGTATAGTATAATATAAAGCTTTCGTTTCGTTTTCAATGAACATTCTCAATTATTCCCCGCTAAATATTCGCGAATCGAGTAAGAACGAGTACATTTTATACACGTATGACACGTGGAAATGTATGCATTGCGATGTTACTCTACAGCGATTAATCATATTATAATATTCATTGAAAAGAAAAAGATACGAACAAAATGGAGTATAATTAAATGATACAATATTTTTATAAAAAAGTTAAAGAGCAAACTTGAAAAAAAAAATTGAAACGAAAAAACCATGAGAAACGTTCAGGTATTTCACATTTGCCTTTTTATGTATATATTATATCGATGTAGTTAGTATAATTTTCTATCATTACAGTGAAAAAAAAAATGAAATACACATTTAACTGACATATGTATTTATCTATACACACGTGTGAGTGTGTTAGTGTGTACATATAAGTACATATATATTATAAATGAGCGAGGAGTAATTATGGAAGAGTATATGTTACTAATAACGTATAAGAAAAAAAAGCAGAGAAACCGCAGTTTCTATCAACAATTTAAAAAAGTAATATTCAGCCAGTTTAATTAACGTTTACATACACGATTGTATTGAAATACTACTTGGGTGTAGGATGCCTTTTACGTACCGTACATTGACGACGGAGGTCCTATTTGTTAAAATAAATATTGCAAAAAAGTAATACAAAAAAATAAATCTCTGTAGAAATTTTTTGTTTTTTAAGAGCTCTGTTTGTCTATAATATATAAAAAAAAAACCAATAAACATAAAACGAAAATTGTCGTAATGTTTGTACGAACGTGAAAAAAAAAATGAAAACGACACGCAAGATCTCCTTTCGTCATAAAAGTTTCTATATTGTATAAAATAAAGCTGAAAAATAAACTTCTGGGAAGAAAAATTGAATGAGGTGTTTCTTTTTTTGTCAAATGCTTGAAAAACTGATATTTTTACTTATAAAGACATTATTTTGAATTATTGGAATCCCTCCTTAGCGCCATCTGTGCAAAATTTAGCAGACTCACTATCGGCATTTTCATATCGGAGAAGTGATTTCATGCTTTCTTCAATCACTTTTAGTATAAGCAGTTTATCACGCGTGGCGGCCATGCCTTATACAAATTATAAACAATCACCCGGGAAACGAATACATTCTGCTTGGAGGTCGCACTAGTTATACTAATAATTATGGATAACTCGTGGTTGAAATCTTTGCGAAGTGCAAAAAAAACTGCACTATTGCAAACTGGTACATATTAACAATATTATGATTTCTATATTATTTGGCATTTGATGAAAATAATATTGGTAATTTGTTATTATTTTGGTAGGTAAAAGGAAAGTACATTATCTTTTCGAAGATGGTAAAGAAATGGTCGAGGAGTATCACATAGATACTAATGTATTAATGCGTAGAACATGGAAGAAAAAAGGAAAAATTGGTCAGGATGTTGGCTGGGAAGTAGAATTAGGAGATCCCGAACCAAAGGCGTTAAACGAACTAGAATTTAGTGGCATAGAAGAGAGCTCTGGCGCAGTGAGTACAAACAATTTATTTTGAATAAGGCAAACTTTATTACGTTACATTTTCGTAGCCATATGTCACAAGGAGAATGACAAGAGTTTCGTTAGAATGGCGAATCAGGAATTTACCGTACCCTGTAGACACCTACACTGTTACCGCAGAATCGGATGGAACTATAACAGTAAGAACGAAAAATAAGAAGTATTTTAAAAAAATACATGTACCGGATTTAGAAAGGTGTGGATTAAAACCAGATCAAGACCTTATTTCGTTCACTCATCAGTACAATACCCTTATCATTAATGTAAGTAGATTAGATGCCGAACAGTAATGAAAATTGTATTCCTAATATCCTCTTTTATTTTAGCACAAAAAACCACCAGCATTGATAAAAATGGAAAAAGAGGTATTAAAGGACATTTTGGATCTGGAAACAGAAAAGGAGGGAGAAGTTCAGTGCCCAACAAGCTAATTATAAAAAAAAACGACATTTTACCATTTAATTGTTATAGTACATTTTATCAAGATCTAAGTAAATTTGTAATGTTTAATTTTTCAAACTACAAAAACGATGAGATCGATGGATCGATATACATGTATAACGCGCACGCGCCCGGTTTGACTGCGTGTGTTAGTAACTGTATGTTGTGTGTGACATGAGTGTGGTGATGCGTTGCCTCTGTTGATATTCTTGCGATCGTAATTTATCACGAAAATAATAAAAATGCCGCCTGCCATACCGGACAGGTGAGTGGTACATATTGTGTAATTATCGCGAATAATAATAAATTTATCTTATTATAACTGGTGTTCATTCATTTTATCTCTTTTGTAGCACGAATTTTAGGTTATGTCAGGAGAGTTATATTTCAAACTTTATTTCTATACATGAAATTTCAAAGTGAAAATTTTCGGACGTGCGATAACAATATTTTTATTAATTATAACGTTAAGAAATCAATTTATTCAAATTATTTTTGTGTTTACAATCCTGATAATCTTTTACTGAGTAGTATGTCTACTTTATCGATTTTTCGTTTTCCTGCAATCCTTCGATTATCTACCTCACATGGTATATGTGGGCCATTTTGAATTCCTTAGAAATTGATCGATCTACCGATAGGTGGTGCGTATGGTTCGATTTTCATTCGAATGGATTTTCACATTAGCCCATAAGCTAAAAAACATACTAAAAGAAAAGACGCCATATTGACATTAGCAGCTCCGGTGTCCCTTTAGCGGTTCATGATATTCGCGTGAAACGTGTAAAAAGATCACAAAAATACAAAATAAATATCTTTGCTCGGATTGGGCGCTAGCCAAGGTGTATTATTTTGTACGTTAGATTCGTTGAATCTTAGCACACATTCGAAACCCTACAATTCTCGATAAACAAAACGAACATTTTGATCGCAGGTGGTTGGATTACAAGCCGTATGGAGAGCCGATCAAGGGAACAAAAATCCTGGCCTTCAAAGTACCTCTCAAAAATGTGAGTAACCTCAATTATACGAAACGAATTCCGAAATAGCGAAGTAGTTCATTTTTCATGCTACGAGATGCTATCGCGAGAAAAAAAAGCCCCTCGTTCTTTCCCACGTCGAAAATACGTTCGATCCGGGACCTCGAGGAACACGACGATCGACGTCGCGTCGGGATAATTTGTCCGGAATTTTCACTCGTTAGCGTCAGACCCCTCCATTTTTTCGTCTCTCGTCGCGCTGGGGGTACCGGTAAATCAAAGGTGCCCTCTTCGTGGGGGTCGAGGGCGAACACACCGTCGTCGAGCCGTCCTCGGTGCCTTTCTCCCTCTACCGCTATTGCCAATCTCGCTCAGGACCAGATAAAAATCTCGCCACGAGCGAATATATCCCACGCAAAACTATACGGAGCCCTTACGACCTTTCGGTATGTGTTGCTCGCCCCCTTCGACAATCCCGTCGCGGTACCACTCGACAACAAATTTCAATACAAATTAAAAAATAATTACGACGATGTTTAAAATTTGGCGAATTACATTAGAGTGCTAAAAATCAATATAATATTAACACTAGATTTACGGACACTTTTACATACTTATTTTCATAAGAACGTTTCAATTTGAAACAATAACGAAATTTTGAATTTTCTTTGAAAAAAAAAAAATTGTAAATCAATGTAGTTATAAACTATTAACTTTAAATGAAAAGAAAAGACACATATTTGCATTGAATATATGTTAATAAAACTGGAAATCCGTCAAAATGACATTCCGTAAATCTAGTGTTAAATAATGCGTCGTGTATTTATATCTATGATACGTATCATTCAAATAATTTCTATTTTATTATTATATCCAATATTTATACAAGAGTTGAATTTTTTAAATTCTAAATCGACGCGAGGATATAATATTAAATGATGCTTTGTGTATTCATATTTACATATACGTATCATTAAAATAATTTCTATTTTATTATCACACACAATATCCATACAGAAGCAGAGTTTTTGAAATTCTAAATTACTCAATTTGCAAAATTGTTTAATTCCGAAATTGACAGCTGTATACTTTAAAGACATTCTTGATGCTAGCTCGTCTCTCTTCGAGCCAGGAACCGAGTAATTTCGTTCGTCACCGCGTCGACTCGTTTAACCACGTTCTCTGAATATGCTGATTGGGTCCGATCGGCGGCGGAGTTGCGCGGCTAATTGAAGCGCGCGCGTAAAACACTTTTATGCGCGCGCGCGATATTGATGCCTCGTTAAAAGTAGACTCTCGCGAGCTCGCCAGTCAGGAAAGGAGAGAGAGAGAGAGGTTTCGAGAATCTCGCTCATCGAGCTCGACTATAAATTTTTCAAAATGAAAAAAAAAAATACGACCCCAGGTGGTTCGATAGGCAAAAAAGAAATTCGGTCGAATCTCGTTGGCGGGTGATATCTCGATCGAGCGGATCGAGAAACGTGCCTGTAATGCGATTATTCGCGCTCGGGCAAAGTGTTACACCCCCCCCCCCCCCCGTCTCACTTCCTCCATCTTTTTAATGCGCAAGCTCGCGCGCTCTTTCTCATACACGAGGTCGTTTTAATTTGGCCGGCTCGTGAACCGGTTCGCGATATAAGAACGGGCCTGTATGTATATTAATATGTGAAAAGAGGGAGCGAGAGAGGGAGGCAATGGGTGGGAGGGGTGGCTGAGGGGTCAGAGGCAAAATGAGAAAGGGTGAAAAAAAGGAACGTTAGTAGGGTGCCGGCGGCTAATTGATTCTGGCGTCGCGAGCATTACATAAAACAAGAAAGCGTTCCGAGTGAGGAAGGTGAGGAGGGGAGGGATCGGAGGAAAGGTGAGCCCTGAAAACGCGGGGCTGATTGGGGCCCGCTGCGTCAAACCGCGGGGGTTCCCTCGTTAATACAACTTCTCTCTCTCTCTCTCTCTCTCTCTCTGAAATTTTTTTTCTCTCTGGCGAATATCGAGCTCACGAAACGCGATACGTTTCTCGAACGCACTCGCAGTAACGCAGGTATCTCTTATCTTCGAGGGGCCCACGAAAAATACGCGAAATTCGTACGAATTATGAAAATCGTTATTGGCCTTTTCTCACCGTTGGATCCTCGAGTATTCGGGACCACACGGGAGAAAAACTTGGACGCGGGCTCTCGCAGCGTTTCTTTCCCTCGAAGAAGCGAGAAACAGTGAATATTAATTTTTCTTTTCTTTCCCCGCATCTGGACGGGACCCGCAGCGACTTTTCGGACCCACCCGACCGTCGTGGGTGACATCTATATTTCACGTTCTCCTCCCTTTCTTCTTTCTCCCGGAGCACACACAGACACACTTGGATGCGCGAGCACGCGAAGACTGCAAGCTACCCCCCGTCGGTGAAAATTCTCGACATTCTCGATTGTTATCGTCACCCGGTACGAGTCTCGCGCTACGGGGGGAGTCTCATCCCCCTTTTACGTTGGGTAAAAAAAGAGAAACGTCCACGCAACGAAATTCGGCACCGCGTTTCATTCCGCGACCCAATTTTGTGCTCCCGCTGGAATCTCGAAGGGGACCGTCGATTAATATCGCGGGTATTTTTTTGTCGTCTCCTTTACGGGGAGGGAAGCAGGTTTTAGCAGTTTCAATTAATACGACCGTAAATAACCGCAATTAATCCGGCCGATCGGGAGAAACACGAACGCGAGATTATGATCTCAGATCGGAGAGGATTGTATTAGAAATACGAGCGGTGCCGTACTTTGTCTCGGCGA
>NCVS01000390.1:77090-117059 GCA_003055095.1 Goniozus legneri
GGGGTGAATCGAGGATTGGGTGCCTGTGTACTAATTCGTTTTGCGCTCGACGATCATCGCTCAACGCTCACTGGTTCGAGCGAAATTCTTCGGGACCCTTGGCACTCTTGGCCTCAGAAAAACGTATTACCATATTTAACGAACACGAATTTCTAATCTCGATTTTTGCTGCGTTTACGATTTTATTGTAACGTGGGACCTCTCGAGAGAGTTCTGGACTCGTACTCGGTTTCGATCGACTCGTTTAGGGCTGAGGATATCGTTTTCGAACGTAATTTCAATTTTAACATATTTTCTGTTCAACTTAAAATTTCGAGTAACACAATAATGTTACATTTATCACAGAGCGTTTCACTGTGTGAATGTCCTCAAGGCCAATCAAGGTTGCTATCCTCTTTATACATATATAAAAACTAGACAACTCGGTCTGAATCATTCCCGGCTGAAATCCGAGAGTTTCGAGACATCTCGGACAAATTTTTGTATTTTAGATAGAAACGATTCAAACGATATACTTTTACAAGGTCTACCGGGGTCACCAGTTTCGTTCTTCAAAACCGAATAATTTCCCGCTGAAATCCGAGAGCTCCATAATTTGAAATCTCTATATCCTAGGAAGATATTATTCAAATCCAATGAAGAAATTCGAATCGTTTCGTACTGAAGTCCAGGGTTTCTAGAATCGATAAAAAAAGACAGACACCTTGTACGCACGTACAGAATACAAGATATCAGAGGCAGATGAAAGGAGACGACAAGTACGCGCCGAAGTCAGCGAGTGGCATCGATGACTCGGTAAAATATTACCGATCTATCGTGTCTTCCTTTTTTATACTATCTCACCGATCTCTGTCCTCTCTTTCTCTCTCTCGAGAACCTGGCGCCTCTCCGTGACGACCCCGAAATCTCACCTGCTTAAAAAACGTAAATACAAAAAAAAATCCGAGCAATAAATATTTTTCGCAGTTTGAGGAATTTCATAGTATCGCTCCTAGATCGTTCCGAGAAGCCAAAATTGTAACTTATCCAGTCGGATTGAGAGTCGCGTTTTTCGTTCAGGTATATGAGGAGTCATATTCAGGCGAGTCCAGAAGGACCGTTCGAGAAAACCGGGACGCACTTTTGTCCGGCGTGAATCCTCGCGTCTCATCAGATAGAAGTCGGTGAGGGAAGACGAGTAGGTGGAGGATCAACCGGGTGCCTATCTCGGGATGTGTCTACCGGCTTTCCGGGAACCCCGTGGCGTTTTCAGCATTCGGCCGCGATCGCAGTAGTCCCGGGCCTCACCCGCGCAAGACTCGTCTGCTTATCTCGCCAGCTTCATCTTGCTCTACTCGTTTCGCGAGGGTTTCGTTTACGAATCTCCTCGTGGGTACCCAAAGGACACGCGACTCTCACAATGCGCGGATGATATAAATTTCGCTAGAGTTTCATTTCTTTATTCGCCCCGGTGGAATTTCGAAAATTGGTCCTCTCACGGGGACCTCTCGATCCTCCCGTCAGATAAGGATCGGTGAACTCTCGGTGGCGCACGCGCGAACCGGGGACCCTCTAACGAGTGAATTAGCTCTACGTGCTCGTGCTACCGAGCCCGAGAGCCGGTCCCTTCTGTTTTCTCTAATTCGTCCTCTCTTTCTTCCTACCGCTCTCGGCTCGTTAATGACGATTTACGATTTTTTCACCATCTCGAGGATACGCTCGGGGAATCTCTTCAAGACGATGCGTGAAATTTCGCGCCCGGGGTGAGAATTTTCGAGGGGTGGCGCGCGGTTGGTGCGTTCGGACTTCTGGCTTCGGTACTTCCGGTACGGTTTTTGCTCGTCTCGATGCTCGTCTAGTCTTTATACATATATGTATATGTATGTAAGCAGTGGCTTTATTCACGGGACATAAATCCTCGCTGAACGCTCGCGCGTGTACGCACCCACCTGCTCCTTCTCTCTCTCTCTCTCTCTCTTCTATCTCTATCCACTTTCAGCTCCTTCAATTTTTCCGTCTCTCTCCCCCCTTCGGATTCTGTTTACGTGAAAACGTCAGATGCGGCGCGCGCGCGAAGAAATTGTCGAATTTATCGTTCAACCTCTCTCCTTTTCTCTCTCTCTCTCTCTCTCTCTCTCTCTCGGTCTTTTCCTAGCCATTGTGCGTTATTTCTTTCCGCCATTGTCGTCGCGATTAGTTCCGAGCGTCCGTGGCCGGGAGAAAGGAGCAGGCGGTGGGCGCGCCGACTGTATCGTAAATTTCAAGACGCTCGTACGAGAGAGAGAGAGAGAGAGAGAGGGAGAACCCGAAATGGGAAAATCGTGAAGGGAGACGGCACGTTCCTCCGGAAAATTGGCATTCCGTGTGAGAATTACGTGAAAAATTCCGGGGCTCGTTTGTACGGCATTAGCCGCTCGGTTTAACGATTCTTCACACCTCGAGAGAAACAATTTCATTCCGCCCTTCCCGAATTAATTAACAGCTATACGGCATTGTTTTTCTTTCGGCACACGTTTTTTTTTTCGGATTTTCCCTAGTCGATTTTTTTTACGATCGTTTAGAATGGGCGTTACGGCGCCGAACCGATGCCGTGAGGGGGAGAGTGGGTGTCTTGTTTTTGTTTCTTTTTCTCCATCGGCTCTTTGATTCTTTTCGATTCTTTCTTTTTTTTTCGTATTCGACGAAAAGACCGATACAACGAGGCGTGGCGAGGTACCATAGACAAACATTTGTTTAAACGAGGCAGCGCGCGATCGTTAATCTTGCCCTACGACGGGGTTCTTTTTAATTTGAAAACAACTACCACTGCTGGTTACTATCGTTCGAGAAAAAATGGATTTCGGATCTGAACCAGAGGATGGCGAAAATCGAGCTATAAGAATTTTTAGACAAATAGATTTAATCTAGAAGTACATTGAATAATAGGATTTTTATCTAAACCTAAATTGGAATTGTGAATGTTGTTTATGCAAAATATTTTTAATAATGAATCATAAGATTTAAACAGAAATGAACGAAAAAATTGATGTGCATAAGGCATTGGTAGGTGTAGATGAACCTACACAACAAACAACGAACAAAAATACTGACAGTGTCAAATTTTGCTCCGAAATCAACAAGTATAGTTATTCTAAAAGCGCTATCGACACAAGTTGATGCGATGTTTACACGCGTATCGGGAAATCAAAACGAAAACTACTCGATAAAACATTCTCGGTAATACGAGCGCTACGTGGGGGAATATAATTTCCATTGGAACGAAAATCGCATCGATTCGATAAACTATTCGTTCCCGAGCGCGCAAACATTCGGCCATTTTACTCGAAATGGGATTTCGAGGATTTTTCGGTACGGACGAATGCAGAATATGGGTAACTCGGGCGCCCGTCGTATATCACATAGCGCGGAGCTCGCGCTGATAGGTTTATCGCCGTGCCGCGGCGTATTTACGTTCGCGGTATCGTTCGAGGCAACCGTGGATGGGATTCTCGTATTCGTATTTGTCGAGTGCGTTTAAAATACCGAGACACGAGAGAGATCTAAGACTCTATTCGGTGCCACCCACGCGAGCTTTTTCGACCACCCCCGTCAACCCCCTTCGAGCATTTATTACACGCGAAAACAATATTCCGGCGTCTTTAACGTCGCCGATACGAGATATCGATATATCTCGTGGGACAAAATTTCGTCGTCGATACTCGACAAGAGACCCCCCGCTGGAGTCTCGTAGGGGAGGAATCCTCATCGACAATGGCACTTAATTTTACGAGTTTTGTAGTATGGAGATTCTCGTGTCCACCCTTTTAGCGGTTATCAGGTGTGAATTGAATTATAGTGGGTGGGTTTATTTATAACGGTGAGCGTATTGAAAACAGCGTGGTCTCGTTGGGGGTCCGACATGGGAAACAAGATTTTTCGCTACGCTAATTCGTTACGAGGCGGAGCACTCTGCCCGGCTCTCTCGGTTTATTTTTTCAAACTCGCAAGATCGTAATTAATAACCTCCTAAACGGTCCCGGAATCGAATCTAATTTGCTTACGGCGCAGAAAATAAAATCTGTTTTTTTATTTTCACTGTATCGGGCCGATTCATCGTTATCCCTGGCCAACGAGTTTTTGCTCCCGTCTCGAGAGTCTTCGCGGAAAAATCGTGAATACCATTTCGTATGATCCTCAAATTATCCTCGAGGAGGCGAGATTCGAGACAATGAGAACGAAACGGTCGCGCGCTTACCTTTTCCCGTGACCGAAAATATACGCGTGGCCGTTGAACGGGCGGAGCAGCCGCGTTCTTCTGTCTCGAGTAGGCCAGGAAAAAAATTTTTCTCGAGATCGCGTTTTTCCCCCAACACACGATATTTTCCTCTTTCGCCACGGCTCCCTTCCTCTCCCGTTCCCATGGGAAATATGCGACCAGCTAGTTTTTAATTGCCTGGATTTCGTCTTATCGCTGGCTGATCGTGGCGCTAAAGGAGGGACATAAATTAAAAAAGAACCGGAGTAGAGGTACGAGCGGGAAGGGTGGGTGGCAAAAAAAAGTGGTGAGGGTCCCCCGCGGGCTACCGGTACCATTTACGGGACGGAATTTCTACTCCTACGGTTTTTCTTTTATTAAGCCGACAAATGGCTCACCCACCGCATCTCTCGGTCTCTCTCTCTCTCTTCATCCCTTTTATTCCTTCTCTTCTTCTTTTCCTCTCTCTCGAATACCGAAGATGATATCCGACGTGGCGCTAATGGCCCGGGCTGAATGATTCCCCGAATCGACCGGATGACTTTTCTCGTTACGTTGCAGCTCGAGATTCGTTGGACGGGCACGCGTGGAAAATTCGATCGATGACGAGATCGTAAATCGATAGAATCGAGTTTTTCTGATAAGTAACGACGCTGGATTGATGGGACGGGTTATTTTTCACGAGACGCGAGAACGCGTGCGTATGAGAACGTCAGGTTGAAGGTCGAGTGGCGGTGTGGTGGGGGGGGGGGGCACCTGTTGAACGTTGAGGTGGGAGCCTAAAGGTGAGCTACGAATCACGCTCCAAGTTTTTTCTTGAGAGGGATGTTGAGAATCAAATTTTTACTTAAACACAAAACTATAATCTCCAATTGTGTCTTCTAATTAAACATTATGTATTTTTTTTTTCATCGATATTTACCGATTTCGTTGATTCGATCGGTATTTATTATTGTTTCACAACGAACAATAACAATTCAGTCGATTGAGTATTAAAACTGTCGAAATTATTCACATTTATACCTCCTAAATCTGCCATTTCGGTCTCTCGAGATCGCGAGGCGAAATTAATAGCTTCTTGAGGAATTGTTCGTCGTAATTTTGGGCGCCCTCGTCGCGTGTTTCGTACCGGTACCACGGTGTCGGCAGCGTGCGCCTCGCACAAAAAACTCGCCCCGCGGGGATACATTCGCACGCGCAGAGATGGCGCACGCTAGAGAGAGAGAGAGAGAAAGAGACTCATAAATATTCGCGATAAATACCCTCGCGATTCGCCGTCCGCGCCTACGCTCCTGACCTTTCCCTGAAATTTCATCAACTCGGCTCGTTCGTTTCGCTCTTCATCCTTCCTCGTTCCTCTTTATATAAAAATTCCGGGATTTTTCGCCCTGTCTCATTTCGATACGATATATAATTCATCCTGGTATAAACGAAATCGTCTCTATAAGCATGAAGTCTCGGCAGGGGGAAAAAAATAACTCATAGTCACGTCGTCGTGATTTAATAATTCCGATTTAGACGGCGCGCGCTCAAACACACTGGGTCGTATATTAGATTAAGGATCGTGAAATTGAATGGCGAAATCAGCGAAGTACGGGGCCCGGGCCCTCTTGATGGGGGACGTTTATCGCGAGGGGGGCACGGTTAGGGACATATAATTAAATTTCACGCACAGGGTGCCGAAAAAAAATTCTTCGAAAGAAACGAGAAAGATATGGTGGCTCTTTTCTATTCAATAACGTCGGATTATCGCGTTTTACTCGCGACCGGTTATTACTCCGATATCGATCGGATGAAATCTCTATGAGAAATTGTTGTTCTTTTTTTTTTTTTTAATTCTTGCCTCCTTTTCCTCTTTATTCATCGTTTCATAACCCCGCCCAGTCAATCGTATCGCGTTTCACCACGAAAACCCGTAATTACGATTGGGCCCACCCAAACAGCGCGAGCGCGACGATCACGAAGTACGACGAATTTCAATTTAACGCCTTGCGTCGATTCTTACCGATACCGAGCCCCCGACGGTTCTCTCAATCGTATCGCACCGAAATCGTTGTTTGCCGAACACGTGCTTATTAAAAACGGGCCTCGGATGGAAGCGAGACGTAAATTTCATTAGCCTCCTATATCCTCGTATCTCGGGTATTAAATCGCGCAAGTGCCGCTCGATCTTTCTCTCACGATGTTGATTTTCTACTCAACCGTTCGTTGTTCTTTTTGCAGGATCTCGTCAAGAACTTGGACGCTAATGAGCGGTGAGTATCGAAAAGAGAATATTTTTTTATCCCACGTCGGTTTTTTGATTAATTTTTCTATAATTGATTCTATATTTATATTCCACGTAGACCTCATTACTCCTCTTTCGCTATTTCTCGGCCTCGTCGTAAATTCCCGCTCCTATAAAACACGAAATTCACTCTAGCTCTCCGCTGGGGGTAAAATTTCTCATCCTAAAGTCCATTATTGAACCTAACATCGTTTTTTCGCAGATTCTCGATACCGACGCTACTGGAGGCGTTCCCGAAACTCAAATTGATCATCGACTTGACAAATACGACACGCTATTACGACTGGAAAGTGAGTATCATTTTCGAAAAAAAAAAGACGATAATAAGGATTATTTTTCCCGTTGCGTAAAAAATAACCTTGACTCGGTTGTAAACTCAACGTTCTAACTCCCTGCATTCGACACCGAGAAAAAATTTCGCGCTGAAATTCCATCGGGTGACAAAAAAAGTACTTAAACGCTGTTTACGAAAAATAATTTTTCGGCTAATAACCTGAAACTAGATACTCCGATCCGGAGTTTCGATTCGCGAGTTCCACGAAATCATCCTCTCTCTCCTCTCTCTCTCTCTCTCTCTTTCTCTCTCATTTTTGTTCGTCTCGAATGTCTCCATTTCTTCGCTGCATTTTGCGTAAATTCCTCTGACTGATGATCCGCAACATTTGATTTTTCATGCTCATCGAACAGACGATATTTCTAATAGAAAATCGGGAATCGACAGAGTTGTAGATTCGAAAGAGTTCACCGTCTGGAGATGTTCGCTCGCGATGAATCAACGAATCTCGCAGCTCTTCGGTTTTTTAGGTCAGACCTGTCCTAGACCGAGACCGATCAATTATATTAATAAGCCATATAGGAAGGAAGAAAAAAATCACGAGAGAGAGAGATGGATTGTATACCTGGGAGGTATCGGTTCCACCTTCCGCTCGAGAGTAGTCTGTTTATTAGATTCTTTTTTCTTCACGAGAAAAACATCACTCCACCCTCGAAACTTTCACTCCGTTCGAAATTAACGCTAATTACACCTCGAGTGTCACCCATCTCCTAATTGCCGCGGTCTCTTTTATACCGAGAGACCAAATGAATTCTTGATTTTATCATTAGGACGGCGCTCATTCCCATTGACGTCTATATACATTTACGAACGTACGACGTAATGAAAAATTTCTAGGCCCTCCCGTCTCAATTTTCCCTCCTCTCAATCATTTTTTCTGTTTCTATTATCGTCTCGGAAAAAAATTCGTACGAAAGGAGTTCGCCGACGTCGGAGTGAAGTATGAGAAGCTGATGGTGGAAGGTCACAAGGTGCCGAGCATGAAGTGCGTCCAATAGTGAGTACAAATACGAGTTCGTTTCATATTTTCTTGGTGGAGGGAGAATCTTTAAAGGGCACCCGGATCACGACGTTTCGCAGTAAAATCGATAATTTAAAATTTCCGCAAATATCGCCGGCGAGCTCGTATTAACGATCGGCCACCGAATGGGCTAACGAGCGAGTCCTCGCGCGCAATTAACGCGCGCGCGAGTATAAGCTCGTTTCGTTCCCTCGTTTTTTATATATTCGCCGATTCCTTGCGTTTTTACGATCGATCCACGAGTGAGACGTCTTTCTTTCTTCTCTCAGTCGGAGATTTTATTTTAAATTGATATCTTAAAAATGTAACTGTTGCACGCTAGAAAATTTTTAAACTCGACTGCAATCAGCTGTTCGTTCCTACTCGAATTTCAATTTATATTGTGTAACACACTACCATGATTATTGTGTTAATATAGGAGAAAATAAAAAAATGTCCTATTATGCGCAAAACAAAAACTGGAACCGAAACAGATCGAGGAAACCGAAAGCAGTGAAATAAAGATAATGATGTCAGTATGGAAAAATTTCGCCGAAAAAGGCGTCGATTGAAAAATCGCATCATCCGCGTCGTAAATTTTTCCACGCGAGTTGTAAATTGTCACACGCTCTTACACGCGTGCCCGCATCGAGTCTGAGTTTTAATAGCCGTCGCGGGCGTTTCTCTCACTGGCGGCAATCGAGTAGGCCGATTGGCGTTTAAGCGGCTCGTTAAAATCCTCCCGGAACAAAGAGTTTGCGCGCGATCGCGTGTTCGGATACCAAAAATAAAGGACGCAAAAATTCTTAAAGTTATCGGCGAGAGTCGCGAGAGCCTTCCGTCCTTGGCTCACCTAGTTCTGGAATTTCACGCGAGTCGATAAATTCACGTGTATACGCGCTTACACACGCGTTTCTTGTTTTCTCGCCGAGGTGAATCACGCGCGAACCGAAAATCGTACGAGATTTCAATAATTCGGTGATAAATCGAGCGAGGCGCCCAGCGGCGTGCCTTTTCTCTTAGAAAACCGGTCGATACCAACTCGATTCCTTCCTTCATTCGCTCCCCATCCTATCTCGTTATTATGAATACGTTGTTTCACGCTGAGCGTAATTAACCGCGGCCGAGCCCCCTCCACGGCCACTCAGGATCGTACAGGATAACGTGGAAGCTAGAAATCATTTTCGAGAGAGATTTTCTGCTTCTTATATTATGATCACACTGACAATAAATCAATTGAATAATTTTCATTCGATTATTCAACAAGTTATCGATATTTTATCATTTTTCCTCGATGCACAATTAGTAAATAAAAAATAAAATGATTTGTTATTTTTGAAAGTGGTACACATCCATTTTTTCATGTATCGAGATAATTAATATTGACATGTTATCGACATTATTATTAACTCATGTTTTTTTAACTGGACATACCACTTTCAAAAATGCGAATAAATAATCGCAGGTAATAAAATCGAGTGGAATCGTGGAAGAAGAGAACGAAACAAGCTCGACGATTTTTGGTAGCGGAAGTGTCCTTCGCGAGTACGGAAGGACAACCGGGAATCGAGAGATCCTTGATTTTTCTCGCCGAGTCGAAAAATATCTGGTCTTTTAAAGGCTTGAGAAAAATTGGCAATGAAACCCGATCGATTCGTTCGAATATCGCGTTTCGCGTGCATTGTGTGTCCCGTGACAACAGTCGTAAATTAAAAAAGAAACGAAGAAATAGAATAATAGTATTCGGTCGAAAAATTCGCGCAGGGTGTACTCCAATATCGATTGGACACGCGCCGGTGCGAGATTAGCATCGACTCCTTGAACGCGCGAGCCCGCGTGGGCGCGTATCTGGCGCCAGGATCATGTCCGTTCGAACGTCTTTATCTCGCACGCCGAGTGAGTTAAAACTCGCCCCGATGACATCGGTATAATTTTCTTCCACCTTCAATTTTTCTCTTTCTCGCAGCTCCGAACGAGAGTAAACGGATATACGCTCGGGAGTATAAATCCCCCCGAACAAGGAAAAAACAAGTCCCCCTTGCGGTCTCTTTTCTTTTATTTCACTCTTCGATTTCGAATTTTTCGCTTTGAATTCTCGAATACGTTTTTCTCCTCTTCTTATTTTTTCGGTCTCGTTCCTCGGTACGCGTGGGCGCGAGTTTGCATAACACACGGCCGGCTCGCTTCGACTTCCGAGGGGACCACCGTGACGCGAAATTCGCCTCTCCGTTAACAAAAAAAAAAAGGATAAGAGGACCCTGAAGAGGGATTCGCTTTCCACGAGATTTGTACGTATACGGAAATTTTCGACGATCCTCGCCGGAAGTCGGTAATCGTCCGATGACAAATCCAAAGTTTTTTTTTTTAAATCGTAAAGCTCCCAGAAGTTGATTTTTGCTTCTCGATATGGGCTTCTTCGGCTCTTTCGTAGAATTTGGTACGTAGCTCGCGCGTGTGTGGCGAACGATTGTGAAACATTCGCGCCTCGAGTGTGTTTGCGGAGCGCTTATACGAGAAATCCGTGTATGGCGCCTCGAGGGTGTTACCCGTGACGCTCGAGATGAGAGAGAAAGAGAGAACGAGGAGTGAAGGAGTCAGAGAAGTCGAGAATAAAAAAGTGTTCAAACACACGAGAGGTTTAACCTCTCCTCCCTCCCTCTCTCTCTCTCTCTCTCTCTCTCTCTCTTTCTTTCTTTCTTGCACTCACACACACTCGGCTTCCATGCATCAAACATGACCTTTACACGTGGTGGGCTACCGACGATGGCTTTTTTCGGGTTTTTTAACCCAGTTACATCTGTAAGGAAAGAAAAAAAAAGGATTTCTTATCCCTGTTGATATTTTTTCGGGGCTTGTCGATGGTCGAGTGGCCACTCGATCCACCCGTTTATTTCGTAAATTCAGAAGGGGGGAAGGAGGGCTGGGGAAAAAAAAGGAACTTGCGTGTAGCAGTTTGTGACCGGCCTCGGTGATCCTCGTCATGCGCGGCGCGTGAGGACACCTGGATCGCTGAGTGGTTTTGCCGAGGGTATAAGTGGTCCCCAGGTCACGTGGAAATACGTTCGACACGTAGAACTCGCCCGTCGTGTCGTCGACTTGAGTACAGACAAAAATGGCCAAATCATCCGTATGTATTCGGAAATATTATCGAGAGAGGTCAAAGACCTTGTAGCTTTGACACAAAAAAAGACACTTTACAGTACTGTTCGTTATATGTCGAGTTTTATCGATCGAATCGATTCAACACTAAACGTACCAACTGATGCACATTATTTTTGTCATTTCTGTTTCTATATAAATAACTACATCTCTATGCAAAAATTATGGAATTTAATGTGATGTGCAATTCAAAATATTCGCAATTTGATTTATTCGATTGGAAAGGAGTCGATTGACCCTAGTAGGTTTAGTGTTAATATTTTCTGGTCGAAGGAAAAAAATTCTCGATTACGAGCAATATTCTTCTAACAGAAGTCTAGAATGATCATAAAATTCTCACACTCGATTTTCTTCCGGACAACCGCGGTGCCGTATGAAAGATCCGGCCGATGCGCTATCGCTCTCAGCGGCGCCATTGGATGCTCGCTGACTCTCGAGATGCGACTCGGCGTCTGATGGTAGTGTTCGCTAGCTGTGAACCACTCGGTCGGCTCCTCCGTCTCGTCCTCGTAGGTTAGCCTCCTCTTCGGTATCCCCGAGAGTTCTGGCTTGCCCCTCCCCGCGGGCCTTCGGGGAAACAGTTCATTCTCATTCTCATTCTCATTAACCTAAATATTTTCCGCGAATTCGGCTCACGTGTCAAAATACTTCGTCGAGGTGAGAAAGGACGGGTCCTCCCGGCGATCCGGCTCGTCGCAATCGCACATTTTTACACTTGAAAATTTTATTCGAAACAAGTAGAAAATTTTCCTGAATGAAGGGGGATAAAACTCGATTCGTGGAATCCGAGACGCGTCACGAGGCCACTGACGTTGGCCCCGCCAGTCTCGAGATTTTCCTTCATTTTTTTCTCTCTCTCTCTCTCTCTCTCTCATACCACCGAATCACTCAACGATTTTTCTCGTCACCCGGAGGCGTAAAACAACGGCGGATCCGCCGGGGCGGGGAAAAACGCTCTTCCCTCCCTTGACGCGGCTGACTGATGGATGACCGCTCTATAAATATTGATGATAGCCGGATGCGTGAAACGCAACACGAGCCCTCGTTCGTAATTTCGATTTTTTTCGGGGGTCCGTTCGCGCGCCGCGTGTTGTTTCACCCATTGACGATGATGACGCGGGAGACCGTGTAGAAACCTCTCTCGGCCGCATTCTCGACAAAATGAGGAGGAGAGGGGAGACGGGAGGTCGAACTGGCGCGAAGAATCTGTAATTCAAATTGTACCGTGGAAATTAAATTTAACCGCGTCTCATTTTTCATGAGGCGCCGGTAACCGATAGAACATTATAATAATAATTCACAAAAGGCCCCCCTCCCCCTCTCCCCCTCTCCCCCTCGGCCCTCTCTTATCCCCTTAGCATCCCTAACCCGACTTCGAGATAGCGTCGAACTGATCGATGAGGCCACTTACCCCAGCCGTATACGAGAATACGCATTTTTCGCTACTGAAAAAGATTGAAAAATATCGGGACGATTATTCTTTAAACGGGAGGTAATTGAATCGAATTTGTCGCGCGAGGAAAGAGGAATGACTCTACCGTTATTTGTACCGGCTTGTTTCTTCTCTGCTTCATCTACCTCGAATTCTACGCGGTGTCTCGGAAATAACTGCCTTCTCGAACGGTAAAAATATCCAAAAGATTCCGAAAGAGAGTTACTTTTACTTTTTAGTATCATTCATGGTTGAAAAATTATTCAGGGTTTTCATTAGGTAATTATAAACGATTTTCAGCTCCGCAGGCGTGGCTCCAAATTGAATTATCGAAACCAATTTATTATTTTCATCTTGAAACATATTTTTATCAAACAGCTCCTCATTGATCGATTCGAGCAAGCCCACGAGACTGAAAATTGTTTTCGATTGACTGCCGGACAAAATTGAAAAAGCAGTTTCACCGAGGATCTCGAGATCTCGCTACCAGCCGATGGGACTGCGTTATTTCTAAGACACTCTGTATTCCTTTCTAATCCGTTAATAAGCCACTCTGTTGAGCCGACCGCGAGAAAAAGGGATGATGACGCCCCACCCCCGGTGAATTATTACGAGAACCTCGGGTACCCTATCTTCGAATCTGCTATCTTCTGTCTTTCTCCGACGCTCTCTCACCCCCACCATCGTCGAGGATTCACAAAAGAGGCCGCCCGAACCTTTCCTAGAACAGTTTACGAGAAAGGGAGAGGGGGAGGGGGCGTAGATCGACGCTAACGCACGGATCGCGACAGCTCGCTAATTGTTTAATAAAAATAGTAAAAAATTGAGCATGAACGGTATTCGTTAGTATTTTCACCTTTTTTTGCCGCGAGCCGACGTCTCACGGTCGACGTCGCGCGTCCAGTACCGAGTGTGTATAACCGATTTCGGAATTTTACGACCGCGAATGTGAATTTCACGATGAGATATCACTGTAAATATGTTAATGTCGCGGTGGTGGGTAGAATCACGTTGCGGTGATTTATCCTCTTCCCTGGGTGGTTCAACTTCTCCCCCTCTCTCTCTCTCTCTCTCTCTCTTTCTTTCTCTAGCAAAGTTTGACGAAATATCTCGATCTAATAACGCTCGAATTTTCTCATTTTCAGCTTCTTCAAAATCATGGATGACTTTATGGCAAACAGTGGAGAAGGTAGGTCGAAAATTCTTGTTTTATCGTTACCGTAATTTGTTCTACCTCCGTGACGGTATCGCGATGGTAGTCTCGCAATCGGATAATACACATGAAGGTTTATTCGAGCATAAAACGCTCGCTACAGCCGTTCTAAATCAATTTCCAGATACTCGTGAATCAAAGAGTTATTGGTTATGAATTAGAGAGTTTTTCGCTAAGTTTATGTACAATCGGGCGCGTGGCTATCGGCTCGAGCACCCTGCGCACTTCTCGATGCGAAAATTTCTCAAATTTCTCGCGGATATCGTCACGGCGAGAGCTACCCGCTGGGCGGGCCCCGGATTCGCATTAGATGCCAACGCGTTCCGAGAAGGAGCTTAAGGACAAAGGAGTTAGCGAAGTAGGAACGATGACCCCGCGACGGTAGATAAGCGAAAATGAGCTGCTCCCATCCAATTCCGTACGTGCAAAACGAGAGAAACTCGACATTCACCTTTCGCGCTCTACTCGTATGGCCTTTTATTTCTTGTTTTTTTTTTATTCCTCCGCCAACGAGAATTTTTCGACGAGAGGAGGAATAATCAGGGGCTATCGAACACCCTCATTATGTCTCTCATTGCGTTACACTCACGGCCAAATTACACGCTCGATCGTTCTTACTTTTTTTCTTAATGTACATACGTACTTTGACGGGCCGGTAAAAGGGACTACCACCATAATTTTTAAATATTAAAGATCGGGGCCTCTTTATTAGTAGAGGAAGACAAAAGGAGTCGAGATATTCACGAGTATCGAATTCGTCGCAGATTTCGCCGGCAATTTGCGGTAATATCGCGAGCCTCTTTTCTTCTTACCCCCTCCTCGCCCCGCGTTTCGCGCAAATTGATGACCCGTGAAAAATTTCACTTCGGCCCGAGTCCCGCGAATATTTATATACAGAAAGATACGTCAAGACGATTTTAAAACTTTTATTGTTCTCTCTTCCTCGCAGATGATATTGTCGGTATTCATTGCACGCACGGTATCAACCGCACTGGCTATTTGGTATGCAGGTAAGCCGTCAAGGTCGACTCGAAATTTTCTATTTATTACGAACAAATAAAATGAATGTTATTTTGTTAGGTACCTCGTACAACAGATGAACTGGGAAGTAAATGAAGCATTAAAAGGTGAGATGCAGTTTGAAATATAAGCGAAAATTCTGGACAAAATATCTCATATCTAATTCTGATCGTTTAGCATTCGGTGACGCACGTGGTTATAGCATAGAACGCGATAATTATGTCTCGACGTTGATGGACACACCTAGGGGACAGAAAATTGACACAAGCGATGTGGTTATTCCTAAATTTAAGGTAAATGCATAAATATTTTAAATTTTTGAGATATTCCCGAAAGATCGTCCTTTTAATTATAGTTCTAAGGAGCACAGCTACACAGAAAAAAAGGATCACTTGAATCAAGAAATATATACTTGATTCAAGAGAGTTATGCGGAAGAAAAAATAATTCCGTCATCAAGAAAATAATTTCTCCATATTAGTAGAAAATTAAATTCTTGAATTGAGAATTTTTTCTCTTGGATCAAGATTTTTTTTCTTGAATCAAGTATTACCATACATGAACCAAATCTATCTTGTTTTATCCTAAGATAATTATTTCTCAAATAAAAAAAATAGTTTAAAAATAATAATAATAAGTAATAGTTTCTTGAATGAAGAATATATTGACTTATTCAAGGACACACGTTCTTGGATCAAGAAATTCACAAGTATTGTTTTTAAAATTTATTTCTTCATTCAAGAAAGAAAAAAAGACTTGATATTGGAAACTATATTTCTTCCGCATAACTTTATTGATTCAAGTAATCCTTTTTTTCTGTGTAGTGTGGCAGCCTGAAAAAAGGAGATTTTGGGGAATTTCTAGAAACCTACTGGGTGTTAGGGTGTTAGGGGATCGTTCGGAAATGTTTAGGGTATATTCATACATATTTCAACAACATACAGAAAAATTTTCAGACGAAAAAGTTAAATATTTATGGAGTACTCCCTCCACTGCTGCAGTGATTTCGGCCTTCCTCGTGGTTGAAACAAAAAACATTCTTCTTAAACAAAAAGATATTGTCCGTACAATGACCCTCGGTAAAAAAAATCAAAAATTGACAAAATAGCAGTGTTTAAAAAAGAACTTGAATTTTGAAATTCTATTTTTGATCAGATCAAAAAACTGGAGGGTCATTGTATGGAGAACTTGCAGAAAAAATTTCAAAGCGATCGGATAAGTCGTCTTTGAGTAATCACTGCAGCAGTCAGACTTCTGGAAACCAAATTGGTTAATCGTCATTTTAATGAACAATTTTACCAATGACGATCAAGAAACAATGTAAACGTTTTTGAAATATGCTGTTTTACGAAAATTGAATTACAGTAGATGGATATGTTTATACGTGTATGTATGTATGTATTGCACACGGTAAATTGTAATAAAATCCAATTATCTCTGTGATTAGTAATTTATTGATTGTATAGTAAAGATCACCGCTCGGTAGGTATCGTGCGACTGACTAACGAAAAACAAGAACGAGACACAAGTTTCTAAGTTGTGTCAAGCAAACGTCATGTTTGGTAAAACCTGGCAATATATACACATGGGCAGCCCAAATAAGGACTGTGATAAACATATTCACTCCTGCTTTTGGAGCAGTGCGTACATTCTAAATTCATAGTCGCTAATTGTAGTTAAAAATTTTAATTGTTTGACTGATAATTCCCCACAATTGTAAAGTATCATACCTGACCAAGGGTGAAAAAGTGGCATCATTGTTTATTTTGCGTTGCTGTTGGAAACCCCTTGCGCACAGCCTCACTTTAAATCAAGCCTGGCACCGTCAATCAGTTGTTTTCAGAACATTTCTACGAACGCGTCCCTGTTAAGATTCCCTAGTTTCCTGTACCACGTCAACGCGTCACGCACTGATGTATTCGCTTCATATTTTCCATCGACTCTAAAGAGCATTCTGTCAATGTTGTTACTCTGCCTTACCATTTGAGCCATCAGTGTTTGCACTATCAGAGCATTCATTTTATCTCGTTTTCTGCAACTCCGAGAGAGTGGGCTCTCTTCCTACTGCAATAGCATTTGACTTCACTCGGCTGCTTTTGGTCGCGAGCCCTGAAGTTGCCTTCTCTGGATCCTCGCCGTTCTCCGATCGCCGCGAGAGCCGCCACAGTGTTAATCGAATATGACCACTTAAAGCAATGAGAGAATCAAATTGTTATAAAAAAAAACATTTTTATTTTGATAAAGATATCATCAAATCAGGAACTTAGGATTGCTAGATAAATTTATTCCTTATAGAAATATATGAAAGCATAGTACCATTCGTAGTAAACTAATGTAAATCGTAATTATCTTTTAGCCACAGTCCGGTTTCCGGAAGCCTGCACAGCGCTCGCAGGGTAGTTACTCGATAACCCCGATGGGACCACCACCTCCAAGAGGACCGATGCCGATGGGTCCGCCAAAATACGTACCGCCGCATCGTCGCTTCCCGGAACCTTTCAGATTTCATGGACCACAGCCACTGATGTCGTCTGGTCCCGCGCCATTTTTGGGTCCAATGCCGCCGGCTGGTGCGCCGCCATTTTTGGGACCGATGCCACCGCCAAACAGGCCACCTGGTCCACCGCCTTTCGACAATCGGCCCTATGGACCACATCGAATGCCATCGACGAGGCCGCCAATGCCACCGCCTTTCCCGCAGTCTGGTTATCCACCTAGAATGAATGGACCTTGTCACTCTTTCCTACCTCCCAGGTTTGTTTTGCGAAAATTCGGTAAATTTTTTGTTATATCATACATCATTTGTGAAATGTATGCATTTTTATTGGTAGATCCGTTGGGCGATCAACCGTTAGATCCAGAAAGGTAAATGAGAAATTGTAAAGAGCTTATCGTTTTCGCTTACTTCCAAGTGATAGAACTGGCTCATATGACCCGCTACTTAAAATTTATTATTCGACCAAATTTATCGATTAATTGTATACTTTTTAAGTGCTTATAATCGCATTCGTATTCTAGGAGGTATACTATATGATTTTTTGAAACAATCATTCATTTTTTTCCAATTAGTTTATATTGTTGAATAATGCTCTGCAATTTTAGCGAAATACATTGTTTTTTTTAAGTACATATTTTGGTTGAAATTGAAATGGTTTTAAGATACAGAATGTAATGATTTGCATATTTCATACGAAATGAGATTGTTTCTCCAATGAAATTTGATTTGGTACTACAAGTGTTACTTTTGTTTGAAAATTTAGGGAACGGCGTCTACCGATGGGTCCCGCAAGTATGCCTCCCCCAAAAAGGGCGCCTTCAATGCGCGGTCCCGTCGTCACCGGCCCATTCAAGAAACCGTTGATGAATCGAGATCACCATCGAAGCGCCGTGGCGCCTTTCAGAATACCACGTCGAGAACCGGATTTCACTCTCGACACTTACGAAGAAAATCTCGCCCTGACGAACGCTCGGGCACAACGTGACAGATTCGCCCGTGCCAAGTGACCGCATCCCAACGTACGGGAGGTATCGGACATTTTGCCAATTTTCCAATCCTATTCTCACACTTCACCTCCACTCACTCCTCAAAATGTCAGACTGTGTTACAGAGATTTCGTTTTCCGAATTCTCTGTTATCCTTTCCTTTCCTCTCTATTTTTTTACTCTGGATTTTCCGAACGATCACTGACGACAGAAAATTGTTGAAGTAATCAACTGTTTATATAAATATTTTGAAATGTATATTTTACATGATCTAATGAATTATTTTTTAGACACATATATATTATATATATATGTACAATATATATTATTCGGAACGTCACTGATATACTAATTACTTTTTTCAATCATTTGAATATTCATTTTTATGTGTTACTATAAATGTTTTATTAATTTAACAAATTCGTTTTCTCAGTGAATGAATTTTCTTTCGCACCGTATTGAAAGTATTTTTTATAAATCCTTACAATGTTCAAATTGTACAGATTTTGCGAGCATTCATGCGATACTTAATGAGCGATGTGCGAATATGTTCTTCAATTAATTATACTTAATCAATGAACTTGTACAGATACAACTGTTGAATTGGGATTGGCTCCTTGAATTAACTTGGAGCAAGAGTGTAACGAAATCAATTATTGAATAAAACAATTTTGAGTGAAATCTTCTTCCTCGACTTTTCAAGTTGGAGTTGTGCTATCTATGCTCGAGTCAGAGAAAGAGAGAGAGAGAGAGAGAGAGAGAGAGAGAGAGAAAGAGAAAAAACGGTAAAAGAGGAAGGAACGCGAACGTCGTAACCGATTCACGCGCGTAAAGTCGTGAAAACGCGTGCGAGCACGGGCGGAAAGAGCGGTCTTCTCTCTCTCACGGAATTCGAAAACTTTCTTCAACAAACAAGTCCATAAAGACCTGTATCTCCTTCTCTTTCTCTCTCCCTCTCCCTCTCTCATTCATTCGGCCATTCTCACACATAGCACAGTTTTCTCCTCAACTCTTTGCGTTCTACCAATTGAAAATCGCCTACTACTCCCTTTTTTTTCACAAAAAGTAATGTGAGGAAATTCCAAAATTCGAGTCACTTTCTGAGGTGTACAGGTATATGTTCTGTACGGGAGAGTGAGGAGAGACGAGGGGGAATTCTGAATCTCCTCTATCTCTTCTTTTCTCGGGAACCCGAAGGGAGCAATTAGTCCCGATTAATTCCTCAAAAAATTAGACGGTGGGTCTGCGGTAGGTAGAAGGTGGTATCTCCTTGAGGAGGAAGGGGGGATAGATAAAGAGTGGAGGTGGAGAGACGCGAAGCACGAATAATAGGAGGCTAAAGGCTAACCACACACGTGGATACCGTGGTATGGCTCTCTCGCATATATACACCGATATGCGCGGTTAGCTTACGGCCTACTTAGCAGACCCGGCTTGATTAACATCGCCTGATTAATATCCCCCTCTCCTTCCTCGCATATTCCGTCCTCCCTCTGAATCAATGGTCATCCGTACCACTGGATATGATCTCAACCGCGAATCGACCCTCTTGCTTTCATTCTAAGCGTGTTATCGTTATGCTAAAATTTTGAGGAGTGAGCAATGGGTGAATTTAGAACGAAGTCTGCTCAGACTTGAATTCAATCTCATCTATAATAATTAACACTAGATTTACGGACACTTTTACATACCTATTTTCATAAGAAAGTTTCAATTTGAAACAATAACGAAATCATAAATTTTTTTTGAAAAAAACAAATTATAAACCAGTATAGTTATAATTTATCAACTTTGAATGGGAAGAAGAGATACATATTTGCATTAAATATGTGTTAATAAAACTGAAAATCCGTTAAAATGACGGGTTCCGTAAATTTAGTGTTAATACCATCAATTTGCGTTACATTCTTATATTTTTCTTGATGTTAACAACAAGCTTGTTGCTGAAATTTTCATATATTTTTCGAAAGAACGATTTAGTACCTATCCAATGGCAATTGGAGAAAAATGATTTCCCCAAAACTCGATACTTTTCAATTACAACGTTACCGTATCGAGATCGATCGCCGATCGTAAACTCCGCGAACTGCGATATTTACGCGCCCTCTCGGTCGATTATTGTTTGCGAAGATTGTTAACTCGAGCGACGAGATGAAGAAGGAGAGAGAGGATTTTCAAACGTTTAATCGCGCGATATTTATTAGCTCCGACAGATACTCCCTCCCTCTGTTCCCCCCCACTCTCGACTATCCGATAACGCAATCGAGTCGGAAAATTGGTGAAAAATTTTCCTCGTCCGAGCGTCGCACGAAGAAAGAGAAAGAGAATCGTCCCTCTCTTGTTGTACGTGTTGCGTCAGCGTTTCGCTGGCGCCGCATTCGTCTATCCCGCGAGAGGGCATTTAAAGTCGCGTGTTTACTATTCCGAACCAGTCGAGGACGTTAGGAGCATGCTGACGGTGGTGGTGATCCTAGCGGAGGGAGGGGGAGAGGGGGTGTACTCCGCGAGTGCGTCAGACGAAGCGCGATTACCTCGCGAGACGTTTCGCGAGAGTGCACTCGACCTCGAGACTCCCTGCCCGAAATATTCTCCTCTCTAATCTGTCAAGTTGAAATTTTTAACTCGACGCTACCTTTGAGATGAAATTTGAGAGAAATTCAATTCGTACAATCAAAATTGTACAATACCATTGAATTTACGTATATTGCATTTTGGGTTTACATACTTTCGTAACGTAATAGCACCGATTTCCGACTAGCTCCCTCTATCCGACCATTTTAGTTTTCATTTATTACATCATTTAAAATATTGCGCGAAAGTCGTGAAACTGAACGCATTCAATTCAGCAACTCATCATGCGTCAATTGTCAAAATTTGTATTTTGTATTTTTTTTATCTTTTGAAGGATTCATTTAGCGATATCAATCAGTGATCGGAATTCGGTGCCATTGCGTTAGTTAATGAATATAATGATCGTAGATATTGCAACAAATTTCAGCAGCGAAATATTATACTCGAGATACGAAAATCTGGATTGAAGATTTCGAGCGTAGTGCATAGGAAGACGATCGGGTCGTTGCTTTCTCATGAATTTAGCATTCCCCCGAGGGAGCTGAAGTGGGCCGGAATAGAGTTGGACATGTCGTGCATTTATTCATAACTCTACATCCATCTCGCTCGGACTCGCGCACCAGGGGAAAGGATAATTAAACGACCTAACGGCGATTCTTTATCGGCCGAGACGATCGATCCCTCGCGGCCCGTTGCGCCATTGTGTAAAAGCCGAAAGAAGCGAGTGAAAGGACAAAATTTTTTCCATCTCCTACGCACCGGCCACCGGTAGCCTTTAATCGAGTTACGATATACGCGCATAAATGAAACACGATCTAGCTACGATCCAGTTACCGGCCGCGAGCTATTCGCTGGATCGTAAAACGGAATTCTTTGCGGTATCGATTCGGAAAAACGGCCTTTTTCTGTCGCGGCGAGTAATTAACGAACGTATTGCGCAAGGAGGGTAAACATTGATCGATTTGGTTAGATACGTCGGACGCTTCGTGTACGTAGTTACGAAGAATGGTTTTTTTATACGTAGGAATGAATATTGTATAGGTGTAGCGTTACGTGGGGTATTCATCTCGGAGTGGGTGATTAATTGCCGTGGAGTCGCGATATCAGATTCGAATCCGATACACGGTACATCCACATGTTATTTTGACACCCAACTCGGACATATTATATCTGTATAAGGGGCCCGCTCGAAACTCACCTTCGTACTCATCCGAACGATAGTCTTGATCGATACCATTGAACTCTCGCTTGGAGCTTGATGGTTCGTCGGAATCCAGGCCTCCACAATTCTCATCTCAATCGAACGAATTCGAGGATTATACCGAGTGTCTCGAACATAGCGCAACCCGAATCGATAGGTCGAATAAAGCTCCATTCGTAGAATCGTCTCGATTGGTCAAACCGAATCTCTAGTTGGAACTCCGAGAGCAGCTGAAGAACTCGAGTCATACTTCATCCCGATATTAGTTCCGCCCAATACATCCGAATTCTTAGGATACCGATCAATTTCAGCGGCTAATAACAAGCGTGAATAATCGTGATTTCTTCCTCCGGCTAGAGGCTTATTCCGTTGTGTCCCTCAGCCACAACACCCTTTCACCCTGGTTCGCGAGCCGAATGGCAAAATTAGCGTTAAAGGACCGCGCATAATGAGGAGGCGAGATGATTAATAAGTCGGCGAGAACGTTTTAACCCGGTCGACCTCGCGGCGATAAGTATCTTCGACCTCAGCCTCTCTCACGTCGCGTCCACGAGCTGGCATTATTTTTTCTCCATCCCAATCCCTATCTCACTCCTTCGCGTTCTCTCGTCTCTCTCGTTCCGTCGAGTTTCGCGGTAGGCCTACCGAGGATACCGAAACTCGTGTGGGAACCTCCCCCCCCCCCCTCCGCGAATGTTAATTGTCGGCCGAATTTATGAGCGAGAGAGTGGTCAGCTCCCACCTTTTTCGGGCCGAAATCGTTCGGGAACGAGACGATTAGTTTCCCGCGAGAATTGGCCAACCCCTCGTCTCCATCTCCACCCCCATTCCGCTCCGACTTTGCTCCCAACAGCCGCAAGACATTCCGGACGAATTAACAGTAGGGAGAATCCTGCGTGGCGCAAACCGTCCAGTAAATAGACGCCAACTCGTGAATAGACTACGATATTAACCTACAATTAGAAACAATCTGAAATTTATAATACTATTTTTTAAATTTACATGTCAACCATGTCAACGTTTTTTTTTGTACCTGGTAGTTCATTCCATTGATCGGTTTTACGCACAAGTTTTCTTTGTCATAAATACCCTCGAGGGTGTAACTTGAGTTGACTCGACGCGTTAATCAGGAAAAAATATTTGCATTGAAATCAGAGGATTCGCGAAGGGGATTAAGGATTGGTAATGTCGAGTCAGATTGGAACGGAAGTGGGGTCAGTCTTGTTTGTCAGTTGTTGAAATGAATCATGTTCTTGATTTGTCGTTATCGATCGAATCTATAAAATAGATATATTAGATATAATAGATGTAGATAGATAAAACTTCGATTGGTCAAGTTCAACAAATGTTTCATCAAAGTTTATTTTCGGTATGAAATATCATTAATTATGTCCATTTTCAAAGAACAGTAAACTTCTACAAATAATTCAAAGGTATATTTTGTCTCGAATTGCAAATGAGCTTCGTACGGGAAATGATAGTTGGGAAAATTCATGTGAATTTCCGAGAAATAACACTGATTCACTTACGTATGAACAAGAATAACAGACAGAGGATTATTCGCGGGCAATAGAACGCCGTTAGACGTTAATCGCGCGGTTTTACGGTTTGACGCGAACCGAGCCGTGTTTCACGCGTGTGGTCCCCCTCCACGCCCTCCCCTGGCTCCTCTTTATTTCACTCGCTCGCTTACTCTCTCTCTCTCTCCTCCTTCCTGAGCCCCGCGGGCGTCCCTGGAATTGCCGTCGTCGCTTGTCAGCGAGGAACTTGACGAGCCATCGTTCACCCCGCTGTCAACGGCGCGCATACACACACGCTCGCACTACACGCACATTCGTACACACACAACCGGTTCCTCGGTTTATCGCGACATTGTCTCTGTTCTCCCCTCGAAATCCGACGAAACTGAAAAGAAATTTTCCGGATTTTCCAGGGTTATCAAAATGCTGTTTTTGAAATTCGTATAGAATTTTTATTATACCTTTTATATGCCACTTCTTACTACATCATGTTATTTTGTTGAAAATCTCTGTTTTCGACTCAAAATTCCATAAACTTTCCATTATCTGGTAAATTATCGAATTCTGAGTTCAAAACAGGAAAGAATAACAAGATAATATATGATGTAGTAAAATTTTCTTCCATTATTATGCATTTTAGCCACCGCTAACCGCTCTAATTAATAGAACAGTGTCTTTTATTTTATTAACGAGAGAGAAAATCTGTTCTGAACAGATATCCACGGATTGTGGCGCAGGTTATGTGGAGGGATGGGGTCATTCAGAAAAGGTGCGTCCGACTTACTAAAACCCCCGATGGGTAGGAAAGCCTGAAGCTTACCATGAAAAGTAGGGTCCACAAGTGTTTAAGAGTGACACGTAGAGAGATTAACGGCGGGAGAGTATTGGATAAGGTTGGATGTTATGCTTTATTTAATCAATCAAAAACCATTTAAGATAAAAAAGTTCCTGAGTAAAATGCAATAAAACACAATGAAAATTTCATGATTTGTAGATAAAATGCGATGAAATGTGAGTCATCCCTCAACTCATTTCGAACACATTTCTATGCACATCACTTTGCACCGAGTACATTACACTTGAATAATACCATATGTCAATGGATAATGTAACATTGTCACAATGAAGTATCTCTCGATTTGAATTGACGATTTACTGATTGCTTCAATTATATTATACATTACTGTATCATATCATTATTATGTATTAATCATTCCTGAAAAAAAATTTAATTAACCTCATCACTAGTTAAAACCGTAGTACATTATGAAATTATTTTTAATTATAATAAATAATCTCACTTGACCCCATCATGTCAAACGATGTATGAATTTCAAATTTATACATTTTCTCATTTTTTTTTCATATTAAGTGAATAGAATTGAAAATTAGAATAGGACCATTTTTGGCGTTGCTCACGTCTAACAATAAGTACCTCGGTAGATTGATTTAACTTACTCATTAGCATTCAGCGTAAAAAAACGTTCAATATTCATCGCTAGACTAAAGAATGTTTATTAACAGTTTTGCCTCGTGTTATTACGAGTTTCGATTCAGCTCTAAGTTTGTGACCAAGCTAGTGGGAATTTGCGAGATAGATAACTTAGAATCACCTTGTAGATACGGTCACTCCTACTAGAACGCACGGTGCCCGATCTGCTTTGCGGCACACGTCGCGCTCAGCCCCCCGGGACTTGACGTCTTAATTGCAAGCTCAACGACCGGTTTCGCGTCCGAGGGCAAAATATCTCGACCAAGCCTCAGTCACGACTCTCCCTTCCTCCCGCTCCCTCGCCTGCTAATGGAGGGTTGCTAAACGAAATTAATTAATTCGTCAACGAAATTGATTCGGAATTCCGCGCGATTATTCCCCACGATTCGCGAAGAAAACTCCCCGATCTCGCAACAGTCGCGTGACTTATTTATCGACGAGAACGAGCATCGAAACAATTGCTGGGAAAAATTACGATTCCGTGAAACAACACGCACGGTGAATTACAGACTGTATGGACTCGACTATCCAAAGATAAAGTGAAAGAGAGAGAGAGAGAGGAAGAGAGATGGCAAAAAATACGACAATTTTTGCGGAACCTCATTTATGGTTGACGATTCTCGCGGGAAATACGATTCCGCGTAAAAATCGGGAATGTATAGGTAACTCTCTCTTACGAATATCGCGCGTGAGAGAGAGAGAGAGAGAGAGAGAGAGAGAGAGAAAGGGGGGAAGAAAATGTTATCGACGTACCCACCCCCTCTTCTTCTTCTTCTTGTCGATACTCCGGTTCCGTAACGGTCGATCGTGAATATCCCGTAAAAACGCGAGCGAGCAATAACGCGTAACGTTGGATTGCCGTGTACGCGCGCACGCGCTCGACCAAACCGATAAATAATCTCTCTCTCGCTCGCTCGCGAGATATACAACGAGTAGAACGCGTGTATCGATACGCACGTTGGCGGACGATCGTTCCCGGTGCTCTATCGGCCGCGAGTTACCGCCGGCCGTTTGTCTCGTTGCGCAACCTGTCGTCTCGATTAAGCTATTCATTAAAGGCCGAAGGAAGAGAGCGAGGAGAGGAGAAAAATATCTGTCAAATTTTCATTGTTTCTTTTTACAAGCGGAAACGTACATTATTGGGAATGGATTCGATCGTTTGTTGGTCCAAATTAATCGAGTTCAATAACATCGTACATTCTGCAAACTTGAAAATGGTTAGTAAGAAATAAAAAATATTTTTTCAAATTCCATTTGGATATTAAAAAATAGTTCTTCATCCAACGATGAATTCGTTTGAAGATTCTAATTCTCCTGAAAGCTAATAACGCAAACTTAGTTCAAATTCCTAGTAATTCGATCTCCTCGAGAAATTCAAAAATTTTCGATAAAAAGTGAAGTTTGAAAATTCGAGGAGGGTGATATATTCACGATCTAATCTAATTACGGATTATATTCGGTTCCGCGAACCGAGTGCCCATTATCGCTTCGATCGTCTTGCCCGGAATTGCACTTTGTGTGTTCTCTCGCTGCTTGTAGGAGCGAGAGTGGTGAGGAAGGGTGGGAGGGAGGGACGAAGAGAGAATTGAGAATGTGTGCGCGAGAGCTCTCTCGGCATCGACGGGGGCTGACGTCGCGTCGCTAGACGCCCACGAGCGTCGCCGCGCCGACTACCCGGCGTCCCTGGGAATGACGGCGAGTATTCTACACGTACATATAAAGGGTGTCCCAAAATTAATCCGCGTTATTTCAACAGTGACAAATTCGACAAATTCTAGGAACAGAAGTTTTTTTATCCTTTCGATATCTGACCTTTCTGTGTGAGACTTTAGTAATTTTATTATTAAAATTAATTAGGTACTATTAAATAATATAATATTGAGGATCAACAGGCACGAATTAGAGAAATGATATCAATATATATGTATTTCCATATGTAGAATAAAATATATTCATTAATCATATATATCGACACGAATTGAAGGTACTCAGAAATAATTTTTGCCATTTCTATATACTTAAAAATTTATTCCTAATTGCCTGATAAAAAAATCATGACAATTCATGATCTCGTTGAAAATCATGTTGCCCTACCCAGAGCGCTTGTCGTTATTCTAGAACACCCTGTACGTATATCATCTATAGGATCATATACAGATATAGAGAACACACACAGTAGCCAGCGGTATGAATGTCGCGGGGGAGTACAGCGTACTAGAATCGAGCTTCTGGGTGGTCAGAAGGGGGGTGAGGGGCGGAGGAACGGGGGGGTCAAAATGTCGGTATAAAACGCGACTCACCGCGATTATATACGCCCACGCGGTCTCTCCCTCTCTCTTTCTTCCTATCTCGCCCTCACGACCGAAAACTGGAACGAAATAGTCGAATTCATCCCCCTCGTCCCGCATTGCCACCCCCTCGACTATCGCGCCGCGAATTCCTACCACCCATTCATCCGCTGATTCATACGCGTGGGCGGCAAGACGACTACGCGACGTCTATCCCGTTGATTTCGCCCGGCCAACTCTCTTTCACGAAGACGAGAGACCCACCCCCTACCACTCTCCTCTTCCTACCCTTATAAACGAACTCTGACATTTTTCTACGATTCCGTATCCCGGCGTGAAGTCGAGCTCGGTGTTTCATAACGAGCTGATCCGCGAAACGTTAACCCACGCTGTGACTCGCGGTCTACAGATGTTTCGACTTAAATTTTTCGAGCTGCTCGATTTTATGAATTTTCGTAAAATTGTTTAAATGCGTACTTCATAGCGACTTTTGTAAAGACAATATTATTAATGAATTTGTTCGATTCTTATTTATTCACATACTCGATGAAGATGTGCCATTTTATATAACGATTTTTCAAGTGGTCAGTGCTCGGTCGGATAAATTTTTTTTTGAGCTTCTCCTGTTGGATAAAAGTGGCATGCTGAGAGACCTTGCTGAAATCGACGAGGACTACCGGTTACGAGATCGAGTTGTCACGCGCGAAGCATCGTCGTCAACGTGAGTACAAATTTAATTTGCAAAAAATCCGCCGAGAGTTAGGAAACATTCATAACTTTACGCAGAAATCGCACGGATTAGGTAAAACGTACGAAAACGAGTCTCGCTATTGCGTCAGATCCCGAACGGGAACAGTGGTTGGTAATTTCGACCGAAATACGCGCCACGCGACGTTTCTCGGTCGTTCCGAGGGGTGGAAGAAGGTTGAGGTAATTTTCCTTTGTTTCCTCTACCATTCCACTCAATTTTTTTCTCCTCGTTCCTGTTTCCATTTTACAACCCCTTCGTGTGAGGCCCCGTAGGAAATCAGCCTCGGCGCTAGCCACTTCTTCGTTCTCCCTCGTAAAAAATATGATTAGGAAAAAATGCAATTTTGGTTCGCAAATATGAGCGAGAAGAGAGAGAAAAAAAAGGATCGGAGAATCATTTTTCCCCCGGCGATACTCCCATTGTCTTCGCATGCATATAATATCGAAGAGACGAGCGCGAGCTCGAGAGGAGTGGTGATAAGTTGCGTGACACCTGGGCTCGTAAAAAAAGATTAAAACGCCATCAGCTCACCGAATACAAATTTTCTACCGTGCGGTCGTAAATAAAACATCTCTCACTCTCTTTTCTACCCACCCTCCTTCGTCTTCTTTTTTTGGTCTCAACCGACGTACTTTGCTCTTGGACGCATTAGAAAATTTTTCCTTTTAAAGGTCGCGTTGGTCGAAGGTCGGGCTAGCCGGAAGCTGGCGAGATCTCCAGTATTCGAGAGCGTGCTCACGACAGAGGGAGAGAGAGAGAAATCTCCGGAAGTGGAGCGATAAATAACGCGAGGAAAGGAGGTACCCGGAGTCTAGTGGGGTTCTGACGAACGAGAATACGCACGAAAATTCAGCGAAAATCGTTAAAAATCGCAACGGCGATAAGCGCGATGGCAGTTTCGCGTGGCTGTGAATAAAGTTGGCAAAAAAAAGAAACCGCCGTTGAGGGATTTTTTAGCGCCAGTAAAAAAATCGGTGTTCCCTTTCATCGTCTACGGTCGTAAAATACACACCGCCGAAAAAAAAGGAAATGACAGAAAGGACAAAAAAAGCGAGGCAAGATTGAGTCGTCCAGTTGAATTTCTCTCTCTCTCTCTCTCCCTCTTTCTATCTCGCTTGCTCACACGTCAACGGTGAAGGCAATCAATAGAATTTAACGACTAGATCGCGGCTTTCCACGTACGCTCGCCGAGAGGGACCTCACCAGTCCTCGATTTTACACCCAGGTAGGGCCACGATCGCGGGACCGGCACGCACGAGTTTTTTTATTTCATCGGGGACCCCCCTCGTCTCGTTTGTTACAACGTCGTTTATTTCTTTACGACGAGCTTCTATAGCTCGCGACAAACAAATTTGGATTTTCTCTCTCTCTTTTTTTTTCGAGGGAGTGTTTCCGCGCGTTTTCCTTTTTCTTTCTGTCGCCGCGCCGATTGAGAGACTTCACGGTGGTTTTATTGACACAGAGGAATGCTATAAATCTTACTTAGGAAAGGGGGAAAAAGGAAGGGGGAAACCAATAACGACTCTTTTTCTTTTAATTCCACAATTTGTTCCCCATTTTTATATTGCCGCCCCGAGCTCGATAATTTATACGAATTTCGTCTCGTTTATCAAAAAGATTTTAATTTCCGCGATTATAGGAACGTAAAAAAAAGGCAACAAGCGGATTTAATTATTTACCCGCGATTAAATCGATCGTCGTAAATCACTACGTTCTGCTCAGAAATTCTCATTTTTCTGGCTTCTTCTTTGTCGAGAGCGAATTGCCGCGTTCTTTTACACAACCAGCCAATTTTTCCGACGTGTGCGGTCTCGTACGCATACACGTAAGAGAGAGAGAGAGAGAGAGAGAGAGATCCAGTTCCGACTAAATCGCGCTTCTCGGCATTTGCATAATTCGCGCTTTTATCATACTTCAAGGTCATCTTCTTGTACGAGAACCATGACGCCACTGGGTCAAAAATCATTCCTTTTTCCTCCAGAAATTCTGGCAAGCGAACTTTTAAGGATAAATAAATCGTGGTCCAGGTGCGTAACATTTTTCCCTCCCTTTATTTCACTTTGCAACGTTTCGAGGTCGTCTCATTCCGTATGGTAGCCATGACGTCAATGGATTCAAAAATTTTCCCCTCTTGGCTGCAGTCGCGCGAGTACGAATTCGTATCGACCGAGTAGCGTTTAGACGAATATTTCTCGAATTTTAAGATTATATTTGGTACGACAATTTCGATACAGTGAATTTTATGAAAAGTTTAATACTTTGAGGGGTATGATATTGTACAGTACAGGTGTGTAACAATGTCAACCACCCCCGGTCCGCCCTGCTCTTCGTAAAATCCTTCTGCGCCAGTGACGTATTACTTGGCGGGTGGCCAAATCGAATTCGCGGCTTCCGCGGTACCCAGCCAGTATACAGGCTAACGTAACCGTTATACGCTCCGCTGTCGTGGAAAAACGTCGAACTCTCCTGGGATTCCCCGATACACCGCGAGCGGAGCTCTCGTATTGCCGTTTCAGTCGGCCAAGAGTTGATTAACCAATACATCTTTTCCCTCTTTTTATACCCCCCGAAGAGTAACTGCGAATATTCGCAAAATAGCCGAGGATTTATTTTTATGGTGGTGGAATTGGGGAAATTGGGGTAATAGATTTGAGCCGGGGCCGAGGGGGGAAGGGAGGTAGAGTAGCTCGCGAATGAAGAATACGCCGGTGAGTGATGCGATCGTTGATAAGCCCACGTCGCGCGGGATAATTGTTTACGCGTGCCAAGGGTGTTATTTGGCCAGTGGCCACGTGACCGGCCACGTGCTGTCCGCCATTTTGCTCCTCGACAAGTCCCCCCGAAGAAGGAGAAAACGAACGGTAGCGAAATTCTTTATCTCGATGATGAGAGGTAAAAATATGTTCGTAAATCGGACGAAACTGCTAATCCCGCTGAGTTATTTTAATCGGAAAATCGCCGGGAAAACAGGAAAAACCGTACGGCGTTTACCGATCGAAGAACGCACAGCAGACGTTGAGAGATAAAAGCTCGTTCCTATCCCTTTGCCGCGCGCGAGCGTTGCACAAACACGATGACTCGCAAGCTCACAGTTGCGCTACACCAGCGCGCTTTTTATCGCTCGCTCCCTTTCGCTCGCTTGTCAACACTATCTTCTAAGTAATTTCCGCGTCCCGATCGAAGTTAACCGGCGGGACCCGATATCGCCGGAACACGCCGGCTAGGGATGGGGGGACGAGCCGGAGGAGGAGAAAGAGAATCGGAGCGAGGTCCTTATCTGCTGGCTGAATCTCGCGAGAGGAGCTAGTGTCGTCGACCCAAACGACTCGCTTCGATGCCATTCTCCCATTCGATGTAAAACTGCAAAATATTAATTTCGTACGTCTTGAGAAATGTAATGCAATTCCCTTTTGCGAGAGACGTTATTATGTAACTGGACTTTTTTCAACTCATCGATTCGGAATATCGTTAAAAAAACGAACTTTCAAAATTCTTTTAATGCAAAAATCATCCAACAATATGTAGCATATAATTTTCTCTATGACTGACGTTTTCTGTTTAGTTGAGTTTTCAAATCGTCAAAGTATATATTACACTACCCAGCAATTATTTTTCAATTATCTAAATATCGCTCCTCGAAAAACAAGCTCCGATCGAGATATCAAAAATTCGACTGTTTTTCCAAAAACCGTTCAAATCTCTCATCCAGGGAAAAAATGGCATCGACGGTGAAAGAAGGACGAAAAGGGAAGAGCAAAGAAAGAAGGAAGTACGAAATCTCGAAAGAAGGGTGGGTGGTTGAAGGAGTCGTCTGGTCTTGTGTCGTCCCGCGTGGGTGGGCTGTCGAGCGAGTGAAACAGAAAAAGACAGACTCGCACATCCATACACATACATACACAAATAAGACGAGGACAGAAACACGCGAGCCAGTGGGGATGAAAATGTTAAGGGTAGTTTGGGGGTGGCTCGGAAAAGGACAGCAGAACTGTACATACGAACGCGAGAGAGAGAGAGAGAGAGAGAGAGAGAAAGGGAGGGAGAGAGCGAGAGAGAGAGAGGAATGGATGGACTCGTCGGTTTCCGGGTTGTTCCGGAGAATCGAGAAGGGGGTGAGATTACGTGTGTGTGTGTGTGTGTATGTGTGTGTGTGTGTGTGTGTGTATGTGTATATGTGTGCATAGAACTGTACACAGGGGGTGGAAAATATCGCCCTCTCGCTCGCTCTCGCAAACTCGCCCACGTCGGGGGTCGACGGAGTAGGAGTGGTGGTAGTGGCGAACGCAGGAGAGGGTGAAAGGGGGTTAGAGCCCGCGAGCCACGACACGACGAGTCGTCGCGACGTCAGTAGAGCGCCGCGCTTATCGACCAACGCGACGACGGTTAGAACGAAACACGCGCGCCTCCGACGAGCGAAATTCATTCGACGGATCGGATCATTCGAGGATTGCCTTTTTTTTACAAAAATAAAAAATCAAATTCTTTTGCAACAGATTTTCTTCCGCAAGCGATCGATGGTGTTGGTGAACTTTTCTTTCCAAATTTCGTAACTGGATAAATTTTCTCGAGAAGTGTCGTGCGACGTTTCGAAGGAATAGCGATCGATAGATCCCACGATCCATAAATCCCGGTCTGGTTTACTTACGTATCGCGCGATCCGGATTACGAGTGGCCGGTCGCACGAGTGCTACAGTGATTGTGTAACTAGAATAAAAGAGGGAAGAGAGGAAACGACATTTCGAGCGAGAGAAAGAGAAAATCGAAAATCGGTCGGGACGTAATATGCGCGAAGGATCAAACACGGTGCTATAATTGGCGGTGCGCGCACGTGTGCACTCGTCTCCCTCGCTCTTTTTCTCTCTTCCTCCTCTCAATTTCTGTCTCGCTTCGCGAGTGTCCTGTGTGAGAATATTTTGTGATTTTTTTCGCGAGTGCGTGGGTGTTTTCTTGGGCCGCTGTTGTTCGGGGGTCTCTCTTCTTTCTCTTCCCCCTCGCAATCTTTCTCACTTCGTTCTCTTCGTCACGCGTGTAACAGTCAAAGCCGGCATATATGCGCACCAGCGCGCGTCACAAGGCACTTTGCGAGCGCGAAGAGACCGCAACCTGTGAGACCCAATGACCGTCCATCCAGGGACCACGGGACACACATGTTCTTTATAAGGTCAGTGACGTCAGTGTAAATCGATGCTTCGAGGCAAAATATTTGCCCTTTCTTTTATATCCCAACATTCTTTTCTCTCCTTTTTTTTCATTCTTATTCTCCTTACTCTCTCGATATGTTTACCCGGAGATATCTTCCTGCTTCCTCTCCGTTGGCTTCGCTCCCCACCCTTCCCTCTTCCTTTTATTCTTGCTCATTCGTCGCTAGCAAGACGAATGGCGATGCTCGCGCGACCGGATCCATTTCTCTCGGTTTCTCGGCGTTTTACGCGGAAAATGCGAAAATCTCTTTCCCTTCTCATCCCCCTGCTCGTTCGCTCTCTCTCTCTCTCCCTCGTTGCGTGGGAGTGCTAGACGCGAGGGGTGACTAATACCACATACTTCGGACGTCAGCCAGCTCCTTGCGTTAAACAGATCTGCGTTTGGAACCATTTTTTCGGATTTGTCGAATTTGTCGGTACGAAAAAATTTTCTACTCCTCTAGAAAATTCCATTTACCTATTTTTAGGGAAAATTCATAGAGAGAGTAGACTCGTAAATCTCGCATAGTCCCACGAACCGGTTACGTAAGAGATGTGCGTCTGTGGTTATCGTCCGCGGCGATACGAGAAGGGGATTGCGCTGGGGCGAATTGAGAAAAAGACGGAAGGAAAGAGAAAAAAATTCGTAGCACAATGAGAGATTCGCCGAGGGGGTGGGCTGGCCACCCCTGTTCAGCCTCCTCGACCGTACGTGGCTCTTACGCTCGGTGAAGTCCCGTCAAAAGCTCGAAACCCACCCCTAAGCGATATTTCCGAGTCAACGACATCCTTCTGCTCCTCCTTCCTGGATTTCATACGCTTTATTTCTTCGCTCCTTGTTTCATTTCATTCGAGGGATCAACAAAGGATCACGCATGATGCAACTTCGCTCGCTCGCGTGATTATCCCAATTTTTGTGAGAATTTTTTTCCCTCGTTCGTTTTTATTCCTTTTGTAATTACAGAAGATGTAGATAGGGTGGGCTGTGCCAAAAAAGGCCTGATAATTCCAGTCGCGTTTATTTTTGCCATACTCTCTCCTCTCTCTCTCTCTCTCGCTCTCTCTCTCTCTCTCTTTCTCTCCTCTTCCTCTCTCCGGGCCATCGTCGCCATCAGTGAAATTAGAAGAGGGGCATTACTTCCCCCGATTAAACAAGTTCGATCCAAATCAAAAGGATGCCGAACCTGCCAAACTTGAATGGCTGCCAGTGCTTCCGGTGTGTCTATCCTCACTGGGTTACCGAACCCGTTTTGTGTGCTCCCGATGCACCGGGTGTACAAGTAATATGAAATTCCATATAATAATAAAACTAATATGCTTCGGTATCGACAAACTTTTCGATTATGTTTTCAAATTCGAGTAAAGATTTTATTTTCCAAGAAGAATGGATAAAAGTACGCGTTTGAGAAACAAATTTATATCACTTATATAAAAAAAAAAGTTGACAATTATTGATAATCCATATTTCTCATCGGTATCGAGATGCGGTGGAACGTTACGTGCGAATGGATGAGCAAATTGGTTGAGGTAACATTTCGGTTCGACACCCAGTGAATTTAACACTGTACACCCTATTCGAGTATATATCGCACGGTCGAACTAGTTTAGCAGGCTCGACGGGGAAACGAAGCAGCCTCATTCCTCTCTCGTTTCACCCCTCCGCGCTCCCACGTTGAATTTCAAATCGTCCGCCGCCGAATTTGGCGTCATTCCAATCGCGATTGCAACGCTTACCTGCTCGATTCGCGCGTAGGACTTCAATACTCTGTCTCTCTCTCTCTCTCTCTCTCCAACTTTTTTTCATCCCCACCCACATCACTCACCCCCATTTCTACACGAATGTAGGTCGCGAAATTCTATTCAAGCCGGTACTCGTATTACTCTCGAGGCCAAATTCGGATCAACCCCCTTTCTTTTCGTACTATTTCATTCGTAATCGTAAATATCCTCGAGAATATCGGTTTTGCATTTTCTCTCATCCTCTTTCATTCTCCGCGTTCTCTCTCTCTCTCTCTCTCTCTCTCTCTCTTTTCAAGACTGACGTTTACGTTTGCCTCTCGAGGTGGGGCCTCGGACCGCCTCGAGATTTATACACGTGACTTTAATATCTGGATTCCACCTACTCCTTTCTTTTTTCCATCTTCCCTTCGGTATTTGTCTGTCTTTTTTTTCGTTTCTTATTTATTTATGTTTACAATCGATTTGGCGCGAAAGCGAGAAGCCCGTTTCGTCTCATGGACTTTCCGCCGCCTATAAACGAATCCGTGCGCGCTCTCGCGCCTTATTGATTTTTTACAACTGTCGTACTTGTCGCGACGGTATATGCGGAACGCTCAGCTCGCTCGCGCGCTCGTAAAAATCAGACACTCGGGTATGCGAATTCCGCTACTCGTAATCATCGTCCAGGGACGTCAACAAGTTTAACTGAAAAAAAAAGGAAGAACCTCGCTCTAACGAGGAAATTTCGCGAAAAGTGAGTTTCTCCGTATAGACGTCTCGGTTTCGTATTGACGAAATCGAATTCTTCTATATTTTTTTAAGGTTCATTGATTGCGTGTGTCTCGATTCTAAGCTTCGCGAAAACTCTTTAGGAACAAAAAAAATTAATCGAATTTAAATATACGATTCATTTGAAAAAAAATATAGTAGTTTATTATAAATGGTTCAACTGCTTCTTTAAACTTTGCATACTATCTATATTACAAACAAAGCTTCTATTTGAAAATAAAGAAGTTTTCTTCGATAAAAGTTTACGTTTGTATTTTTCAAAAATATTTCTTATTTGAGACTTCATTTATTATGAGACTTTATTTATTATCGAAGACTGAATAAAAATGTATAAATCCTCCGAGTACATTACCCCATTTATTATTTTCGAAAGAAAACGCATAGAAAAAAAATTTTCCCCTATCGTACACGAGTCGATACCGATGAGTTCGCGGAAGGGTTGAAGTTGTAGAATCTATTGTCTCACAGAACGATCGAGCGTGACGCCTTTAGTTTGACCCAATCGTCGAGATGTATTGCGTTTGTCGACGAAGTATTGGACGGGTAAAAAAGAGAACCCCGGCATAGCGAGAGAAAAGAAGGAAGTAAAGTACAATACGCGTGTTTTCCAATCGTCGCAAATTGACCGCGTTTTCCTCGTACCACCGCGAAACGATATACGCGTGTATTTTTCCGAAAAGATAGAATTTTTCCGCCGCCAACAAGCCAATAAATAACCGCGAGTGACCTCGTCTCGCTTAAACTCTCTTCAACTTTTGCGAGTACGCGAGAGTACGAGCAGGAGAGAGAGGGAGAGAGAGAGAGAGAGAGAAATGTCAAAAGTAAACATCATACACGAAACACCGATTCATCGCACGGGAATCGGGTTGCGTCGTTCCGTACGCGGTTTTGTCATTGTTTAACGAGTCTCGCCTCGTTTCGCGGCACCGGGTGTATAAACATCGAGGAGGCACCTCACGGCGCGTAAATCACGCTTCGGTCCCTCTTATTACACTCCTGAGTGGAGTTTCTCTCTCTATCTCTCTCTCGTTATCTCACTTTCGTTCGTTTTAAGCTCCGTGCGACTCTCACGGGTGATTCCCACTCGGCAACAGTCCTTACCGTTACGCATTCTCAACCCTCCCCCTCCTCCCTCCGCAATAACAATATTCGCCACTTCTTGCGTTACGCTCTCGCGGGTACGAGCGAGTGGGGGTGGGTTCTGGATACCCACAGCCGAGTCCAACTTTACGGCGGCCGATTGCCGATCCCGCGAGCCAATCGTAAAACGATCCCCCCGGCTAGTTTCTTGCTCCCGCGGTGCTTCGCGCTATTTGCATTTGGAATTCGAGTTCGGTATATTCGTGCCCTGGAAATTTTATGGCACAAGGTGTATGGAAAAAAATCGCCTGCGCTGCAATAATAGTAACAACGGCTGTAATAATTGCGCGAGGTTTGCCACTCGATAAAATAATCGATTCGTTCGAGAAAATATTGAATCGACTAATCCAATTTGAAAATTATTAATAATATTCGAGGGAATATTTGGATAATCGAAAAAATTGTATTCTCTGTGACTAGAATATATATTTGATTGAGCAGATATTCGTGAAACTGATGTCTGTTCGTACTTATTGTTAGATTGATTATCTAATAACTAGCGTGTGACGTATGATATCACCGTGACTGGTCGAACAGATTTACTCGATTTAATTATTTTTCCTTATTACCAGATACACAGTTTTTTTTACACAAGAACACTACTACCTTTCTTCTCAATTTCGAGCAAAACGTGAATTCGTGGAATTTCGATTTTAACGCACGCATGGGGCCAGCTGTTCTCCCTCGAGACTAATCGGTAACGCGAGTGTCGAAACTATATGCCGCGTCTCTGCCGACGGTGCTAATTGGGAATTGTGAGGTGAGCCTAGACCGAACGACCGAGATAACCATCTCTGCTCTCACGGCAGATGGCTATTTTTCGCCGCTTAAAACGGAAAACGTTTTACGTTTAATTAACAAAAATGGGGAAAAAAAATTTCCCGTATCGAAATCCCGAATATCTCGTCCAGGGCATCGATCCCGCACGCGCTATTTCCACTCCCGGTAGTGTAGAAATTCGTTTTCCCCTTGACACACTATCCGGTCAATTAGCACGTTTCTCGTGACGCGACTGTATGGTTATTCAAAATCGTGTAGTACGCAATTCGACGATATTGAAAGCACATAAAAACTCGAGAGGAATCCTCGCACTGGCGCTGATAACGCGCCACGAAATACCGAAGAAACGAGTTTTCACCGAGACTCGTCGGAATTTCTCTCCCTTCTTTTTTTTTCAATTTCGTACTGGCCCATCGTGAGAGAGAAAAAAATTCACGACAAACGAGCGTGTACTTTGTACTCGTCATTCGGATATTCTCACGTTGATCGAGACGCGGAGGAGTAGGAGGAGAGAACGAGGGAGAGAGAGAGAGAGAGAGAGAGAGATAAATTTACACATACAAACATACACGCGCAAGTACGTTATATATAGACACGACGATGCGAAGTTCGTGAGACGAGACACCCGCTAATCCCTTTAAAGCGTGCCGACGCGAGAAGCCGAAAAGCGAAGTGGTACGAGTGCTGCGAGAGGATAGAAGTGTATCGTTCTCGGGCAAATAACACAACAGGTAGTGAAGGTACTTCTCTAGCTCGCAACCGGCGGAGGACAAAAGCCGCGAAACTCCACAGGTGCCTTCACCCGCCCTCTCTGACTCTCGCTCGTGCTCTCACAGACTCTACCCTCCACGAGACACTCACCCGAGCGAGACACCGAACCGTCACCGTGCAAATACCGAAACATTCCAAGGGTGAAAAATCCCGATTTACCTGTGAAAATCGACGTGAAAAATCGCCCCGGCAAAATAATCGTTCCACACGGCGCGAAAATTCTTCACGCTCGTCCTTCGTGTGAAATCGATGTACGCTTGGCAGGTGAAATTTTCAAGCTATATTCGATAATTACACAGTCGAAAAACGATTCAACATTAGAGACATTTTCTCGGTCGTCATTGATTTTTGCTGATCTTAGAAATTTTCAAATCTAAAAGAGATCCAAGATAGATGAAATTTTGTGCTTTTGACACAGTTTGTTCAATTCGACATCGGGGGTAGTAAATTCAAGAGAAGAGCGAAAGGGGGTTAAAAACAACTGGGTTAGATTCTCGCCGTAGGAAAACCAGAGTTCGCATAAACGCATCCCCGTGTTTTATCGGTCCTCGCGGCTCACGACGCCGGGGATTATATTTTTCGTTCCGGAGATGGATTCTTTTTCGAAAAATACTTAAAACTTGGACGATTTGTCGTGTCACACCGGCGCACCGCGCGCGCGATACCGCCGTCGAACTCGACAAAGTGCGGCTATACGTCCCCGCGTTCGAGTCGTCTCCTCGACGGCAAAGTTTTCGCTCAAAAATTGCGTGGAAATCTGGAGGAAGGTGGAAAAACTGAGGGGGGTTGGAAAACTCGCGGGGAAAAAATACACGCTGAAAACTACCCCTACGGTGCGTTATCGAAGAGATCAACGAACTCGTTTGATTTACGAAGAAGACTGTATACCGTGTATATATTTATACGCGTATGTATTAAGAAAGAGAGAGAGAGAGAGAAAGATAAACATACACGAAGTACAGACGTATAAATCGCGAGGCGAAATTTTCCTCTCGCGTAAGAGGGGTGGGGTCGAATATCGGGAAGGTTAGACTCACAACTTAATCACATAAAACCCTTAAAGTTCGTGGCCACAACGACGATGCACTTTGATCGCGAAATTTATAGTCTCGGCGCGTACTGCGAAAGGGTGCTCGGTCCGGAGGGGAGGGGATGCCTTCAATGTACCGCCATTAAATCCCGTGCTCGTCGGTGCGTGCCGCGGAAAAATTTCGTCGCGAAAAGAGAGAGATAGGTATATCGTCGCGTCGCGAAGGCGGGGTTCAAACCCGAACCATTGATCGCGAAGTGGGAGAGAAGCGAGACGACGGAACTCGTGAACGTCACAAGAAAAACATTATTCTTGCGACAATAATAAAAAAAAAAAGAACGATTAGAAATAACCAGCCGTGAGGAATTCACGCGCCAAATTTATCTCGGGCTTTTTTTCGAACGGACTCTATGAGAAAAACAAGCTCAAAGTTAAAAAACTGGCGAAAACAATTACCGCGACGAAATTGAAAAATATTTGAGAATTTTTGTGTCGAATTCGTCAGCGGCGAAAAATTTCTCTCTCTTTAGCCGACGAGAAAAATAGAGAGCGAGAGAAGTGCGAAAAATTAACTCACTAATCATTCGTCGCCGCCCTCTC
>NCVS01000390.1:117464-127616 GCA_003055095.1 Goniozus legneri
CTTTTACGGTCGGCAAAGACAATGAAAACATCTCGGTAAATCAGAGCGGACGAGCGAAACGGTAAGGAGATTAGTAGAGCTTACCGAGTATTACAGGAAAAGGAGACACGGGTAGTCGGATTCGTCCGGATCTCTCGCTCCTCTCTCTCTCTCTCTCTCTCTCTCTTTCTCTCTCCTTTTTTATCTCCGCTAACGAATTCTTTATTTAACACTCGTTCCTCGTCGAGTTAACCACCCGTGAACCAACATCGTACATCACAACGAGATTATTCTCTCGTTAGGGTCAACCCTTCGAGTTTTAATCCTCGCGACGAGTGCTTCGCCAAGATGTTTTTCTTCTTTTTCGCGATAAGAGGAATCGAATAGCCAACGGATACGAAGTCGTAGAAGTTAAATTTTACGATGGACAGGAATAGACCTGGATAAGCCCTCCCATTGGTGAAAAATCAGGTCAGAATCGAGCCCTCGTTCCGACCTGATTTCGTTCTATTATTTAGGAAAGAGTTGTTCGATTTTATTTCAACCTATTTTTTTACTTCTACGAGTCTTTTGTTCTACTATTTGCTGAATAATCGATAATAAAAAAATTAATTGACAACTTAAAAATTCTTACACGTGATTTTATATAAATCAGAAAAATTACATTAATTCTTCTGACTTGGTCTCAATATTTTGTGTTGTTATTCGAATTACCTTCTGAAATTTTAGTAGCAATCAGCCAACAAAAAATGTAGTTGCCGAGAAAGTAATTTTCGTATTTTCGAATCGAAACTGAGAAGGACAGCAACTGTAGGAAGAGAGAGATAGAGAGAGAGAAATGACAGCAAGTGGGGTGGGGGCTCGGTTTCAGGGAATTTCACGCTCGTCTCACGAATTTCGCCGAAGGAGAACTCGTCTCGTTGGGGCTCTCCCACGCCGCATTCCGTCGATCGTTGCACTTGGCGGCCTCGTCGTATACCTACGTCATCATCGCCCGGAGGATGAGAGCTCGCGTGAAAGAGACAGAGACAGGAGGCAAGAGTGAGAGAGGGAGAGAAAAGGAGAGATAAGAAAAAAAGGAGCCTGGTGGGAGGACTCAGGACTCGTAGGGTAACGGTCGTGGCACTTGTCGCCCGTGTCGATGCACCAGAGATATACATAGCTCGTTTCGTACACGTATATATGAATACGAACACATGTCGGTGTGTATATGTACGTATAGAGTGTACGTATATATAGGTTTATGTAGGCCTGTCACTCGGCCTCGATCGATCGCTTCGCGTACTCGGCAGACTTCCGTCCGATAGACTCTCTCTCTCTCTCTCTTTCTTTCTCTCTCGCTCGCTCACTAGCTCGTCATTGGCCATCCGTTAAACGCACTTCTCATAGCTCGTTAAGAAGAAATTTTTTTTCTCCCTCTCCTTCCATTCTATCCTCATCCGACTTTAATAGTAAAAGACGATCGATGTATCGGGAGCGTGTACTTAGTTTAACACGATTTTTCTTAATGGGACTTTTCCCCCGTGCGGCCAGTCGTGTAGTAGGAGATAAATCGCCCGATTAAGACCGTGGAAGGTCGTACTTTTCGGTTTTCTCGCGGTTCCGAACATGAACGGTCGTTAAGGGATTTCGCGGATATCACATGAATTGCGTATTTTGATATTTTTCCCTTACAACATCATTGGCGTAGGGACTCGTTCAACGATACCAACGAATTCGATATTTCTTGGAAAAATAAAAAGAACCGCTGAAAAATTTCATTTATTTATATATATATATCGTGACAAATTTCATAATTCTACAGAAAATTTAAACGGCCGTGCGAGATTCGATTTACAAGTCAGCTAAAATGAAACTTTCAAATTTTCCCGACGCACGCCCATTATACACAATTGTGGGGTATTGTAGACTCTAAAAGGAGAATCGACTGAGAAAGGACTACCGTAAAATCGGTTTCGTGACACGTGAAATCCTCGACTGGTACCAAGAAAGACAGCATTGGGAGAGAATTTTCTTTACGCCACTGAGCTCGCACTGTCTAGGGTGTTTAAAAAAGCGCCTTTGCTCGGGGATTATCGGTGGTATTAAGATGCATTTTGAGGATCGGTGACGGCGAGTGAGAGAGCGAGAGAGAAGCCCTCTTTCTCACTGCGGATAATCCTTCGACGATCGCGACGTCACGACGCCGGTGCAGCAACGAGCTCTTAAATCCGCTCGGTAGTTCCCCCTGCCCCAACTCTTCTTGCACCTCCTGTCGTCAGTCTATTAATACGTCATAAAACCAGCCAGTAAAAGCCACGCGATTTATCGCTCGTGCGAATGTAACCAAATTCATTTGAAACAATTTTCGATTTTCGTGAATTCTTTGTTCCTTTTTATACAGAAAATCGTCATAGACTTATTTATATTTCATTAGTGAGGGAGAAAGGAAATAAATAGATAAATAGATATTCAATATTCATTCGAAGTAGTCATTTTTGGTAAATAAGATTGGATAGAATATCGTTTCAATTCGTTGAATTTTTCAATGAAATAATACACTGAAAAAAAAGTATTTTTCTACCTAGAATATTTCTCCTTATGGTAAAAATAAAGGTATTCTTATTTTAACAACACCAAAATATAATATCCATAAGAATAAGTTTATTGATTTTTAAAAAATTTGGTACGTATTGTTGTTATCAAAATACTAAAATCAATATGGCCGTCTTAACCGCGCTTGGTCAACACGGATTAAAACGAACCACGAATTGGAAATAATAACAAATAATATAATATATTTATATTCACATATTAATTTTATTTATTAGTCATTATTCATGTTATAAATAGTAGAGATAAAATTTGCATTAAAATACAGTGGATGCTACAAAGAGTTTAGTTTTAGTCCGGCTAAAAACCTTGGTATTTTGAAGGGTAAAATACCAATATTCTTAAATCTAAAATATTCAAGTAAAAGTACACTGCGAACAAGAATACTCGGATAAAAAATATTCTGTATTCTGAGTAGAAAAATACTTTTTGTTCAGTGTACAATTATAATAATTAGTTTAATTGAATTAGAAACCGTGTGATATAAATTGTTGTAATCGTTGTTATTGCCGAGCGCATGAAATGCATCTACGGTGGGCCGGCAGCTTCTTTTCAATCTGATACGGTGACGCGTAGAACGCGAAACGTCGGAGTTCCGCTAATGAGCAAAACGTCGAGCATTCCGTTCTCGCGCCTCCCGATTGCGCGCGTGCCATTATACGTTACACGCGTGTTTCGCGAGACCTTCCCTCTCCCTCTATCTCTCTTTCTCTCGTTTCTCGTCTCGTTGTCATCGAGTTCTTCTCTTTTCACCGAGACCCGATTCTCGCACGCGAGGGACCGAGAAGTGAGGTACGCGTCGACGCTCGTGTACGGACAAAACGCTCGTTATGCAAATTGTAGGTGGCCGCGAGCTTTCTCACTTTCTCTCTCTCTCTCTCTCTCTTGAACGAGATAAAATGATCTCACGGCCGATTGATCGATCGCGAGTTTTACTCGCTGATCGAGTTTTCCCTCCCTCGGGACTGTGGTAGTCCAGATTTTTCCGAGGAATTTAATTGAGCGAATTTCGGAGTGCAACGAGATAATCGTGTGGGTGTTAGGCTCGCTACGTCAGTGGTTCTCAAGTATTAGAAATTTTGTAGCTACCGAATTAATTTTCTGTATAATATTTGGGAAATAGAATCACATGTAACCGTTATATGAGATGTGGTTTTCAATTTAACTCTTCGTACGTATAAACGGTTTGAGCAAACTATTATTTGAACGACCTAGCCTGTACACAAACAATAAATACTTCGATACGACCGAATACGACGTCTACGTAAAATAAAATTTAAAACCCAGCAGTGATTCTCAACTCACCCAGTGCAATAGAAAAATGATTTAGTTGTTCGGAAAAATAATCGAAACAAAGTTCGAGAGACTAGAATAGAATACACGTGGGTGTCGAGTTCGCAACGTCCTCCCATACGTAATACAAATTCCGCTCGTGACGAAACGCACTTTAACGAGCGTCCAACTCTGACATTTCAAAATCTCGTTTCGTAAAATGATTTTCACTCGAGCATCGATTAGATCGCCGAGTAAAAATCGATCGACTTCTTCAATTTTTCACGAGAAGGCTCGTTAAGTGCTATCCGCTACCGACGTCAGAGAAAACAGCCAGTTGAGCTCGGAAGAGAGAGAGGAAGAAAGAGAGAGAGAGAGAGAGAGAGAGAGCGAGAATCTTCCCCACGTCGAGACCAATTAATTATCCAAATTGACTCGACGCGTCTCGGAGGAAATTAACGCCTCGGTCATCCCTCTTCTCCGATCCGGCTCGGCCTGGGGAAAAAAAGGAGAACGCTATCGACAAATTTCACCCTCTCGCGACAAAACCGTAAATTAGTACCCCGATATTTCGCCTTTAATTGTCGTCCTTAAATTTTAATTACGGCGCCACGAGAGCGTTATACTCGAAACTGGCTAAATTAGCCGGTCCGATAGGGATCGGGTCGTTCATTTCGGGGACGTTCAGGTGTGACTAAATTTTTTCTTTTTTATTTTACCCCCCTCTCCCCCTCTCTCTCTCTCTCTCACGTATACTTACCTCGTCCTTAAGGCATATCGAATTTGCGTTTATTTGCGTAAGGAGACGTTTAACAACGCGGATAACGAGTCCCGCGTTATTTACGCCTCGACACCTATGGCGTTTGCTTCGAGTGCGCGAGAGAGAGAGAGAGAGAGAGCGCACGAGCGAGCGAGAGAGAAGGAAAAAAAAGAAGCGAAACAATTAACTCCGGGCGCCTTTCCTGTCAACGTTTCAGCGAAGCGATCGAATACGGGAGGTGATCGTAAACGAGCTCCCACCTCTCTCGCTCTCTCGCGCTCTCGCTCGCACGCTCCGACGTATAAAAGGCCTGACATCGAAACGACGCTCATCGATTCGCTTTACGAGCCCGTTCCGAGCATAATCGTCCGTCATCGTGATTCCTAGCTCCACGTTCGTACCTTATCCACTGAAAATTCGATTCTCGAAACCGGAAAAATGGAGACGAGCGTTGGCATTCCAAGATTCGAAGACATTCGACAGAAGCCTGAGAATTATTCCAACACCGTTTGCAGATACTCTCCTTCGAAAAATCCTATCTATTGTCACAAAGAATTCGTCGTCGTAGAACCTATGCAGAAACTCGCCTTTTTCGGCCGTTATAGTTATCCATTGTTCAAGGGAATCGATTCAACTAGTGTTCGTGTACGATTGATTCACATAAATAACGAAGTGTTATTTTTCATCAATCTGGCGTTAATATTTCTCGCACTGTACATTGTATACCCTGTGGAATACGAAGGAAACAACCATTTGTATTCAAAGAATCTCTCGAATAAAGCCGTTGAGATCGACGAGGTTCAGTAACTGAATTGATTATCAAATTCTCGTTTTCGGTGTTTTCGTCGATTTTCATTTTATTACACTTACGCTGTAATAGATAGAGGGATTTTTCTTTTCAATGGAATCTTTCTTTCCGAAAAAAGAATATCAAATTATAAGAGGATCACAGTGGAAGTCTGCCACAGATGTACGAATTCACAAACCAAACGTGAGACAGGGTCACAATCAAATTTTAAAAAAATGATTAGATCTCTCATAAAACGGCTCATCTAGTTACCTTAGTTTTATAAGTGACAAAGTTATTTATTACATATGAATATCCTGACGAATATTCACTTTATTGACGATTATTTGTTTATTTGTGTAAAACAATATACTACCAAGAACACAAATTGAACACAAGGAACTAATTAGTTTTACTTACATATTCACATATTTTATGCGAATCGATGTAATGTTTATTATTTGTCAGTCTAAAATTCTACGCTTCTATGTTCTATAATAAATATTAGTTACGTATTTACATACCAGTAACCAATCTTACTGAGAAAAAAAACATAAATATCCACAGCTCGGTACGTATAGCGAGAATTTCGACAACGAAAAGAAGAACGCACGAGGCTTTCGTCGGCAAAACGACCGGCTCATTACGTTGTCTCGAGTTTCAAGTTGCGCGAAAGATACCGACTCCTCCGTACGGGCGGGAGGTTGGGCTTTTTACTCACACATTCTGTCTCTCTCCCTTTCGCGCATATACACAGCTATACGTAAGAGTTTGCGAATATGACGAGGGTGAGAGGTCGTAGCAGCCTCGACCTTCCACCCACTTCTTCGTTTCGCGTTATTTTCGGCCTTTTGCATACGTTTCGTGTTTCAAGCCATTATACACGCACGCGCTCCCGCCGGACTCGCGTGTCTTTGAAAAAAAAATACTAAGAGAGAGAGAGAAAGAGGAAGACACGCGAGATAAGGTCGATAACGAAAATTGAGAACTCACCCTTTCGAGATAATTTGCTTCAAAGCCACCCCTTACGATGAGAATTGGTTGCTGGTAAAATTTAAATTATAAGTTAGTGGTATTAACTTTTTTTAATTCAGTTGTTACTTAGTTTTAGATATTCTTATCGAATGTTGTATATTTAGTTAAACGTAACAAACGTGATATTAAGAAACTTGGTAGAGTTTCGTGCCAAATACGAGACCTTTTGAATAATTGAAATAAATATTCAAAATAAACAATTATTATTGTATATTCTCGGTGAAAAGACCCGAAACTGTAAAACCATATTGATTTCAAAAAATTTTAATGAAACTTCTCTACCTCGCTTCGAGTTTATTCTCTCACCCTTCTCGAGCGAAAAAAGATAATATTCCCTCATGAGAGGAGACTCGGACAGTCTTGACAGGCGTTTCTTCGCTTTGCGGCACTTCCGAAATCGCGAAACTGAAAAAGAAAACAAACGAGGTAGAAATAAATGATTTCGACTCGCTCGTAGCGATAATTATTATCGGGAGAGAAATTTTAATTGATCGTGCGTCAAACCGGGGCTCGTCATTAACGTATCGATACCGCCGATCCGTGTTTGTACTACTATACACTCGTTAGAAATACAACCGTATAGCCATATATATGTATACGTATACTCGTTCCGGAGATAAAAGTCGACAACGCAAAATGCCTTCCTCGTGTAACTCAACGGAGATCACGTCAACCGGAATTTTGATTAATAGTGGGGGAGGGCGATACGTTCCCCCGTAAGAAACACAAACTCGTGTTACGTGTACGTGAAAATCACGAGTTCCGAGATTTCGTGCCTAGAGATTGAAATATAAAAGAAATGAGAAGGAAAAAAAAGAGATACGACGAGAAAGATTATTGCGCAAGAAGGCCTAATTAACGCCGTCGAGAAACTTGAGACTGTAAACTCAATTGATTATAAATCCCATACCGACTGGGTACAATAAAAATCGAAATTTACTCACGCGACCGTAGAAATTTGTCGTCCGCGCGTTATACCACGGTAATATGTGAATTAATATTCCGTGGAATATTTTAGCTCTCCTTTTCTATTTCGCGACAAAGCGTTAATATCTTCTTCTTCTTCTTAAATATATATTTTCCATTCTGGATTTCGGAACCGTTCACTTAACGCGCGGCATAAAAATGCCGTTAAGAGGAGGACGATAGTGAAAATCGTTCTATCTCGTTTCTACGCGCCCGCTCTTGTGCGTCCCTTTCACGCCCCCAAGGCCGGTGTGCGTGCCTCGCGTGTGCTCTCGCACGCTCGCGTTAATCGATCATTCCACGGGCTAACAAAATGCTCGGGCACGCGTGTGAGTTTCTCTCTCTCTCTCTCTCTCTCTCTCTCTCTCTTTCTCGCTTTATCGGCTCCTCTCTGGCTTCTTTTCTTCCTCTTCCGTCTCTCTCTCACTCTATCTCTTAATGCGCGCGAAAGGAGTTGACGTCTCTATGCGTTTCAGAGAAAGAAGAGTATTGAAAGAAAAAAAGAGAAGAACCGAGTCAAGGTCGTTAACGCATACAATGAGACAACGATAAAACGATACAAAAGAAATAGAGGATAACCCTTCGTGAAAAACGCTGAGAGAGAGAGAGAGAGAAGGACATACAATGACGCTCGAGCTCGTTCATCTTTTTATGTTTCTTTTCAGTTTTCTTCACGGGAGGGGAAAAAATTGTCCGACGTTTGTTCCTACTTTACTCTCTTTCTCTTCCTCCCTTTCCCCTTTCTCAGTTTTTGATCGGGGGTCGTCGATCTTCGAATATCATATTCGGCGTATCCACACCGATCTCAGTTCACACTGGTTTTGAAGTATCATCGCACCGGAGGCTTTATTAGGGATCGTTTTAGGGATTCACGCTTCCTGAAACTTTTTTTTTAACGCTTTTTTGCGGCTTATCCGTCGATCTTGACCTTACCTAATTTTCTACCTCTCTGAGAGCAGCCGTTCTGTAACGCCGGCGATATCGATCTCGATCGTAAATCGATGCTTATATCGATACGTATAGGGTAGTTATTGAAATTCGAAAAGAATAAAATGAATAAACGAATTCTGAAATATTTATAACTGCAGTTGTAATTAATTTACATAATATTAATGTTGTTATATCAAGTATGATTATAAAAATATATTTAGCACGATTTCTAAGACTCGTAAAAAATTTTATGAATAGCAGAAATCTAAATGCAATGCATGTCATTGTGACCAGTCGAAAATCTCACATCGTTGAGTCGGAGAAGGAAAACTCGAGGAAAATCTCTTTGGGAAGTCATAAATTTCCCTCTCGCGATCGAAGTCCCGTACACAGTTGCCCGTGGCTGCCAAAATATCCCATCCCCTATTCTCGAGAAAACAGAAACAATGCGACTCTCGAAAATTGCTCGTCTCGATTCTTATTTTTTCTCTCCTCCTCCAACTCGGACATTTCCTTAGGAGGGCATCGATTGAGTCGCTCGAGGAAGGGATGAGAGGAAGAGGTCGAGGGTGGGATTCGGAACGCCGGACGTCGTCGACGAGGATTTTATGGGGATATCAAAAACACCTAGAATTCGTTCTCCTTCTCTTTCTCTCTCTCTCTCTCTCTCTCTCTCTCTCTCTCATTCCAACTCGCATTTGTTTGGACAAACACGCTCGCGAACAACAAAGGAGATCGTAAAGGTGGCGGGATAAGAGGATGGGGTTGACTTGAGCGAATAAAAAGGCCGAAAAATGAGAAACACGCGAGCAGAAGTGAATAAAAATTATTTATTTCGTAGTCGCGATCGTAAAAAGCGAGACAGCGGGGAAAAAATCTGAGGAGAATTTTTCGGAAGTTGTACGGAAATTTCTCGTCTCTTTCCGACGATTCTCTCTCGAGTGCGAGAGAGAGTTCAACGACCCCTTTTCCGACGATCGAATCTCCACTCCTGGCCCTCCGGATTTTCGCCTCTCCGACGCGACGAAAGATGGATATACGTCTTCCCTCTCTCTCCCTCTCTACCGTATTTACGTGTTTCGCGCCGAAAATCCTACTTCGAGGGATAAAAATATAATTCACGTCGGCGAAACAGTTTCTCGCACAAAAGGAAACGTGGTCCTTTTGTGTTTGCCCATCTTTCGGAAAAGGGGTAAGGTGGATACGCCGGTACGAGAGAGAGGGAAGATGCTCCTTTTTCTGAGTAGTAGTCGATCGGTTCGGCATCAAAGCGAGTTTGTTTGGCCGCTTTTGCTGAATGGTGTTTAAAAAGAGAGAGAAAAAAAACATGAAAAGTAAGGAAGAGGAAAGAAAAAAGCAAAAATTATCTCTCTCTCTCTCTCTCTCTCTCTCTCTTTCTCGTCTTACGGAAGGTTCAAGAACGGACCAACCCCTTTTTTGTGCAGACGTTAACACCCTTCAACGATGCTTTTCGTTGGGTTTATTATACGAAACCGATCCATCGCGACGAGATGTCCCCCACCTTCCGAGCTTTCTTCGTCCTTTTTATCGCTTGTATTCTCACGTATGTGCATTCATATGCTAACCGGGTTGAACAGGGTTACTCGGAATTCTTCATCTCTCTCTCACTCTTTTTCGCGGCTCCTCGTTACCGATGCCCGCCGGCGACTTTTAAACGTAAAAAAAAGGAAGACGAGGAAAAGAGAAAAATAAAGGAAGACGTACCCCCTCCTTTATTACGTCTCGCCCTCCCTCTCAAACGAGGCATAATTTCCTGACTATCGTTTCGCGAATGATTGAGAGGCACCGGTAGACCACCGAGAGTTCATAT